>CM054126.1:19887609-20487609 GCA_028751855.1 Ambrosia trifida | reverse complement strand
AAATCTTGACACACAGATATTGCTTTAAACCGTCTTCCTGAAACATGCAAATACAAAACCTTCAATTAAAACCCAATTCAGATCTGGGTATTTTTTTTTTATAACCCTAAAAAAAAAAAAAAAAAAAAAAAAACCTAAAAACCCTAAACAGAACAATTAAACAAAAGGGTAACTAAAGATCAAGAAAAGAGTACCTAAAACACAAGGATCTGAAAGAAAGCAAGAACAGGTGATCTGTAGGTGTGAACAGAGAACTAAGTGGAAAAAAGTATGTAAAACAGTGATTAAAGTATGAAGATTTAAAAGAATGAATTGAAGAAAATAATAATAATAATAATAATAAGATCTAGAAGTGATGGGGTTACCTTTGATTTGTGGGTTCCGGCGGAAATTTGTTCGGAAAGTAATATGCAGGGATTTTACATGGATTGTTGGTGTAATTTTAGATTTAATCTGAGTTGGAGTCACAACCTAATCTTTAGATATAATATTAAAAAATTGGAGAAAATCACCACTCATTTTACTAATTTTCATGGGATTATTATTATTATTTATTTTATTTTTATAAAAAGTTAAACTAGTATTTAGGTTTTGGGCTTTGTGGCCGGCTGAACGAAAAGTAGATGTAAAAACGTTGACCACGAAGACAGAAAAGTTGAAGCATAAAAATGTTAAACCACACACGCAAGTAGCAGTGTATTAACTCGCAAAATTTTGAGTAACATTGAATGTAAAGTTTGTAAATGGTGAAATGCATAGGGGCTAAAAGTAAAATTAAATCTAAAAAAATGGGGTGGGCTAAATGCACCACCTCTTCCTACTTTTATACCCCCTTTCTTAAAATACTAGTTTAAATTTGTCAAATTTCACCTCTTTAAAAATCCGATTTTTTAATACATTTAAATGTTAGGAGTGGTGAAACTAATACTAAATTTCACAAATCTCTATTTATAGAACCTAATCAATTGTTGGTTTTAAATTATTTTCAATATCAACGGGTTCATTCTAATCATACAACTATTTTGAAATTATGAAACTGCAAGGATTCAACCTTTTCTAATTGATATATATAAACTTTTTTATTTGATTTAAAAGAATGAAATGTGTTGATCAAACTAAATGTTAGTTAACCATTCTTTATTAATAAAAGATAAGATCCTTTTTAAAAAATGTTAAAAACTTTTACCAAAAATCATTTGCAAAAGTTTTAAATGTAATTTAAATCATGTGTAGAAAAAAGTGTTTTCCTTATTCGAAATAAGAAAAATCATTTGTTTAATATATCAAATATACCATAATTATTATTATACAAAAAATTGTCATAAAAATAACTAAATAATATATATAATATATATTATGTTATACGCCCCATTTACGATGTTCGCATATAATGTATATATGTGTGGCCCTCGGAGGGGGGGGGGGCAAAAGTAAAGTTGCACTAGTTTTAACGTTATTTTTACTAATTTCGTGAAAATAACATTAAAAACGGTGGCCGGTTAATCATGCATCATGTGGTGGCGTTGATAGCCAAAAGACAAAGGGGTACATGCACCGATCGGGTTTGTCTCGATTGCTAAGTGTTCTGTCCCTTATGTCCAAGGCCTGATACCAAACCAGATCGAGCCGGGGGTCTCACTCGAAGCAGCCACTCTATTCTTAGGGGTAGAGGTAAGGTTGTCTACATTTTACCCTTCTCAGACCCTACCTTAGCTTTGCTATAGGTGGGATTAACTGAGTATGATGATGATGATGAATATATATTATGTTATACCTAAAATTATAAATGTGTATAGACACACAAAAACACACACACATACATGTATACAAATAATTAATAAATTTATAAACCAATAAAGCTTGTGCTTGAAAAACTACTACTGACTTGAGTTTGAGCTTTAGAAAAATATAGCTAAAAAGGAGCCGATCTTGACATCTCATAAGTTAAATGAGTCAAATTTGAGCCTAGACGAGTTTGGTCTCAGCTTGTTTACACCCCTATTTATAGTCATGATATAAAATTACTAACATTACGATGTATAGCTACAACTTACACGACTCCCGTATTATATTCCATACACATTGTTGGATATGTATAATGCATGTTATATCCTTTCACTCGTCTAGCATTAGAAAACTCGTCTTTTATATCTACGATCATGTGTGGATTATCAACCAACTATACGTGTGTTTTTTAACATATAATTTGGCATCTCAAACAATGAGTTTAATTCATTTGGAAGGACATAGATTACCATTTATTGCATGTAATGTAGCCAAATCAAGAGGTCATATTCAAGAAGACAACAAAAGACATGCATGCCATATATTACACTGAACGGCCGTAAGGTGGTTTCAACTTCCATTATCGTGTAACATGATTCATTAAAGATCATGTGGATGATAAAGGGTGAGTGTGAAGCGTCCGTAAGAAAGCTAGCGGTAATATACGGGTCATTGTTAGTTTAAAAGTTTTAAGTTTTCATCCTGTGTAATTTTTTTATTTTTTATTTTTTTAACGACTAATTTTCTCCCATTTTTATACCTTTTAATTTCATCATGTGAAATTATATGTTTGTTTACTTTTCTTTAGCACATAGACCATTGGGTTACGGAAGCCTCATCGACTGTTGAATTCGTTAAGAGCATTTAATAATTTTGATCATAAAACATTGGCTGACTTTGCTTCACATGTTTCTTCTACATTGAATTTGTTATTGAGAAATGTTTTAATGCAATAAAAAAGCCTTCTCAATTTTAAAATTCCCCAAGGGTGTGTGCCTCAATAGAAGCGAGCTTCAGAAAAAAGAAAAAAAAAACAATAAATTGTTTCCTCACGCGTTGCAGCAAGACTCAGCAGGTATCGCCTCAATGCGTGTGCTGCGGTAACCGTCGTTTGTAGTGGAATTGATAAAATCATACTACACCACTTAGATGGTGTTTGGGATTGCGTTTTGAATCTGATTTTTAGATTATTGCGTTTTCAAAACGCAGATAATCAGTTTTTAGTGTTTGGATTGCGTTTTAAAAACGCAGATAATCAGTTTTTTAGGCTACCAAAACGCAATAATCTATAAGCAGCTCCTCCCCTGCTTTTCCAAAACGTATAATCTGTTTTGAATAATCAATCCCAAACACCCCCATAATCATATATATCCTTATACATAACATGTCAAAGGTAAAACCATAGATTATAGACAAAATACCATATACACCAACAAAAAGTGACTAGATTGAGTTAAAATGCAATCCAAGAACATTTTACACATGGAATGAAACTAATTCACATGGACCAAAACTCCACTCCCTAAAAAAGCCGCTAAATTGGTATAAAAATGTCCAACTTATAAATAGGCTTTGGCTCAAAATATCACAATTTACTAATGTGTAATTAAACCATTAAAGATTACTATATAGTGGTTTAATATTACAGATAATAATTATTTTGGTGTACCAGATTTATAAATAAGATGATTTATTCTTTAACTATTTTCATGTATATCTATAACTATAAGTGATCTGAGTGATGAAATGAACTATATCTATAATACGTTACTAAATAAACTGAATGGGTAATATGGTGCTTTTGCTTGGATTTTAAGATGGCATACCAAAAGTCTCTTTGTAAATCCTGCTTCATGTAGTTTTTCTTTCTTTCTTGCCCTCAATGTTGTAGTCACGGCCTACTTCGACCCTAATTGCACACCATCCCCTGCATTGAATTGCAGAATTAATATCAAAGTTATCAATTTGGATTGATGAATTAAACTCCAAATTAAATTGTTAAGGCACGTTGCTAAATATGATCGTTTCATTGAAGAAGGGTGAAGGAAGCGACGCAAGTTCAAATGGAATTGACACCAGTTACTTGCCATTGAAACAACCAGTTCAATGTTCACTCAATAATTGACACCAGTTACTTGCCATTGAAACAACAAATTCAATGTTCAATCAGTTTCAAATCCCTCCCTTGTTGAATTAGTTTCAACCCCTACATTTATAGGCTTCTGGTGTGTAGCACCCAGTGGTAGATACAAAATTTTTTTGGAGGGTAGACACAATACGAGCCGGTTAAAATGGGTCGCAGAAAAAAAACCAATGATAAAATAAGATAGTTCACTAAATAATTATATATAACTACGACATACCTAGATTACAAATTTACACTTATGCGTTTTCATCGTTTGGAAAGGTTTGATTACATCTTCATTAGTAACATCTAGGCATAAAAGGAGTAGGGATAGATCTCAGACTCGAACTGTTACTAGTTGGAATGTCACTTGATTCTTTTGTTTTTAAGTGTTCCTAGATTAAAAAACATATATAAATTAACAAAACAAATAACCCTACTTCAGATGAGTCTATAAGATTGTAAAATAGAAAAATAATAGGCGCCTTGTTTAAGATTATGTGAAGGCATCACCAAATTAGGTTATTAAAGTTTGGATAATATTAATATTAAATTGAGATGAGTCTATAAGAAAAATAATCGATGTCGAAAACATTGAGATGCCACGCATGACGATTATTCAAAAGCACATGACGCTATTAAAGTTTGGATAATATTAATATTAAATTAATAAATGTCATACCGAAATAATACAACTTGTCTCAAATACCAAACAAAACCTAATAAAGTTAAAAAAAATTTTTTCCGGCAAATGACAAATTTTCATTCCACCCAATTGATACGTACAAAACTATGTCCAGTAAGGAACTAGACCGCAACTATTACAATCACCAAGTACTCACCATATTAGAAACTAATACATTACATCTACGTTATTGGAACATTAAAAGCAACCCAATTCTCCCATATCAAGTCACTATGTTTCGCTCTAAGTTTCACCCATAAATACGACATAACTTGTATTTCCCCAAATAGTCCATCAATGCATACCCTTTTTCCTGAGAAGACGAGTCCGTTACACGCCTTCCATATTATCTAACAAGCCACCACAATGATCAACTGAATTAATTTCTGTTTGTTGTCATTTGCACGGATTGATTTGTGAAAGGTCATCAAGTCTCGCACCCGGAAAGCGAAATATGTGGAATCTTGCACCATACACGAACCTTTTGCCAAATTATTGAAGCCACGTAGCATCCGGTGAAAAGATGATCCGAGTCTTCATTCGCCTCTCAACAAAGTCTGCAGTCGATCAACCCATGAAGTTTAATTAATTTAACTAGGTTTGAAGCCTTAAGTGATTAGCAATGAAGCATTCCCTGAAATGTAAAAAAATGTCAACAAAGAATGTTAGTGAGTAACCCTATGGTTGTACATATAGTATAACTTTAAAAAAGTACAATTCACGTGTCAAGTATTGTCATGGCAGTTATGTAAAACACGCAAGTAAACATACTGGACCCCCCAGGGTCAATCATGCAAGGCAGGTTGTCAATACAATAACGCTATCCATTGTTACAGTCGGCTTGTACTGAATTAATTATTTTGCATAAAGTTTGCAAGTGTGCTGCAATAAAGTTTAACACAAAGCACAAAGACAAACATGAACATGTATATGAATTGTGAATGTAAAAGTTTATGAGTAAGTGTGTGTGTGTGTGTGTGTAAGTTTTTATAAGTTACATGTTTCACCCCCAAAAGTGCAAGGAAACAAAATAGGGGTAGGAATTACTCACCTTTAGCTAAGCAAAAAAATACCCAAGTCATGGCGAGATGAATGCAGGAGGATCCCGGGGAATTCAACCTAAATGTTACATGTAAAATCTATGAATAAACAATCTTAAGATGTCTAGGGTTTTTGGACTTTAAGGCACTTAGGGCTTTCAGACTAGAATTGGGGATTAGGGTTTTCGTAAAGAAAACCTGACCCAAAGAATTACGGTAATTATCAAGTTTTCTAGGTATTTAAATAAATTTAGGATTTACCCAAAGTTAAAAATAATGTGTTTGTTTAATGTAAATAAATATTAAATTATAAAATATGGGTTTAACTGATGAGAGTTTTTAAAGAAACATATATGTTTTACTTACAAAAATTAACTAAAATAATTTTTTTAAATTTTAATTTTTATTTTCTATCTTAAAGCAAAACATTAATAAATTTTGTATATATTTAGAATTTAACTATCAATTAAAATCCAATAAATGTAATACTATAATTCAAGAAATAAATTAAAATAAAGTTCTATAAAAAATCAACTCGCTTTTATGAGGATAATTTAATAAAATCAGAAAATTAGGTAATTGCATTTTTAAATAACTTTTGTCGATATAATAATAATATAAATTTGAACCAAATATAAGAAGATTCAAAAATATCAATTTTTTATAAAAAGTATCATGTTTCTGACTTAGAAAAGTTAAAAATTATTTTTAAATAATTTTTTATTTTTTATTTTATAAAAGCATATTGTTAATGTTTTAAATATGTATTTAAATAAATTATAATTGGTAAAAATATTATATTTTCAAGAAAATAGATTAATTTTCATAGTCAAACTGAATATACGATTTTATAAATTTTTTGTTTCATAATCAGTTAAGATTTGGGTATGGGAAGAATGCATGAACCGGGTTAGAGAAATTGATGATTACAAATATAGGGATTTGAAACAAAAATCTAGATGTAGGTGGGCGATGTATGGTGATGATAATACAAAGTTTTTTCATGGTATCATAAACAAAAGGAATGCGAGTAATTCTATTTCTAGATTATTGATTAATGGGGAATGGGAGTCTAAGACTTCCAAAGTTAAGAAAGAGGTATTCCAATTTTTTATAAGGAAGATTATGGAGGGTAGTAGATCAAGGTTGCATATCACCTGCCACGGTATGAAGGTGTTGTCTGAGGAAGAGGCAAAGAGCATTAGTAGACCGTTTGCGGAGGGGGAAATCAAGGAGGTGGTGTTCGGAGGCGGGGATGATAAAGCCCCGTGACCCAGTGGTTTTAATTTTAAATTTATTAAACGATTTTGGAGTTGTTTTTTAGGTAATTTTATGGAGATCATGCAAAGATTCTATGAGAAGGGAAACATAAGTCCGGGAGTGGGCTCATCTTTTATTACTCTTGTGCCAAAGTCGAAGGCGCCAATTGATTGACAGAGTACAGACCGATTAATCTTATTGTTGTGATGAGTAAGGTTATATCTAAGGTGCTCGCTAACCGATTGAAGATGGTGATGGGGAAGATAACAAAAGACACGTAAAGTGCTTTTCTTGCAGAAAGTTTCATTCTCGATGGGCCTCTTGTGATTAATGAGATAACGAATTGGGCTAGGCGATTGGGGAAAAGTATCTTTATGATGCAGATTGATTTCGAAACGGCCCACGACAACGTCCATTGGGAATTTTTGCTGGACATATTACGCCAGAAAGGTTTTCCATCTATTTGGTGTAATTGGATTCGTGGTATCTTGACTTTGGCGCGATCAATTTTGGTTAACGGGTCGCCAACTTTTCAGTTTGATTGCGAAAAGGGGATCAAACAAGGGGACCCAATTTCGCCTTTCTTGTTTCTTCTTGTCATAGAAGCTTTCACGTGCATATTCAGGAGAGCGAGTGAGGTTGGGGTGTCTGATGGTATTTAACTACTAAATACTGGCCCGAAGATCAATCACCTCTTCTATGCAGACGATGCAATGATTCTTGGTGAATGGCCAGTGTTTAATTTCAACAATGTTAAAAGAATGTTGAGAATTTTTTTATTTGTGCTCTGGTTTGAAAATTAACATCAATAAATTGACTTTATATGGTATTGGGGTTAAAAATGAGGAAGTTTTAAGATGCGCACTGATGATGGGATGTAAGGCGGGATCATTGTCATTTGTTTATCTTGATATTAAGGTGGGAGCAAACATGAATCGTGTAAGGAATTTGGATCCGGTGATGAAAGTGTTTAGAAATCGGTTATCGAAATGGAAAATCAAGTTTTGCCCATTGGAGGTAGAGTTACATTGATTAAATCGGTGCTCCAAAGTCTACCTAATTACTATTTTTCTCTTTACAAAGCGCCAAAAAAAAGTTATTATGACATTGGAAGGGAGGGTTAAAAAGGTTTTATGGGGTGGTTCTGATGAGGTCACGAAAATGCATTGGGTGGTTGGGAGAAGGTGGCCACGCCTAAGAGTGAACGAAGGTTAGGGTTGAATAAGTTAGAGAATTGTAATAATGCTTTTGTTCTTAAATGGTTATGGAGGTACAAAGTAGAATATGACTCGTTTTGGAAGAAAGTAATTGAGGCGATTTATGCAAACGCTAGAAAGTGGGAGTTTCATCCGATGCTTCAAAATTGTAATGGGAGTGTGTGGTCGAATATAGTCAAGCTTGGATATAAAGTCAAGATCGATGGCCAAAACATGGGATCATTAATTCGTAGTAAGCTTGGCGATGGTAAGAGGACTCGATTTTGGTTGGATCCCTGGTTAAATGATTTGGCTTTAAAGGTGAAATATCCGAACTTATTCCGACTAGAAGAAGACAAATTTTTTAGTGGTTCGGATCGGATGTTCATGGCTACAGGAACATGTTTGGTTCTATGGCAGTGGAAGAGGTCGATAAACTCAGTGAATGAGTCACTGGAATTGACAGAATTAACTTCTAAACTTGTAGGAATGGAGCTTTTGGAAGATAGAGACTTTTGGCACTGGCACGGATCGAAGGACGTTTTTTTAGTAGCGGCTATTAAGTCATGGCTATCGAAAACCACAACAGATAGCTCGATTCCAGGTTTCAAGTGGGTTAAGTAGCTTCCAATAAAATGCAACACATTCATGTGGAGGGAATTAATGGAGTGTATTCCTTCGAAATACACTTTAGTTCGAAGACACATAGATGTTGCTGATACAGGGTGTTTGTTATGCAACGATGCAGATGAGTCGGTTGTGCATATTTTCACCGCGTGTGGTTTTACAGTAGGAATTTGGCAGGCGATGTCACACCTTGCCAAGGTGGAAACACGGGGATGTGACCTCGAAAGGTTTTCAAGCACAAGATTCAAGCAACACATATATTTATTTAAATAAGTACCATCAAAGGATGGATATTGTCATAAAATTATTCGAACCATCATAACATTGTTTTGAAAACATGAGATTGTCTGAAATTCATGAACTTGAAACTAAAATATTATTGGACTGACAAAACCCAAACCCAAGTGGCACCACCTACTACATGCTCGAACCTCTATCTCAAACCTCCGCTGCTCGTCATTAATTACCTGAAAAACATGCATAAAAGATTTGTCAACAATAATGTTGGTGAATTCACAGGTTTGAGTGTAATAAGTAAACGTTCGTGTAATTCGTGTATGACTAATCATAGGCTAGCTAAGCGAGTGATTACTATGCAAACCATGAGTCCCGTAACTAAACCTCTTGATTGTTGTGCCTCGTGCATTATACACTAAAGACAATGTATTTATAGTAGAATACTAACACTCTTTTGTATGTAACCGGTTAGAGCGACTAACCAAGAGTGGGGGTGTCAACCCAATAGATCTATTAAAGTGTTCCATGGCTTTTGATAGCTAATGGTTGTAGTGTAATGTAAGGATGAGGACTATTGAGATCTCATGAACTTAATGTCTCATGTTCCATATGGTAGTCGATAGAATATACACACCAAATGGTATTGTACTAGTTGTAGCATGTTTATCCCCCAAAAATGTAATAATAGTAAAATGGGGCCATGAAAACTCACCTGATGATTGCAGAGGCGGTCTAGTAAAGCTGAAAGGTAGAATGGCTACTATCCCGACAATCGGTACCCTATGATTGTCAAGAAATAGTAAGTCATATTTTCTTGTTGTCATCCAAGTTGTTTACCCGGATTGTGGACCCTTGTGTTAGTTTTTATATGGGCCATGTATTGTGCACGTGACAATCTTTAGTTGGTTTATTTGTGCTTGTAAAACCTACGGTTCCAGAAATCCCAATCGTTTTATTGTAACGGGGTATCTAGTGTGAAGATAACGGGCCCCACATGTTGTTATGGGCTATAAATTGTCCCCAATCTAACACATGTTGTTGGTTTATGGAAAAACGAGTCTTTTAACATACGTTTATAAACTTTTAATGTCCAAAAATAGTACTAACATGTGTTATGGCCTTCTTAACATATGTTATCATGGTGTAGCCGAAAACTTTACATAGTATGGACCTTAAATCCGATTGTTTAGTGAATCCAAAATGATTTATTTGTGTTCATCAAGGTATAATCGGGATATTACAAGTGTGGGTTAGTGTATTATTGATGAAATCGGGTACAAACATTCACAAAACATAACTTAGCTTCGGTTATACACAAGTGTATGTTTAGTCATAAAATCGACTCTTTTGAACTTGTATTTTACTTGTATGAACAACCACGTGTGTGCTCGTGTGTGTGTCATATATAACTCCTCTTAGTTTTGAGGTTATACACCGTATATACATGAATGTGTGTGGGTGTATGTGTATGTGTATACATATAACTTTAAATCAAATCCACATTTGGAAGGTTTCCTACTTAGTGTTACCGTGTTTTAGCTTAGTTGATTTATTAATAATAAGGGTCGAAGGTCAGGTGTCCTCATTAGCCGAGAGGTTTAAAGAATCAAGGCAGTTTGTAGTTTGAGAACATACCTAGTCAAGTAATATTGGAACCCGAGTGTGTGCACTTTCGAGCCTCCACCAAGGAGCGATTAGATCTTGAGCCTCGAGTGTCCTTGTAACACCCCAAAGTCTCGAAGTGATTACGTCACCTTACGTGTCTCTTAAATGGGTCGGGTCGGACCTGACCACCCGGTTATCCAATTAAATATTCAGGTTCGAATCTCGCGGGCAAACCGTTTCAACCGAATATATAAATAATAATTATTGAATTATTATTATAGCGGTTAAACGCTCCTTATCTGTTATTAACCCGCCGCCAAACGCCTATTATTCTCTTGTTATACTCGTTCCCAATTATCGCGAGTTCTAGTAATTATCCCCGTAGCCAAACACCCTCTATTATTAATCCTTCTATATAAACCCCTCTCTGCCCTCATCTCGCTCTCTCTCTCTGTTCGATATACATACACACACTTTGTGTGTATAAAGCTCTGAACCAAGAAGCCTTTACCGGAGACCCATGGCAGGCTTACGCCGCCTCTGTCTCCGGCACCACCGCTACCCAACCTCCGGTCACTATCACCACTGCGGACGCCACCTGCCTCCACCGGTCTTCTTGCCCGGTAAGTTTATTAATAATTAGAAACCACCTCTTATCATATGCCGCCCTGTATCCATCTTCCTTCTACAATAAGCCACGCAACCCATCTATCAGACCATCTAGCCCTCTGTTTCTGATAATCAAAGTCAAACAGTCACCGGCTACGGTGACTGTTGTTAGATCCTTTTAAACCCGGTCACTCACCTTTTGTATAATTGAAGCTATAGCCACTGTTATCGATTCTTAATATAACCAGTGGATTATATTCAGTCAAACACAGGTTCGGGTTTGATAACCGGACATGTTATCAGTCATCGGGCCTGATCTGTTCTTGATAACCCACTCACAAGTTACCCGGGTGTTGTTTTCCCTCTATTCCGATGACATCCGTGAACCCTCCTTGTCTGATTGGTATTTGATATATGTATGTAAGATGTGCCGTATGGTTTTGATTAAGAACCCGAGCCACTGCCGTGAAACCGGTAACCCACTGATTGAATTATTAAACCACAACCTTGATCTTGATCTGAATCCCGAGCCTTGCTCTGATTATAAAACCGTTGGTTCAGTTGTCGTGATTCTTCGGTACCTTTATTCCCGGTTAGAATTATGACCGGGTATGTTTCATGTTGATCGGATATTCACTGGTTCATTGGGTGATGGTTAATCCATTGTTCCTCTTTGTTTGGCTAATACCCAATTATAGTTCTATTGATTAAGTTGCTTATTCAATATTATAAGCCGATATTAACTCACTGGTTATGATTGTGCGAGGTACCGATAATCAAGTTGGTGAATACAAATCGTCGCCGAGTCGACTCAGTGACTCGGTCAACACCCGGAATAGAACCCGGTCCAATAAGCTAGACGAGGAATATTATTAGAATTATACGAGTATATATATAATACGAATAACGTACGGACTTGATAATAATAATAAGAGAACAATAAACATATATAAAATATATATGTTTATATATATAAGATTCGATATATAAAACGATATACTAAGCTCGGGTAAGTATGTCTAGAGTTCTTTTAGGTTCGCGTGCCAAGCTGTAAAGGCCAGCTTTATTTCTTTTTGCCTAGATTGACCAAACCCCGAGTTTAGGACTATCTAATATATACCGGATTCCATATATATAAATTGTATATATGATATATATCCTAAGTATTACAATCTAATAAGTCCCATGCGTAAACCGTATCAATATATATATGAAATATAATTGTAATAAGAAGATTAGCTAGAGATTAACGCAAACCTGTGAGTATCGTGAACTCCCCTCTTTTACAGTTTTATTAAGTGTTTTAGGGGAAATACATGTCATTTATAAGAAAACATAATGCTTTACATAAAAGAATAACAATAGAAGTTATATAAAGGGGCAATAGAAACAACGAGGACAGTACTGGACGGTATCGCCATTTCCTTTCTTGTCCAACTAGAGGACAAGAACCAGTTTTACCCGAGTAGAGGGTAGAAATAATCATATATTATCACAAGCAGAGTGATACCATAGAAAGGAATGGCAACTCATAGAATATAATCGGAATAATAGAAATATAATCGAATTAATAGAATATATAGTTCCCCTCCAGAATATAGAATTGTAAAGCATATTTATAAAAGATGTTTATAAAAGATTTATCAATAAACGAACTGGCCATTCACTTTATAAAATACGCGACCTCACCAACTTTATGTTGACAGAAACTATTTTTGACATGTGTTCAGGTAACCCAACCGATATGATGACGTGGATCCTGGAAGACTACAAGACTGTTATTACCCTGGATTCCGCTGTGTAACTCCGATAACCCGACCCGACAACCCGGCCACATCAGCCAGGGTCGTTACAGTTGGTATCAGAGTGGCACTAATAGCAGTTTTGAAGTCTTTAGTCATCCGGGATCTACCAGAATATTTTTCTAAAAAGAAATGTTGCTTAGAAAAATAAAATAGAAATATTTAGGATGTCAGGAGTAGTAAAGAAAAATATCAGTCGAGTAAATTTTTGGGTACCTAAATGTCAAAACCATTATAAAGTTGGTGAGAACCATAACCGTATACTAGAAATTAAAACGAATCCACCACAAGATATTACTAGAATGATTATGTGGGATAAATTGACAATTCTGTACACAGTTGTGAATTTATATGCACATTAATTTCTGGGAAACCTTACAGGATATAAAGGCCACAATAAATGAGAAATAATATACAGAAAAGAAACCAGATATATTAAAAGAAATCAGAAAATAAATTCCGATATAAATAAGAAATGACAGAAATTTTAGAAGTATATATATAAATAGATATAGAATTACAAAATAATTCTTCGATAAATTAAATCGACTTATACGAGAGTTTAGAAATCGTATTTCACTCTCTAGAAAACTCGTCGGTTTATAATCATTCGTCGCATATTCCAAAAATTTCGCATAAATTATCCAATTACTTCAGTTTCGGCAATTATTCAGATTGTTAACCTCACGGTTATTCCGATATATATATAAAGAAAATACGAATATACGCTCCAACTTGAACATTCCTATGCTCGAGTTTCCAGAAATATTATTTTTATACCGTAATTTCCGAAATTTTTATAAAATCTGATATACTAGAACATATAAATATCGTGTTTTTAAAGAATTTTCTTCGATTATTTAATTAAAGGTTAAATATATTCCGCGATTATTTAAAACGTTTTAAATCTTTTCAGTATAACTATGAAGTTTATTAATTTTATACTTAGTCATTACTATTTTTATACGAAACCAGTATTTCGATTTTTGTAAAAATATATATCCCGATTTTTAAATAACGATTTATTCAAAAGGATTGAGAAAATCTGTTAATATTTTTAGCAAATTAAGTATTAATAATCTTTGAAAAAAACCCCAGAATCTATCTCAGGTTTTATCCAAAATTTATCCGTTTAACCTTAAAGTTTTGATCTCTATATTTTGAGAAATATATTAGTTTTATCAATCCATAATAAAAACTTATTAAAAATTTAAGAATTCAGATATTAAGAAAATTTTTACCACGACTCTTTTGAATCGTAAATTTTATTTTTGAAAACGAATATTATTATAAAACTCGAATTCGTATTGTTCCTATAAATTATTTCCAAAAGTTTTATACAAAAGAACTACGACCGTATTATTTTACCGAAACATATTTTTTTAAACCGTATTTAATGTTATTTTCGTAAAGATTTATTAATCAAATCCATATTCGTATATAAATATCAAGATCCTTTTCAGTATAATTTTATATATATCTATGTTCGATTGTATAATTTCTCGATATTGTTCTAATATAAACGATAAAAATATATATCTATATATTCCGTTTTATAAATTCATATTCGTAATTTATATAAAAATCTTAGTTATACGTCATCCTCGATCCTTCCAGAATTAAATAATATTTGGACAAAAATATTATTCTCGAAATTCCGTAATCAACATACGCTGGTATCTGTCAAACGAAATCGAATTCTTACTCGCTCGATTATACGAAAATATAACTATCGTCTTAATCCTACGACTCGAACAAGTCAAGGGATATTAAGAAGATTGGATTGTTATATTGAATATCCTCTGACACGAATAAATTCTTGAACGATTGACAGTCTATTTCGTTAGACTTAGATCAACAAGTTTTATCCTGAATATATATAATTTCGAACTCAAGAGAAAATAAAGAACAGAATATCGAAATAATATGTAAGGGACACATACCTATTGTGATTAAAATAAACGAACACTGGAATGTTAGGTGAGGTGGACTAGTAATTATGGTTGCAAACATAATTATGAATGCCACAGGCACAGGAACATTCGAGTAGGAGTTTATCAAGATCACAGTATGTTTGAGTCACGAACATACTAAAAGAAATAATAAGAAAATAAATAATAAGAAGAAATATAAATCTGAATTATCAGCGTAGCGTATGTGGAGAATACGACCACAAAACTGGCAATATTGTTGAAATTCCTTCGTGAATACAACTAAGAATATATTCGCAGAATAGAAACCATCGATTGGTTAAATTCTACGAATCAAAGAAATCAGTTTATTGATTTTGATTGCCAACCAAAGATAGTTATATGTCCTATGTGCAATCCCGGTGGCAAAGGAAATTCGGACCCTTACAGAAGGTATATCCGGACATTTGCCACTAAGGCACAGGATTCTTTATAAGGATATATGATCTTATGAACAAATCTTCGCAGTCACTTCGTATAAAAACTCACGTGAGTTACCGCACAATCAAATTGGTAAAACGGTCAAGTGTTACCAAGTTTGAAATTTAAGAAGTGATAAAAGAATTGTTAAAATTCCAAGAATATAACAGATAAAAATATATATGGATTCGGAAACCAGAAATGGTAGAATCCAACGAATATATCGAAATATAATTGATACCAAGCGGAATCGCGTAGAGATTCGCAAGGTATAATCGAAGTAAAAACGAAAAATGAATAGAGTTATGCTCATTTTTCCAGTGAAACTCTCTGGCCAAGGAATAACGGAATTCCTGTTCCGGGTTAAAGGCTGCGAGAGATTATTTAAGAAATCACTGTTCTGGCAAGGAACTATCTATACGAATATCTCAACACAATAAGCCTTGCTCATAATAAGTTGGATTAAGAAGATATGATATATTGCCTAAATATAAGTCTATCGGAATGTGTTTTCAGACACCAATAATATAGACTTAGATCGAATATATATATAAGAAAGGAATTATTCCAAGCAAACATATATTATAGAAATACTGAATTTATAGTGTATGCTATAGATATTATCAGTACTTGCTTGAATATAAAAGAATATGAATAGATAAACAAAAGAATATAAATCGAAAAATAAAAAGAACTATAAATTAAAAAGGCATCCGATATGTCTGAAAAATAGAAAGGCATCCGATATGCCAAGAAATATAATTATCAGAATAAGAATATAGACATTAAAAGAAATTATCAGATAAAAATATAAGTTATACGAAAACAACTAGAAAATTATAAAGAAATGTTTTACCGAGAGTGTATCGAATTCCGAATTAGAATTAAGAAAGAATTTCACAGAAATAGTTAATGCGATAAGTATAGTAATCCGGAATGATAATCATGATTTTGAGAAAGACTGAATGATGCATTGTTCCTAGAATTTTAAAGTCAAAAGAATCGTAACAACGACTGTTACCAGTAGATTCTGAGACTATGAAGAGAAAGTACATATATTGACTGTAGAATTGTGAAAGACCTTATTCACGATAATACAATAAGAAAAGTCAAATAATATGTATTAGATACAATGCAGTCAATCATCAATGAAATAGTCAGTAAGACTATTATAGATGATTTAAGAGAAATCTCAATCATCAGTGAATTAGTCTTTTCCGGTACCTTTAAAGAATTCAGATAAGATACGTCTAATGATATGAGAAACCTCCTAAGTATACCCACGAATAGAGGTAACCTAGAGATCAACCATATAGATGGAATTGAAGGATAGAATTTGTAAGAATTAACCCGATAGTTACCAAAGGATATTCCTACTCTTTAAGAAATCGGAATTACAATGATGGTAAATTCTAAAGTTCAAATCAAAGAGGTAGTAGCTCGGATCCCGTTCAAGTCGTGATAACGAAGGGACTTCCGTATCTATCTCCTAAGAACTATCTAGAATCCATCATTGTAAATGAATCCGAATACCAAACGATGGAAGTATGGTATCAATACGAGAACCTTTAATAGTCATATCGAAATCATACAGATAATCCATGTATCTGAATTAATATGACTATAGTAAGAAAGGTTAAAACGTAATTAGAAATATGATCAAGATGTAGTCGTACAGATTGACATTTCTAATATTGGATTGATACAAGATCGATTTCCTCGCAAACCATAAGAACCAATCATGTCTCGATGACAAGTATTTTGTTCTAATTATAATGTCCTTATAGATTAAGGATGTAAAGGACAAGATCATTCAAATTTCGGGGACGAAATTTCCTAAGGGGGGGAGATTGTAACACCCCAAAGTCTCGAAGTGATTACGTCACCTTACGTGTCTCTTAAACGGGTCGGGTCGGAACTGACCACCCGGTTATCCAATTAAATATTCAGGTTCGAATCTCGCGGGCAAACCGTTTCAACCGAATATATAAATAATAATTATTGAATTATTGTTATAGCGGTTAAACGTTCCTTATCTGTTATTAACCTACCGCCAAACGCCTATTATTCTCTTGTTATACTCGTTCCCAATTATCGCGAGTTCTAGTAATTATCCCCGTAGCCAAACACCCTCTATTATTAATCCTTCTATATAAACCCCTCTCTGCCCTCATCTCGCTCTCTCTCTCTCTGTTCGATATACATACACACACTTTGTGTGTATAAAGCTCTGAACCAAGAAGCCTTTACCGGAGACCCATGGCAGGCTTACGCCGCCTCTGTCTCCGGCACCACCGCTACCCAACCTCCGGTCACTATCACCACTGCGGACGCCACCTGCCTCCACCGGTCTTCTTGCCCGGTAAGTTTATTAATAATTAGAAACCACCTCTTATCATATGCCGCCCTGTATCCATCTTCCTTCTACAATAAGCCACGCAACCCATCTATCAGACCATCTAGCCCTCTGTTTCTGATAATCAAAGTCAAACAGTCACCGGCTACGGTGACTGTTGTTAGATCCTTTTAAACCCGGTCACTCACCTTTTGTATAATTGAAGCTATAGCCACTGTTATCGATTCTTAATATAACCAGTGGATTATATTCAGTCAAAAACAGGTTCGGGTTTGATAACCGGACATGTTATCAGTCATCGGGCCTGATCTGTTCTTGATAACCCACTCACAAGTTACCCGGGTGTTGTTTTCCCTCTATTCCGATGACATCCGTGAACCCTCCTTGTCTGATTGGTATTTGATATATGTATGTAAGATGTGCCGTATGGTTTTGATTAAGAACCCGAGCCACTGCCGTGAAACCGGTAACCCACTGATTGAATTATTAAACCACAACCTTGATCTTGATCTGAATCCCGAGCCTTGCTCTGATTATAAAACCGTTGGTTCAGTTGTCGTGATTCTTCGGTACCTTTATTCCTGGTTAGAATTATGACCGGGTATGTTTCATGTTGATCGGATATTCACTGGTTCATTGGGTGATGGTTAATCCATTGTTCCTCTTTGTTTGGCTAATACCCAATTATAGTTCTATTGATTAAGTTGCTTATTCAATATTATAAGCCGATATTAACTCACTGGTTATGATTGTGCGAGGTACCGATAATCAAGTTGGTGAATACAAATCGTCGCCGAGTCGACTCAGTGACTCGGTCAACACCCGGAATAGAACCCGGTCCAATAAGCTAGACGAGGAATATTATTAGAATTATACGAGTATATATATAATACGAATAACGTACGGACTTGATAATAATAATAAGAGAACAATAAACATATATAAAATATATATGTTTATATATATAAGATTCGATATATAAAACGATATACTAAGCTCGGGTAAGTATGTCTAGAGTTCTTTTAGGTTCGCGTGCCAAGCTGTAAAGGCCAGCCTTATTTCTTTTTGCCTAGATTGACCAAACCCCGAGTTTAGGACTATCTAATATATACCGGATTCCATATATATAAATTGTATATATGATATATATCCTAAGTATTACAATCTAATAAGTCCCATGCGTAAACCGTATCAATATATATATGAAATATAATTGTAATAAGAAGATTAGCTAGAGATTAACGCAAACCTGTGAGTATCGTGAACTCCCCTCTTTTACAGTTTTATTAAGTGTTTTAGGGGAAATACATGTCATTTATAAGAAAACATAATGCTTTACATAAAAGAATAACAATAGAAGTTATATAAAGGGGCAATAGAAACAACGAGGACAGTACTGGACGGTATCGCCATTTCCTTTCTTGTCCAACTAGAGGACAAGAACCAGTTTTACCCGAGTAGAGGGTAGAAATAATCATATATTATCACAAGCAGAGTGATACCATAGAAAGGAATGGCAACTCATAGAATATAATCGGAATAATAGAAATATAATCGAATTAATAGAATATATAGTTCCCCTCCAGAATATAGAATTGTAAAGCATATTTATAAAAGATGTTTATAAAAGAATTATCAATAAACGAACTGGCCATTCACTTTATAAAATACGCGACCTCACCAACTTTATGTTGACAGAAACTATTTTTGACATGTGTTCAGGTCACCCAACCGATATGATGACGTGGATCCTGGAAGACTACAAGACTGTTATTACCCTGGATTCCGCTGTGTAACTCCGATAACCCGACCCGACAACCCGGCCACATCAGCCAGGGTCGTTACAGTCCTAGACCTTTGATCGATTGGTGCTTGTGAGTGGGAGGGTGTGACATCCGTCACCCTCGTCTTTCATCTAATTGACAATAATAGCCCTTCAAATATTTCCATTATAGTCCATGTAAGTCTCGTCGTTTTCAAATTTAATTTTAGAGCGAACTAAAATTTAATCATTTATATTTATTATGGATCGGGTATACGTTTTAAGCATATGCGTATGTTGAAACGTCATCCGGAATGGATATTATAAAAATTTCAAGTTTTATAAAGTTTTAAGTTAAACTTAGTTAACTTGGTTAAGTTTTATAAAGGAAAAACTAACTAAATTATAATAAAACTAACTTGGTTAAAGTGAAGGGACTATTTATGTCAATACCTGAAAGTTAAAAAAAACATTTCCCTCCATAGGCCACGGTTTTCCGGTCGGCTCTTTGCCGCCGGCGACCGATTCCGGCCACTTCGACGTCGACATTAAATGCTTTTTAACACTCCGTTTTGTACCAGTTACGTTTCTCCATCTATTAGTAACCGATTCCAACTTTTAATCGAAACAGTAACGCGTCTTTTATGGAGTTTTAATCGGGTGTTAATGTTGTAACCGCCAGAACCTCTTAACTCGTTTATATGTTCGCCTCTTTATAAAACCTTGACACCATTCGGGTTCTGCACCTCTCTAGAGCATAACCTCTCTAACACATCGCACAAATCATGTGTCTATAGCCTACAATTTTCGGTTTCACCTTCAGACATAAACTTGACCATTTTCGATCGTCAACACGTTGTAATTCCTAATTTCTAGTGTCATTTTGATGTTTGTTTAGCCCTTTACGAAAGCCCCTTATCACAGATCGTATATCATGCCTTAATCGGGTTATTGAAATTGGGTTCTAGGGTTAAGGTTTATAGTAGGAATTGGGGAAGAAGATGAGGATTATTAATATTATAAAATGTTTTATTTTCATTTAAAACCACAAAAGAAGCTTGTAGTCTAGTGGCTTAGTGTGTGGTTGTGTTGGGAAAGGGCCCGAGTTCGAGTCCCCTTGGATGCAAAATCTGTGTTTTTTTTTGTTGTTTTTGTTATGTCCTTTCCATTTTCATTTTCTTATTTTTGTATATATAATATATAGAAGTTGAAATATTCATAATAAATTCATTATTGCTTTAAAAATTATAAAAAATTAGGTGTAGCAACTTGACACCCTAAAGAAATTTATCATATTTTTATTTTCTGGAAAATGGCTTATTTTTATATTTTTATCGATTTAACTTGTTTTAATCATATTTAATTGATTAAAAATTCATTTTTAATGATTTTAATCTCAAAGTTTCAGGATAATTATTTCTAAGCATTCTAATCTATAGTAAAAATTATTTTTCCAGAAAAGATGTATTTTTATTTAATTTCTAATTTTTAATCATTTAAATATGATTTAAATGCATTAAATCAGTTTTAAATAGAAATAAATTGAAAAAATTTATGAGAAAATTATTTTCATTGATTTACATCAGAAAGCATTCATTTTCTATAAAATTAATATTTTTGGACCATGTCTTGTATTTTTAGTCTTATTTATGTTTAACTAGACATAATTAATCATTTATTTATTTATACTATTTAACATCTATTTTATAAATACATTTCTTTTTTAAAGTCTTAATTCTCATTTGTTGGATCATTGTATAACTCATAATTATATGTTCAAATATTTATGATTATTGTATTTATTTACAGTGATTTAGTTAAAGTAACTAACTAAATTATTTTGTCTTAATTATTCACGCATATTTTTATCTAAATATTCAATTGGTAATAATTATATTACCTAAACCATATTTACAAACTTTGGCATATGATTTTTGATATACAACTTTTACATTAATTCGATTTATCATAAGAACTCTAATTCCTCAAATCGACATAGCAAACCCTATTGCCTTAGAACCCTAGATACCTTAGACTTTTTAGACATTTCCTTATTAGTATGCTTATACATTATAGGTTGAATTCCTCGGAATTCCCATTACTTAGCTCATGACCGCTTAAGTTGGACTTTGATCGCTTTCGTAAACTGTGAGTATATCTTTCCCCTTTTTCATGTTTTACACTTTTGGGGTGACTCATGTACACTTATTACCTCACACACTTAATCATGCTTTAATCTATATTCACAATCGCAATTCTTGTATGTGTTTTACTTGTTGAACGCCTATAGTGTGTACTTATGACCTTAATCATTAACCCGGTGTGGGCTTAGCATAGCAATAAATAGTACTTAACTATTGTTATGTGTAAACTACTTGCTTTGTCGCATACTATATATAATCATACTATTGGGCGACTACTATACATATATACTAGATATCCCATTATTCATGGATATCATTTCTACTCTAAAGGTTTGATTTTGGGTGATAATTGTACATAACTTGAACACTAAATTGTAGACAGTATAACACGTGAATTGTGAAACTCTTTTCCTACTATATTTATTCAAACAGGGTATGCTCACCAATACATTATGTATTGACAAAATTATTTTCGTATATGTTTCAGGTTGTTATGAGATCACTTTTAAGCTTTTGGAACTTAGACTTAGATTGAGATTTACTGTATTTCAGTTTAGATTGTTCGTTTTTAATCGTTGTATTTCTTTCCATGTAATAAACTATCCAATTCAATGTATTCAAATTTACACTTTAGTACCATGAGCTATTGAGCAATCGTCACTACGTGACACCTCGATGTTTCCGCCATCGGTTGGGGTGTTACAGAGGGTGATTGTGATTTTGGTGATGGTGGACCGATAGAAAGAGGGTCATGGTGTGAGTTTGAGAGTGATCCAAAGGCCCTTTATATAGTGGTAATTATATATATATCAAGGCTTCCTAGGTTTTGTGATTTGAATGGTACATACTAGTTTAGTGCATGACCTTAACTTGGTGAGTTGTTCTTGTTTGTCTTTAGTCGATTGTCTTCTTCTTGATACTCATGATCTTTGGCCGATTATTATCTATAATGGAAGGGGTATAAAATCTTGTTTAGGGAATACAATTAAAGAGGTACATTTCCCTAGTGAGGTATGATAGTGACAAGACATGGTGACAAAGATTATTTAGTTGAAAGTGATGGTTCCATGTCTTCATCTTTTGGTCGATTATGCATTAACAAACAAGGAAATTCTTGTGGGAAAGAATGGAAGGTTAACTTAGCTATTTAGGTGAAAGATGTTGACATCTTGTTGACAAGGACATGTGGTGATCCTTTGATGATTTTGGCCGATAAAGAACAAAGGAATGGGGTTTCTTGTTTGGGTAATTCCTTATCTCAAGGGTGATGATTAAGCATGGATCATAGACTACCCAAGATGGTATAAACATAGTTGTTACTCTTGCCCCTTTCAAGCTTCTTGTTTTGCGGCCAATTTAGACAAAAACAATTTAGGAATGTGGATGTGAGGTATTGTATTTGACAAGGTTTTAGAAGGTCATTAGTTGACATAAGAAGTTGTCATCTTGTTGTTTGTCCTTTATATTGTGTGATGTGTATGTATATATGTAAGATAGCTTATCAAGTGTGAGGTGTGTGAGGTGTTTTGGCCGAAAGAAAGGAGAAGGAAATGGATGGAAAGTGACAATTCATGGACCTCTCATGCATACATATATACGCATGTGTGTGTATAAGTTAGTGAGTGTTCTTAATTCTAGGTATCAATTTGCATGTGTGCATGTAGCTTGTAGGTTAGGTGTCTTATCGTGTAAAGAAGTGTAGTAGTTCTATTATTTTGGGAGGCGTTTATGTGTCAAGCAAGACATATTATTGTATGGCACTAGCTAATCACATTTATTCGACTATTCATGCCAGTATATAGCTTAGTTTGCTAAGATGTTCGATAACGAAATTTCCATAAGTTATAGTTTTGTGAACACATGCTTATTATGTGTTAACACGTGATAGTTTATGTGATTCACTTGCATGTGTTAGTAAGGAGTTTTCATGTGTTAGTGGAAAGTAGCCTTATATAACACTTTGTGATTGTTCAGGTTTGGGTGGATTGTGTAGCTTTCCACCTGGACATTGTCACGTGTATTGTTACTTTGTACTTGTGTGTAAATCGGGTATCCAGTTGCTCTCTGTTGAGCATGTGATTAGCTTGACTGTTTAACGACAATTGTGTTGATAGCCCGGGTGTTGTATGCATATACGGGTGATTTGTTGAGTTTTCTGAATAACTCAAGCTTTACCAAACTTAGGGGGGGTATAGTGTGTGCAAAATGCCTAATTATGCACATAAAATGACAACAATGAAGGAAATGCGTACGAATGTTGACCTGGATCGTTGACTGTTGTCACAGGCGATTTTGAGATGGTGCGGTATCCTAAATATTTTTGCTTTCGACATCAAAGACTTAATGGATATTGCAGACAACTGTGGACGTCCTCCTATGTATAAAGAGGTGATAAAAGGGTTTATAATCATTACGTGTTGGCGTATATGGAAGGCTTGCAATGATTTAATTTTAGAGGCATGCGGACTAAGTGAGTACAGATCATAGCGGATGTGAAGGCTTACGGCTTTTTATGGTATAAACATAGGAGTAAACATAGTGATTGTGATTGTGATTCGTGGTGTAAATTAACGTTGATCTAATTTGGTATTTGTGCGGCTCGGTTCTTCTCCTTGGAGACGAGTAACGCTGGCTTTTAATGAAGTTAATCTTTCAAAAAAAAAATTATTCTTTACTTTCCACAAACAAATTCCATCATTAAAAATTGAAGATTGAAAACCAAAAATTGAAGATTTGAAGATATACTTCATGAAGATGGAAGGCTAATTCTCCTAGGAATCATCCCGGTGTAAAGTTGTAAGAATTAGGGTTCTTGAACAATTAGGTTATTTTCATATTGTATTTGAATTTATGATATTTGAACATTCTTTTCATTAGCATAATCTTGTTTTAGATTCACATTGTTAAATTATTCTTGCTCATTTGACTTATGAAATGAATTTGGTTATATATATGCTTTGAACTAAATTGAATTTAGGGTTTGCGTATACTAGAGCAATGAAGTGCATTATTGCCCCTTTCTTGAATGTTGATAATTCTTAACACCTAACCTTGAAACACCTCACCCACTAGTATCATTTCAATCTTTGTCCTAATTGTGATAGAACCCTAGGGTTACTTGTTGAATCTGGGTGTGATCCTCTTTCTAATGATTGTTTACCACTTGTTTAAGTTATTACTTTTCTTTTAAAAAGTTTCAACTTTAATTATAGTTTTCCTTAATTCAACTAAAAAATTGAACTACTTTATGGTTCACCACTTTTTCAAAAACTCTTAAATGATTCACTAGTAAACTTCATAACTAAATAAAAATCTACGTAGGTGAATTTTTTAATTAACTAAGGCTTATTCATCAACTACAAACTCTTTGTGGTTCGACACCCTTTGAGCCACTAACTACATAGTTAAGGGTATTTAGGTAACAATATAAATATTGTCTTTGACGGGACCGTTACAACCGATCAAATTTTGACGTCGTTGCCGGTGATCGAACCTGTGTCACCTGCGTGACAGGCGGGAATACTTACCACTATACTACAACGACAATGTTCGAGAATCAATAAAAGGGCGGGAAATTTGTGCTTGTAGTGGTTGGATTGTGGTGAACGAGTTTGCTTGATGACAAGCAAAATATAAGTGTGTGGATGTGATGGGTTGGTAAAACTTAAAGTTTTAATCGGTTTAATTTTGCGTATTTGTGTGACATATACTCTTGAATTGCACTACGTTGATATGGTTTGGGTTTTCCAGGCATTGATATGTTAAATGTGCATTTGGGAGGCTTTTAGAGTAATAACATCGAAGATGGGTGAACCGGGGGGGTGAGAAAAGAGGTAAAACTAAGATGAACACTGCGTCAGAAACAACCAACACTTCGTTTAAGCATATCTCGCCCTAGAAAATGAGTTACGAGAGTGACATAATATGAATCTCTACTGTTTTAGCAAGAGAGATCCAAATTTAAGGTTTTGAAGCGATGAAAATGTGGCCCTTGCGTCACTATTGACAGGGGTGTTACAAAAACGGGATTTTGAAGTGTTTTGACGCAATTTATTGCCATTAAGATGAGGGTTTTGACCAATCTTGTATAAAAATGCCCAAGACCCCCATAATCAATATTCTCATTACTCTAATTCAATCACATTCACTCCTAATCATTTTCATTGATCCCTTTGAAGATTCAACTCAAGAATTGAAGAAATTGAAGATGATTTCACCCACCATGCTTGAGTAGTTTTTATAGTTCACCCCGGGTGTAGATTGTGATTATTCTAGGTTTCATATTACACTATTTGTTTTAGAAAAACAATTGGTTGTGTTTGTGTCTTTGGATTTGAATTTTGATTTGAATGTGTTAGTATTGTTTTGAACTTGCAAATGTTTTAATTTCTTGCATCCTTGACATTGTAAGATGATTACTACTATTTGATCTGGAGGTAGGAAAAATCAGATTTGCTATCGAGTCCTTTTCTAGAGTTCGGGCAATATCAATGACCGGCGACGAAGGTAGTGACTGCGGTTACTCCCGATCGATCTTCATCTATTTAGGCTTCCATTTTTTTCTGGTGGTACGCTAAGCTTTTTGGGTGGACCCTGTTTTGAGAAGAAAAAAAAACTTGAAAACCCCACCGCCAATGTCAACCGATTGCAGCGTATGAACACTATAGTAACGTCCCCTCACAAAGAAAAATGCAAATTGTGTGTGTATATATAATATCTATATCTATATTATATTATAAAACATTTGGGAATGATACTAACAAAATTTATGTAATTACAACATATAATGCTTATGGTACAACAACTTAATAAAGTTAGTAATGGGGCAAAATAGTGTTTTTACATGAATATTAAATTGTTCATAAAATAGATTTAAATGAATATTGCATGTAATAAATTAGAGGAAAGTCCTTAAGTTTTCTGCCAAACAATTTAATTGTAATAATAATAATAATAATAATAATAATAATAATAAATAATTACCGATCCCTACCGATCGTGCTACTATAGTATGACGCAAACCACAACGAAAAAACCAGACGATCCATAAAGCTAATCGTTGCACAACAACAAAAACGGTTAGGGTTAAGTGATATTAATTATGATAATAAACACTCAAAGGTAATGACAATATACACTCAACAATTTCTAAACTGATATGACATTAATCTTGAATCTTGAAGTTCTTCTCATAAACTTGTATGTACAAAGAAATATGAATTAAAATAAAATACATGTTTTATACTTGTAGTAATATTGTGTTAAGAAATTTTATATATAATTTTTATTGAAATCTATAAATGTAATCCTAACGAATTTAAAAAGACTAGAAATAAATATCAAATGAATTAATAATTATGTGGTTAAAACCTATTGACTTCATAAAACCAAAAGCCCAAAT
This sequence comes from Ambrosia trifida, assembly GCA_028751855.1. Lineage (NCBI taxonomy): Eukaryota > Viridiplantae > Streptophyta > Magnoliopsida > Asterales > Asteraceae > Ambrosia > Ambrosia trifida. Next base: position 20,460,585 of record CM054126.1, on the reverse strand, counting down.
AAATAAATAATACAATCTTTCATGTATCAGTACACAATTAACCTTAAATAGTCAGTTTTTTTGAACCTATAAATTGTGATGTCAAGCAAGGAGAGGAAAAACCAATTATAGATCGTTGTTTGATTCCCTCTCAGTTTCATCATCCGCTGTCCCATGATGTTTCCATAGCCACCTCACATAGATTATCAAATCCTAAAAACATCAGTAGCTACCTACGGACAAACCAAAGTTGTACTAGACTTCCATACCATCAAATCTCGTTGTGTACCACCACAAAGACTCATCGACAGCCGCGATTATTTTCTAGGAGCAAAAAAAGAATTGCGTCTTAGGTCTAAAAGAAGTAATTTTGTTTGATGTTAAAGCGAGGTATAATTTCTACCTTTTGCCTTTACTTGTAAATGTCATGGAATGGTGGAGTGCTGATAATTTTTAACTACTTGATTCACTAAGACCAAGCCTTAGGACTTCGTTGTTTAATATCTAACTAGTACAAATGCCCGCGCGTTGCCGCGGGTAGTTATGTTTTTTAGGTGCACTTTGCCTGGCGGGTTTCCCATAATATATTTTTAATTGTTCGAAGAACTACATGACGACGAAACCTGTTTACAAAAGAAAAAAACTCAATACTTGAGGCAATAAACAAATAGCCGCAATATTTATGCCATGCATTTGATGTGTTCATCTAAAAAAAGTGCACACGTTAACTGTATCTATTTCGTCTAAAAAATATTAAAAATGGAAAACTCTAAAACCAAATAAATGCCTTAAGACAATGAAACACTAAAGTCTAAAGAGGACCATATCTTCACAAATTTTAGCTTTTTTTTTTTTTTTTTTTTTTTTTTTTTTTTTTTTTTTTTTTTTTTGCTTTCTTTCAAGTTTACAATCAGAATTCATTAAGTATTTTAAATTTCTTTTTAACTTCTTTAAACCTTATTTACCTCCGAAAATTATTTACATTTCATTGATTAACTTATAATTAAAACTAAGTAAATAGGGGTTATTGATTAATTTTGATGTGTAATAATGGAGGAGGTTACATATTGGAGGTGATATGATGTGTGTATTACACATATATACAATAAGTATGAGAAGTTGTACATAAGGGGCAAAAATGGAAGAAAATGACTAAAAAATATAAATTTGTAAAGAGGCTTTTGATATGCCATCTTAAAATTTAAGTGAAATTACCTTTAAGGACATGATTCCTCCTTAATATGGTAATAGAGATGTAGATAGAAAATTTCAGTGGCCACCACAATATGTTTATTACCATGTAAATCTTAGTTCTTTATATCATATAAACATAAGTTGTAGAAATCTTAGATATTTTTTAAAAAATAAGGCTTTTGAAAAATTTAGAAATTTCAAGAATTTGAAGATATCTTTTATTTAATTATGATAACAAAATTCCCCTATTGTCTTGTCTATCCACATTAGATTTAAATAAATATTATCTTGAAATTTGATTATGATAGCAATATCATTATGCATCAATAATATATTTGAATAAAAGTTATTTACGAGATTGTGTACATAAATATAAATGACATGTAGGTTGTACGACCAGTGGCGGATCTAGACCAAAATTTTAGAGGTAACATACAAAACATTTTTACCACACTTTTATACAACGTAAACGTAACAATCAATAATCTTTTTATGCATTATTAGAACTGTCAACTTATTATTCTTTTTTGTAACCTATTTTATATATTTTGGGCTCAATACATGTACCCGATTTCTATCCGAAAACAATCAGAACGGATTGTACCCATACATGAACTCGGTTATACCTTGTACTTGAAATTGGTTTTTAATACCCCATTAAATACCCGAACTTTTAAAGTATATTTTATGCTTACTTTACAACGTTATATTTAAAATTTCAAAAGTTACATATTATAAAGCAAATAATTTGTTCTTTTGTGTGAAGTAATGTTATTATATCATATTTTAATTATTTTTACTAATTACAACAAAAAGCATTAAACGAATTTATTATTATGTAAAATAATAATTAAAAAAACATACTTTTTAAAACCGAGTATAAAATATTGGTGTCCAATACCCAATTATACTCAACCCTGATCATACCCTATCCGTGTGCAATACCCGATTATACTCGAACCAGATCACACCTGCCCGTGTACATAGTGTATGATTTTTCTTCTCAATATCCGTATCGATCCTTACTCGATTTCTCTAAACACCCAATTTTCTATACCCATTCATGCCCGGCCCGGTTTCATACCCAAATTCGGGTGTTAAGAAAACTCCATATATGCACCTCCACCTTAACCAACTAATTGGGCTTAAGCCTTAGCTTCATCTTATAATTAACAAATGGTATGGTCAATGGGTTATAGACTTATAAGCTTCTATATTTTTTCATGTTGGGCTATTAATAAAACTTTGAAAGTGTTTTAGGTATCTAAAAAAAATGAGGGGTAAGTTAATTTAATTTTAGGGGTAACAAAATAATAAAAAAAAAAAACTGTAAAAGAAAACAAAAATTGCACTACGCAGGAAAAGTTGAGGGGTAGCGGATGTTACCCGTAATTACTCACTATGTCCGCCACTATGTACGACGACCTCCATGACATCATCACTTCATTGACCGCCCGATTGTGTCTTAACCATTTTGTCTTTCAGTTACGTATTGTTAATTCTATGGTAATGCATGGGTTCCAAACTAGTATATATATAGACAACAGACAACTAGAGTTTAGATGGGTTTTTGTTTTGGATGGACTTGAATTCTCCAAGTTGTATAATTATGAATCTTTTTGGCAAGTATCAAAATCTTATGACGTTATTTGTTGGTATATATAAAGACAAATATATGTTTGTAAAAATGCAAACTGAAATGAAAACACATTTGGCCTTATTCCAAAAAGCAACCATGCATGTTACCTCCTTCCCTAGAAAGAACTCTTTGTTGAACTTCATTCATTAGATAATCTCACTTAGAATATAATCATCAGAACTCACACATGCACTCTTCACCCTGACATATTCTTTTTTGAGGAAATTTTATTTATATAGAATATAATGTTATTTTGGCGTTATTAATAACAACGTATATGTGGGTTTTAAACTCTTTAACATCATGGTGTCGCTTAAAAGATGTAACTATTATCAGAGTCGGCCCAACCATTTTGGGGGCCTTAAGAGAAATAGAAAATCGGGGCCCTTTTCCACGCTTCATTGAAGCATTTTTTTGTTAAGACTTTCAGTATGATCCTTTTTTATGATTTTATTGAAGCTTCTCGTTTTATGTTAAAAGACAATATGCAAAATAGTAATCAATTATTATAAAGACAATACATTAAAAGGAAAATGGCAAGAAAAAAAAACATGAATATTGCAATCATAAATCAAAGTTCAAGTTTTCAGAGCATTTATCAGAAATCAACCAGAGTACAAACAAGAAGATTGATTAAATCTACCAAGAAAGGCATAAAACCATAACAAATTACAATTTACAAACTATAAGTAATTAAAACTCATAGCAAATCAGATTACACACGATCTTCAATAAAAAAAAAGTAGGATTATAAAAATTAAATTACTTTAGTAAATCTCAAATGTGCATATGACTGATGACCAGAAAAGCAAAATCAAACCTAGAAGTCCTAAACAATGATGCTTAATCAGATTATGAAGCCTGAAATTCAAATCGTAGTTTGGAGAAGAAATCGGAATGCCAGACTTAGCACTTCGTAGTAATGGGCTTGATTGCAAATATGGAGAAGCAAAAAATGGGGAAGGAAATCGGCTTATTGACAATTCTATTTCCAATCAATTGCTTTCAAAATTCCAATGATTTTGAATAGAGAAATACAAAAATAAATTACTTTGTAAGTATATTTATATGTGAGTGTTCTGTGTTCAAGTCAAATAAGTTTTTTTTTAATCTTCATAACCACATATGAAATTATATGTAAAACTATTTTGTATAACTTGTTTATGTTTACGTATAATTATAAATAAGTGGATATTAAATTTGTTCATGTATCTTAATTATCTATCTATATATATAAAAGAAAACGTATATGATGACGTGGCGTGCAATGGAGGCCTCAACATTCCTTTGAGAGTGCCACGTGACATCATAATGGAGAGTTTTTGATGTTTTTGAATTGTTTCCTTTTTTTTAATTAAATTGAGTTATTTTAAGAAAAGAGAATTTAAAAATAAATTTAAAATTTTCTCTCTCATATTTCCTCCCATAATTTTTAAACGTTTATATCTTTTATATACGGGATTTTTTTAAAGAAAAAAAATTACACCAAATTAACGAGCGTTATATTATCTTTCCAACGAGTACCATAGTGCTATATAAAAAACGGAAAAAAAAATTGACTATTTTTTGTGGGGTTTCGTTTATACAGAAAAAAAACACACAAAGTGTTCATGTTATCACGTAAAATTAGATTTTGTGGGGAATATGAGTTATTACTGATTAGAATACTATGAACATGCAATGATTGAGAGATTTTGTGGTTAGATAACTTGAGTCATTTGCAATAGGTTATCACGTAAAATTAGATTTTTCAACCCCGGGACCCTCCCGGGATAATCAGCTAGTGACTATATATATAAGATATCGTTTATGATCGTTCTCGTGGTTTTCTAGTTACATATATATGGTACTAATCTAGTTACATTCGCCCCCCTAGGGGTGATGATTTGTTTTCAGTGGATTAGGTTCTCTATTTAAAAAATGGTGTCGTGCACCTTATTGTCCGTCTACCTGTTTTCCTTATGTAATTTGCCCTTTATTTATCAATGAACTAGGAAATTCTCAAAAAAAAAAAAAAAAAGAATTTATTGGTAGTTTTTCCATAAATTAAATAATCTTAATATATTATTTATTAAAAAAATACACATATGCATCCTTTTCACTTTCTTGTTGCTTTGTAATGAGAATTACTCTTGTTGCTTTGTAATGAGAATTAGTATTGTTATTCAATCTGATTAATGATGTAATGGCTATGTTATGATAGAAAACTAAATCAATCATAACTGAAATTTTATTAAGAATATGATGAGTTAAGTTAATACTTTGTAACACGTTTCAGCATTCTTTTTTAACTGAGTCTTATGTTTAATATTAGAATTTTAGGTTAAGTACACGTCCTCCCTACAAATATGACAATGAAAAATACACGACTTTAGAGTAAGAAGGAGAGTAACCGAGGCAAAAATGGACGCATTCCAGATGACTTTAGTGTTAAATTATTGAGTGGGGCTATAATAACTGTGTCAGTGTTGGAAGGAGAAACAAAACCCCAAAAGAGTTGCTAAACAAAACAGTCAAACATCACTTTATTATATTATCTTTCTATTTAAATATATCAGTTTGATTCAAAACCACACACCATAATTCAATCGAAAGCATCAACCAATTCTTGCTAAGATAGCCAGAAGATGACTAGCGTATGCCTAGGTACCCTTGATTCAACAACATGCCTACACTTGCTACCATCTCCATTCCAAGGGAGGATAGTGGAGTACCGTTTTTGTTAAAATGGTATAGTAATACCTTCAAATCTATAGTATGGGTTCAATAAGATGGTCTTAGTAATAATTCTATAAACTATTTTTTATAAAGATTTTTACAATAAAGATTTTTATAAACAACCTTCTATAATATTTTGCATAAGATCATGTGCAGGGTGATTGGGCTTGGTTATCTTGCTGGATTAAGGATTCTCTCCAGTGGGAATAAAGACTAAAGACGATGCTGATAGCGGGTTTGAGCCTGTTAAGAAGTCATTGTGATGGGCTGGCCCATATCCTTTCATCAGGGTATAAGGATTGCCACGTTGGCAATCCTTGTGAAACAAACACACTTCATCTCAGTCGTTGGATGTGTTCAATTCTGGCCGTTGATCTTGTTAAAGAAACACAAGTTGGCAGCTATAAATAGCTGCCTGTTTCGACACTTTACCAGTTTGATATTTTCTGCTTTCATCATCTCTTTGTCTCTCTCATCTCATTCGTCTAATCAGATTAGGGTTTTCTGTATTTGATCTTAATACATCTTGTATTAGATCTTGTAGTATCTGTTATCTGGTGATAGGTATTGAGAGCTGTATTATGAGAGTTTTGTTATTATAGAGAGATTTTGTTGTGATCTGTTGAGAGTTGTTTGATTCTTGATAATTTCTGATTATTAATAAAGTTCTATGAAGGTTTTGATATCATGTTTGTAACAGTTTTAATGCCCGATGCTGACACCAACGAACTACACCACTTTGGGCATTCAAGACGGTGGCTATGAATGTATAATGGATGCCCAAGGGATTTGGGAAGCCATTGCACAACCGGGTGGTTGCAGACAAATAGAAGAACAAAACAGCTAGGCTGTTCACCTTCCGAGCTATATCAGAAGACATCCTTACTCCAAAAATCGTAAAACAAACAAGCGAAGGATGTTTTAACCATTAAATTGCTTTATTTGTTTCGGCCAAGAACTTCAAAAGGGTATCCCTTGTAAGAATAAATATATATTAGTTTAATATATTTATCTCTAGCCATAATTATCATTAATATTATATAGGGGTGTAAATGACATGTAGCGGCTCGAGAACTACCCGGGATCGGCTCGGCAAAAAGCCCGAACGAGTCGAGCCTTAACGAGCCCGAGCCTGAAATATGGCTCATATAGTTATCGAGCCCGAGCAAGGCCTAGATACAAAGCTCGACTGGGCTCGCGAGCCTAAGCGAGCCCAAACATAATTATAATTATTTATATATCTCTTATAATTTATAGCTCACATCTCTAAAGCCCAAGTCGTTATTTCATAGGCCCATTTAATAACACTCGCGAGCCAAGCTTTTGCGATCTCGAGCCGAGCTTTGAGCTCGTTTGAGATTGTTCTCAAATCATTTCGAGCCGAGCCGAGCTCGAGCTCAAGATTGTAGTCTCGAACCGAGCCGAGCTCGAGCTCGAGCTTCATAAAACCATAACGAGCCGAGCTCGAGCCCAGTCAGGCTCAGGCTGGGCTCGGCTCGGCTCGTTTACACCCCTAATATTATATTGATCAATTACTATAATATCCTTAAATTTATAACTGGTATTTCTTTGATGAGCGGAAATATCATTAGTAACATTATTAGGGTGTCCCCTAGGTATATAGAGAGAGAGCTAATGAAGATATTAGGGTTGACACAACATACCACCACTCACGAAATCATCCATCTCATCTCTCTCTCAATCGTGTTCATCATTCAAGAATACATAATTCCATCAGAAAGATGCATCCTAAAGGGAACCCGACCATACTGACAAAGCGTTGTCTTCCACCTCTCTTGCGGTTACTGGATTAGCTGGCATATCAGGTATTAACTTAGTATTCTTCATGTTTCCATTATATACTTACAGAACTTATCAACATGTGGTATCAGAGCAATGTTGCTCAATTAGTTTTATTTGTTTCCATTGGATCTAGAATTAAAATCAGAAAACAAAACATTTGATTAAAACCCGAATAATGTTTACGGGTTCTAAAATTTTTATGGGTGTTCCAAATAGACTTTCACCAACACTTTTTATTTACACCAACGCTAAACATATCCTTCTGTCGTTGAAAGTACTTTAACTTATAATGAAGTGAGTTAAATTCACTCATTAGTAAAATCATATGATGTTGAGACACCAATCTTCAAAAACAAGGACGTTACACGTCATGATTTTACCTTTAAAAAAAGGAGGGTAGAGGGTGTTGTATAATCATTCGTCCATAAATATAGCAACCTGTTAATTTCTTTACTTTATGTTTTTTACGACATGTAATTCAAACACTCTCACAACCTACTCATAGATCTATATCACTATCTACCATGAGACTTGAATACCCAATCATTTACGAAGGAATGACTTAACTACACACTTTGATATGAAGTTACAACCCCGTTAGTAGTAACCTACTAAACGATATGAAGCAGATTAAGTGGCTTAAATAAGACGATGCGTACCAAAACCATCAATAATAAATGTAATTCACAAAATTGATAATAAATCTCGATGCAAAACGATATAACTTTAAACCCTAGGATCGATCATTACTTTCACCAGCCGTTTCTAGAGACTAAGATGGCGATTTTCGACCCAAATTCATGTTCTCATCTAGTTTCCTCATGCAAGATCAATCTAACACAAAGATCGAAGCTAGGGTCACTTCTATGAACGGCTAAAAATCTTGTAATCTTCTTGGGGCGTAGTGTTTGTTACAATTGCTTTTGCTTATTGTTTTGAACTAGATTATTAGGATTGAATCTTTAACCCGTTAAATTGATTAGATTCAATTGTGGTTTTTTTTCGTTTAAAAGATTTGATTTTGTTGAGCTTTAATTGGATGGACTTTTTGTCCTGAATGGTTTGTTGGTTTTTGTCTCATCTTACTGAATTGGTATTGTGTGATTAAAACACCTTAAGTTTGGAGTTATACCTTTTTGGCCAACGACAACCGATAATGCTGGCATGGTTAATTGCGGTAGTTTCCGGTTGCGCATCGAGTTGGAGACTATTACGCCGGTTTACATGGCGGCGATTGCAACTACCTCGAGTTAGGCATGATCATTTGGTACCGGATACTGATACCAAACCAAAACCGTACCATATTAAGTTGGATCTGTATTGGTACCAAAGTTTGAGGGATTTTGGGATTGGTATCGACCGATTTTTTAACAAGTATTATTTTCACAGTACCTATTGTGAACAGTTGAACAAGAATTAGTGTAGAAATTGGAAAGCAGAGTCATTTCCTCACGAACTATAGCTTTTTGAAGCAGAAAGTTGCTGATACACTACCGGCATGCTTCCAAATAACAAATAATGAGAACCATCAAATAATGTCAGTCTTGATAGTTTTTTTATTATAGGCGGTGATGTGGAGGTTTTGTGCAACTAGTTGAACGAGCACAGCTTGTTACTGTGATCCCTGGTTTATTGTGTTGTTGTTATTAATGTGTTCTTGAAATTTTCAGTATCAAAAATATAAACCAAAACACCGGTACTGAACCGGTATTTTCAGTATCGGGACCAGGTTTATGTTTTGAAGGAAAATTGGGATCCCGATCGGCACGATACCGCGTGGTATCGAGCTCATCCCTACCACCGATGACGTACTAAATGACTAGTGACCCACGATTGGTGTTGGTGCCTTCGGGATGATGAAAGCAAGGGTCTTAAGATACGCAACCCTCTGATTCGATACCTGCATTGTTGCATTGCCACATCCATCATTGGGTGTGACAAGAGCAACAAGTGGGTTACCCTGCCAGGCCTGCTCTACTTGTATTGTCTATTGATACACATGTCATGCGCCTTCGTTAGGTGTTTAGCGGAGTATTACGCGTTGATGTGCCTAGTTTTAGTAATTAGAAAAGTTATCATTTTTTCCGGTGCCAAAAACTTAGGTGTTTCAGTCTCATGACATTGGTTTTGGGAAAAAGAGGAATTTTTACTAAACCGTTACCAAGTTTTAAATTTATAAGTAAACGATAATTACTTAGAAACTAAAACCAACACACAGACAAAGAACTTGACGTGTATAGTATAGGTTTCTAGGGTAAATACCGAGTATCGTATTCTAGAGAACACACTTTCCCTACTAAACCTTTCATCACTTTTATTAATCGAGTTTTGCAAAAGAAAATAAAATGGAGTGGTTCTAAAAGAAAAATAGTTTTTGAAAAAGGTAGTGGTTTTAAAATAAAAAGATAAAATAGTAGGGTTAGAAAACGTGAAGGTATCAGGAACCCTCCAGATAAGTAGAATAATTATATTAAATGTAGTCATCATCATCATCATCATCATACTCAGTTAATCCCACCAATAGCAAAGCTAAGGTAGGGTCTGAGGAAGGTAAGATGTAGACAGCCTTACCTCTACCCGTGGGAATAGAGAGGCTGCTTCCAGTGAGACCCTCGGCTCGATAGTGGTTTTGTATCAAGCCTTGGACATAAGGCACATAACACTTAACGATCGGGACAAGCCCGATTAGTGCATGTAACCCCTTGTCTTTTGGCTATTAACGCCACCACATGATGCATGATTAACCATCCATCGTTTTTAACGTTATTTTCACAAAATTAGTAAAATAACGTTAAAATTAGTGCAACTTTACTTTTGCCCCCGAGGGCCACACATATATACATTATATGTGCACAGCCGTAAGCGGGGCTTATATTAAATGTAGTAATAATTTTAATTATTGGTGCAGATAACGGGCTTTGAACGGTCCCTTCAGAGTTAGGAGATGGGAAAAGAAATAAATAAGGTGTTGGTGGTGAAATTCTCAGAATATAATTTACTTGCATTCTGAATTTACATCTTTAAGATATCAAAGATGATACTGAGTGCAGGATATAACTATGTATTGTCTTATGTGTACATTATGAGGATGAGCTAACAATTTACTTTATTTTTACTTGAATGCAGGTATTAATTAGAGGAAAGTAATGTATGACTAAGTCTTGCATGATCTTCGGAGAGTTGGTTGATGACCGTTTGAAGGTCGTGTGAACATGGGAGGATAGTGCAACAGCTAGTGGACTTAGTTGGGAATATCCCATATATTTCGGGATGTTAGTTGTTATCTCTTTACTATAAAATGGGGTGTGGCACGATCATATAGGACACACAACACTTTCTAATCTTCTACACTTACTATTTTCTAAGCTGTTCACACACTCACTCTTGTAATCATAGTTGATCGTCCACCACATTTCCAAAGTAGTAGTCTTTCACATTTTCATTTAATAATAATAACAAAGGCGTGGGAAGTAGTCTCCTCCCGAGGTTTTATGCCGGCGATCTAGATTGATCAAGGGCTTTCCTCGTTGATCGAGTGTTCTTGTGTTGCATTATTTCATTCTTAGTAGCTTAAACAAGTATTTCTGTCACAGTTCCATCCCGAGGATACAACTATCTAATTTATCGTTTTTACTTTGACATCCTAATCATAGTTGTTATATTAATTCTTTTGCATCTTAAACTGAATCATTCTCGGAATATAACTAATTTTACACAAAATAAACATCCTTAGCACACTATCTCACATTTCTGATTTGGAATACAAAGTTAATTTTAGCTTGTTAATTTTTTACCAAAACAATTTGGCGCCCACCTTGGGGCAAGTGGTGCTATTTTTAACAAAAACCTTGTTAAAATTTCTTCTCAATCAATTATTTCAAAAATCTTAACAACTATGGCCTCAAACCCAAAGTCTGTATCCTCATCCATGCCATCATCAACCTCTGTTCCAAATGTGCCTTTGCCACCACCACCTGTATTCTTAAGGGCCTCAGATTCAACAACCAGGAATGCTCATCAAACTAGTTTCAGATCTGGAGTTGGTGCATCTTGCTCGACCCCTCCTATTTTGGTGTCAAATGAAGTTATCCTCTCCATGTTTACTATGATCAAGGATCAAATGAAGAGACAACAGGAGACTAACCAGATCTTGATGAAGGAGATCCAGTCTATCAAAACATCCTTAAAAAGACCAGTGGAGGATGTGGTGACACACTTAAATCCCAGAGTGTTAGACTTTAATTCAATTGCTGTTGGGGACAGCCATCAGGGAGACTTCCTTCCTATACAATCCAGGATAACCATTCATGAAACAACCCTAGCAGTGAGGATGACAACACCTAGAGAACCGGGATATACAGCAGAACCATCCCGAGGATATAACACCGGTGACAATGTGAATACCAATACTTTTGCTACTAATCATTTTGATTCTATGCAGGATGCAGGTATTAGCCCTCAGTTGGCAAAGGAAATCTAGAATTTTAGAGACATGGTATCGAGTGTATCTGGGATAGTGAAACCTATCCCTGAGGTATCCTCAGCCTGTCACAAGATATCCCGATTTGTACCTCTCATCTGTGATGCTGAAATCCCCAAGAGATTTCAAACACCAAGCATGAAGTTATATCTTGAGGAACACGTAGCCCAATATAGAGAGAGGATGGAGATAAATCCCATCCCGAATCATTTGAAGGAAACTTGCTTATATAAAGGTTTTGGGTCCACTCTTACTGGTCCAGCTTTGAAATGGCTGCTAAGTGTTCCCCCCTTACTCTATCACTTCATTTACTCATTTAATAAACATGTTTAACAATCAATTCTCTTGTAGTCAAACCTTCGAACGTTTGACAAGTAATCTGTATAGAGCAACACAAACATCAGGTGAATCACTCCGGGAATACATCACAAAATTTGGGAAGGAATCGCTTGACATCTCAAACCTGGATGTCAAAACTACGGTTCAAGCCTTCAATATGGGACTACATAAGGATTCACCATTTTACCAAGAATTGGTGATGAACCCCTATAGGAACCTTGACAAAGTCGGGAACAGGGCTCTAAGGTTCATCCGTCTTGAGGATTGTTTTGGTAAAAAATTAACTAATCAAAATTAACTTTGTCTTCCAAATTAGAAATGTGAGGTGGTGTGCTAATAATGTTTTTTATGCTTAAAATAAGTTATATCTTGAAGATGGTTATGTTTAGGATGCAAAAGACTAAGATTTGACTACTATGCTTAGGATATCAAAGGTTTTGACAGAAAACAGACAGTTGTATCCTCGGGATGGAACTGTGAAGAACAAAGTAAATTAACTAAACAAAAATGAAATAAACCAACTCAAGAACACTCGATGTACGAGGAAAGCCCTTGATCAATGATGATCGCCGACACAAAACCTCGCGAGGAGACTAATGCCCCTGCCTTTGTTATTAATATTAAGTATAAAAATAAGTGTTACAACTTTGGAAATGAAATGAACGATCAGCTATGAGTACAATGAATGTTGTGTAAGTGTTTGTGAGCTCCGAGAAAGAAAGAATAATAGATAATAATGTCTCCTATGATCGTCCATAACATCCCTATTTATATTAAACAATTACAACTTCCATCCCGAGATATCCGGGATATCGACTACTAAGTCCACTAGCCATTTGAAGCTTTCCCACGTTCACACAAGCTCCTAATGTTCATCAACTAAGTCTTTGAGAATCCAGCAAGACCCGGTCAAGTATCATAGTCGTCCAAGCTTTATCTGCATTCGAATAATTTGAAGATGATCTGATAGTCCATCCTTAGGATGTACATAGGATAATACACAGTTATATCCTGAACCCGGCATAGCCTTTAGTATCCCGAAGATGTCAAATAAATAATGCAAGTAAATAACATCCTAATAATTTCACCACCAACAAGGATGACAAAAGATTCAAGAGAGGATAGAAGCATCCTCAAGATATAACAATCCAAATCGGAAGTCCACACCCACATATGAACCATACAAATCCAAGTCTTATTCTAAACCTGATAATAAAAAGGTTCATGTGGTTGAGGATGATGATGAGGAGGATTGTCCTAAGTTATTAGAATATTGTTTTTCTATGGATGTAAAAGGTCTTATGCATGCTATGAAGGACCTCGGAGAAAAAGCAAGATGGCCAAAGAAGAATGATAAAGCAGTATGGAAAGATAAATCCAAATGGTGTGCATTCCATGAAGATTTTGACCATACTACTAAAGATTGCATTGCCTTGCGAAAAGAGATTGCCTATCTCCTTAGCAAAGGGCATCTCAAAGAATTACTAGGCAAGAAGAAAGCCAAAACTCAAGATGACATTGCCATCCTAGAAAGAGCAGCTTCCCCTCCTCGGGATGTAGGCATTATCAACTTTATATCTGGGGGATCGGATATATGTGGAACATGCTACTCGGCTGCTAAGAGACATGCTAGGGAGACCAAATCAAAGAAAGGAGAGAAGCCCACAAAGATTACAATGCTTACAAATGCCAGGGTGATCAGCTTTGAAGAGGATGACTGAGAAAACATCTTGAATCCACACCATGATGGTCTGGTAATCACTATGTACATTGCTAATCACTTTGTTCGCAGGATATTAGTTGACATAGGAATCTTAGTAAATATAATCCAACTAGAAGCCCTGAAAAAGATGAACATCCCAGAAACAAAGATCATTTCCAAATCATCCATCCTGGTGGATTTTAGTCGGGAAAGCAAGAGCACAGTTCGAGAGATCAGACTACCAATATATGTCGACGAGGTAAAATCAATACAACGATTTTGTGTCATAGACTCTTTATTTTGTTATAATGTCATTTTAGGGAGGCCATGGATACATGATATTAAGGCAGTCCCTTCGACATACCATCAATGTATCAAGTTACCTACAACCTGGGGAGTTGTTAAGGTAAACAGTGATCAACAAGAAGCCAAAGAATGCTACACCTCATCAATGAAACATCATCCCAATCCAGACAAGCATAGCAATTACAGCAGAATGCACATGATATCCTAAAGGATGATAAAGGGTGTACCAACCAGGATGTAAAGGCTGTGTGCATCGATGAAAGCAACAAGGATATCTCTGTGCTAATTGGTACAAATATCCCTAAGGGTATTGAACAAAAACTAACCTCCTTTTTTGAAACGCAGGATGTCAACATTCACGTGGAAACACGAGGATATGATAGGTATATCTAAAGATATTATTACCCATAAACTTGGTATTGACAAAAAATTTAGGCATGTGAAAAAAACGAAGAAAATTTGCACCTAAAAGGAACGTTATCATTCAAGAGGAGGTGGACAGATTGTTGAAATCTGGGATGATAAGGGAAGTAAAATTCCCAAGATGGTTGGCCAATGTAGTCGTAGTGCAGAAGAAAAATAGGAAATGGAGGGTGTGTTTAAATTACACAGACCTAAACAAGGATTGTCCTAAAGATCCATTCCCACTTCCACACATTGACTCAATGGTGGATGCCACAGCAAGACATGAAATGTTAACGTTCATGAATGCATCTTCGGGATTTCAGTAGATTCAAATGGAACTGGATGACCAACAAGATACCGCATTCATGACACCCTCATGTATTTATTGTTACATTGCAATGCCATTCTGATTGAAAAATGCAGGTGCCACATACCAAAGGCTGGTCAATATGATGTTCAAAGACAAGACTGGGATCTAAAAGAGGTTTTCGATATCCTAAATGCATATAACATGAAGCAAAATCCAGCTAAACGTCATTTCAATGTTGGTGCTGGAAAATTCCTAGGATACTTAGTAACCAAAAGAGGAATTGAAGCTAGCCTAGAGCAAATCAAAGCCATCTTGGATCTCAAGTCTCCCACAAATATTACGGATGTGCAAAGGATAACCGGCAGGATAGCAGCTTTGAACATATTCATCTCGAAATCATCACAAAAATGCAAGGATTTCTATGACATCCTGAAGAAGAATAAGAGGTTTGAGCGGGGACATATGCATGAAAAGGCATTAAAGAACCTAAAGCAATACTTGGTAACAGCCCCACTCTTAATGAAACCAGGGGATGGTGAACCCTTGTCCTTATATCTTGTTGTTTCAGGGAACGCTATCAGTGTGGTCTTGGTAAAAGACTTCGAAGGCCAGCAACATCATGTATACTATGTAAGTAAAACTTTATTGGATGCTGAAACCATGTACTCTAATCTTGAAAAACTTATTTTAGCTTTAATCATGGCTTCAACCAAGTTAAGGCATTATTTTAAAACAAATAGAATCCATGTCAAAACTAATTATCCTATTAAAAATGTGCTTAGAAAACCAGAATGTCTGGCTGGATGGCAAAATGGTCCGTAAAATTAAGTGCCTATGTGTAAGACCCTAACCCGAAAACATGTGATTAATACTTAAACTTGCGAGTTTAGGCCTTATATAAAAATCCCTCCCGATTAAAAATTTAATTTTTATAAATGACAACCCATTTAAAGACTTTGATTTGATAGAAGCATTCAACTTTACATTTTTAGGTATTACAAATCTATACTAAGGTTTGTGTTTTAAATGGAAATCTATTGATACCATGGGTAAAGTCAAGATTCCAAGTATTTTTTTTTTTCATGTTTTATCGGTCTTTGACCATCATTGGTTCTAAATATGGTTGATTGTTTTTTTTTTTGGAAAGAGAATTTCATTAACCAAAAAACGCACAATTAGTCCTCAAATTAAGGACCAACCGGCGACCTGAACAAACATCTCAATCCAAGGGATACACATACCATCTAGACCATTCTAAATCTTTCCATCTAGATCTATTACAAATCCAAAAAAATAAAGTTGTAAACTTTATAGTTTCCATAATCTCTATCGGTCTTCGTAGTTTGTTGTTAAAAATACGGTTGTTGCGTTCATTCCAAATAACCCACATAGCCGTATACACTATTCCTTGCAGAATCTTCTTTGCATTTTTGGACATTGGTTGTGCATTCGGAATCTTCAGAATATCTTCAACATCAAAAAGTAAACAAGGTGGTAGTCGGCACCATTTCTCGATTCTATGCCAGACTTCTTGGGCAAACGAACATCCCGTGAAAAGGTGCAATTCCATCTCGACGACCTCCTGCAGAAAGTACAGCAAGTACTCTGAATTCGGACTCCTCTTTTTATCAATTCGGCGATTGTAGGTAGGCGATTTAAAACCGCCCTCCAAACCATAACCTTACACTTGAGTGGCACCCAAATCCTCCACTTTATCCTCGGTCGCGGGACAATCAAAACAGAGGCGAATAGAGCGGTTTTAGCAGACTTCACGGTGAACAAACCATCAGGAGCTAGCGACCATTTCCACCTATCCATTCCATCCCTCCAGTCGTAGTCGTATGGTTGATTGTTTGCAAAGGATTCTTAGTAATAAAAACATATGTTTAATCACATCATATTAGATTTTTCAACCCCAGGACGGTCCCGGGGTATAAGCTAGTATATATTAATATTCCAAAGCATGAAATCCTAAATGGCATTTTAAGATGTCATCCTTCCCCGTGTGTGTTGCATGTGGTATCCTCCTTATTTACATCCAAAACTCTCTTTCTCTTTCATGTTTCCCCCAGATTTTTAAAACGTTAATAACTTTTATATACGAGATTTAAAAAAAAATAAACCAAATTAACGAACGTTTTATTATCTTTCCAATGAGTACCATGGTGCTATACAAAAAATGAAAAAAAAAACCCGATTTTTTTGTCGGTTTTTGTTCATACAGAAAAAAAACACAATGTGTTCAGGTAATTCATTAATAATTTCTAGACAAGTCACTAATCATGTTCAAACTAGGAATTATATTTTCATCAAGAATAAAATAGGTTAAAACCACTCCGTTCAAAAAAAAAAAAAAAAAGTCACACCTTCAAAACTACCGCCTCAATCACGCCCTGCAATGGTTGTTTCTAGCTCTGCTCCTTATCCAAATATACATCTTCTTTTTACTATACATTTTCATTATTATTTACATTATTAAAATTGTTGTTTTTTCATATTATAGTACATTAATTTCTATGTTACATCATAACACATATTTTATCACATTATATTAGATTTATTTATCCCGGAAAGCTTCCGGGATATAATCTAGTAATGTTATATTCCAAATTATTTGTTGTTGTTGGAGGCTGAATTGAAAGCTTGAAAGAAAAATCAACCGCAATAGTATAGGCTCAAAGCCTCGTAGTATTAGTATAATATTGTATACTATATTAGTCTGTGTGTAGTGGAAGGGTTAAAGGGCGTTTTAACCCCCCATAGCGCCGGGGAACACCGCCCCCGGGCGCTATGAGAGCGTTATGGTTGTGATTTTTACCCACATAGCGAGCGTTATGTTTTGGAAAGTGTGGATTGTTTGTTTTTGACAGTTACAAAACGGTCATATTTAAAAAAACTATTTAATTCACTATATATATATAGGCTAAGTATATACAAAAAACCTCCCAAAATGAAGAAACCCCCACAAACCCATCTTGTGGTCTAGATTCATCCACAACACCCTCTATTATTTTAATAAAAAAGGGTAAACTAGTAAATTTACATTCCCCCTTTTTTACTAGTTTGAATCTTTTGTCTCTCCCTCCTATATAAACAACCCACACACATTCTCTCTCCATCTCTCTTTCAACTTCTCCATCCAGATTAATATAGGCACCACCACCACCACCACCAGTTTTAATCTCAGTTTCTTCAACCCAATAATAATAATAATCCATCCAACACACTTTCCATTCAGATCCACCAAACCAAGAGAACACAATCAGTTTCAGGATGCAGACGTTATCAAGAATCAAGGATATTTTATACCTGGTTGCTCGGAACCCTAATCGGAACCCTAACTCCAATCGCCGCCGTCACCGTCTTCGGTTTCCTCCTCTGTGTCTCTCTGCTCTGTGTTCTCTCTCTTTCTTCCTCTGCTGTTCTTTCTCTCTATCTGGTTCGTGAAAGAGTCGTGTGTTGTGTTGTTGGCGACGATTGGAACCGGTCACCGGACTGGTGATTCCGGTTGATGTTCTTGGCTGTGCTTTATCTTCCTCACATATTTTTGTTTTTAATTCTCGTGGTTTTGTGTAGGAAACAAGAAGAGATGGAGGACTTTTATAGTCAAAGCTAAATGGAGGGTGTTTGGCAATGTGAATAACAACTAGAATTTCAAGTGTTTGGTAATAGGTATTGAATCACATAAAGTGTTTGGCTGCGAGTTTAATAATTAAATAAGAAGCGCTTAGCCGAAATAATGGATAGTATGTTTTTTGTTATTATTATTACTAATGTGAATCGTTTTTTTTATTAGTAAACCACCTAACCCCCAACACAAAAAAAAAGGGATGCTAGAAACACACAAAAAATTGTTGTTTTTTTTGTGTGTTACTAGCATCTCTTTTTTTTTGGGTGATTTATTATGTTAAACATCGAAAATGATTTTTCGTTTTGTGTTTTATGTTCGTAGTATCTTTGTGTTTAGTTAGGGTGTTTTTATCGTCTATATTTTCGTATAATCTTTGTGTTTAGTTAGGCTGTTACGTGTGTAGCATATCTGTTTTTTGCAGTCAAATTCTGTTCTATGTTTTCTAGTGTATCAAATTCTGTTCTATGTTTACTGCAGACTACAAAAGTTGTCTGTGTTTTTCCTGTTACACATGTAACACTCATGTGTTTTTGCACCATGTCTGTCTATTTTTTTTTCTCATGTATGAGTTTTTTTTATGTTACCTTTGTCTTTTTTTACAGAAAATGTTTGTTTTTGTGTTTTCTCATATAGTCTTATCTATAACTAAAAACAGAAAATGTGTTGTTATTTGTTTTCAGAATGACTTTTCGGAATGTTGTTATTTTGTGTTTTCTCTGTGTTTAGTTAGGGTGTTTTTCTCCTCTATATGTTCGTATCATCTCTGTGATTTTACTTAGGGGTGTTTATTATGTTAAACATCGAAAATGATTTTTTGTTTTGTGTTTTATGTTCGTAGTATCCTTGTGTTTAGTTAGTGTGTTTTTATCGTCTATATTTTCGTATAATCTTTGTGTTTAGTTAGGCTGTTACGTGTGTAGCATATCTGTTTTTTGCAGTCAAATTCTGTTCTATATTTTCTAGCGTATCAAATTCTGTTCTATGTTTACTGCAGACTACAAAAGTTTTGTCTGTGTTTCTCCTGTTACACATGTAACACTCGTGTGTTTTTGCACCATGTCTGTCTATTTTTTTTCTCATGTATGAGTTTTTTTTATGTTACCTATGTCTTTTTTACAGAATATGTCTGTTTTTGTGTTTTCTCATATAGTCTTATCTATAACTAAAGACAGAAAATGTGTTGTTATTTGTTTTAAGAATGACTTTTCAGAATGTTGTTATTTGTGTTTTCTCTGTGTTTAGTTAGGGTGTTTTTCTCGTCTATATGGTCGTATCATCTTTGTGAATTTACTTAGGGTGTTTTTTTTCTGTGTTAAGGTAGGATGTTTCGTGTGTAGCGTATCTGTTTTGCAGTCACAGGTTGCTTGTAATTCAGTAAAAAAATGTATGCTGGGTGCAGACTACAAAAGTTTGTCTGTGTTTCCAGAAAAAAAATCCTGTTACACATGTAACACTCGTGTTTTTTGCACCTTATCAAGAATGTAATATTGCATATTATAGAGGAAGAATTGGGAAAAAAATTCTTGAATGGAATGTCATTGATCATGGGATGAAATCTATGTTTGCGTATGTTTCGTATGTAACAGCACCACTAAGTTGGTATACATTAGTTTCTGTTTTTTTACTAGATACAAAGTTTTGATTTTTTCATGTAAATTGATGAATTTTGTTTTATTTTTGCAGGTGAGCATATTTTTTTTGCATTAAAGATGAAGATGATTATCAAGAATGAAGTGTAGACAATTTTTTTTTTATTTATGATAGTTTTTTTTAGCATTTTGTCGATTTGTAATGACCGTTTTGTTTGTTTTAGCACTTTTAAGAAACAATTCTTGTGTACATTTGAATGTTTTTTGATCTATAAAGTTTTTAATTGATTATATACAATCTGTGCAATTTTAACGTACGCAACACTGCATATGTTACATATGTAACATTACGTGCTGACAGATTTAGGACCATGGTCACAAAAGTATGAGAGAGATGATGTGACATGTGTGGGGTCCACACTGTCATATCTGCTTTTCAGAAAATGGCATTTGACCATTGTGCCCTTTTTTTGTCATCTACCTTAATAAATCTATTATAATATTAAGCATTTGATCCACACCATTGATCTAGATTGATCAATGGTTGATATAGGGTTTAATGGGTTTCTTCAAAATAGGAGGGTTTTTATTTAATCCTTGCCCTATATATATATATATATATATATATATATATATATAAACCAATTCACATTTACAAATCAACACACCAACAAATTCACACACATACAATTCAAGTTGATCAAAAATACACACACAAATTACCACAATGTCGTCTCCTCCCTCTGAAGACTCGTTTACCGATCTTTATCAAAGGTTCTTTAACGACGATGGCGCAGAAGAGGAAGAAGCCGTTACTAGAGCGGTTACGCTAGCGGCGAGCGCGATGCAACACCTACACAATGCGGTCCCATGGCCGACATTGTCTAGGGAATATATACAACGAGACCGTGTATCCGCCAATGAGCGTTTAATGAATGATTATTTCAATGTGAATCCGCTTTACGGCCCTGCCATGTTTAGGCGAAGATTTCGAATGGGTAAAAGTTTATTTTTGCGCATTATCGAAGATTTAGAGTCAACATACGACTACATTAAGCAAAAACCTGACGCTAGACGGTGTTTAGGATTCACCGCAATTCAAAATGTCACTTCCGCATTACGTGTGCTTGCCTACGGGAACACATACGATATCAATGACGAGTATTTGAAGATGGCGGAGAAAACCACACATGATACCTTGGAGTATTTCTGCTACGGTATATTTACAAATTTAAATTTATTTAGAATTATAATTATAATTAGTAGTTACATTATATATATATATATATTAGGTATATGCCAATTATATGGAAAACGATACTTGAGAAACCCGACATGGAACGACCTCCTTCAACAACTATACGAAGCGCATTTACAAAAACATGGCTTGCCCGGCATGATTGGTAGTATAGACTGTCGTCAATGGCGGTGGTATAGTTGTCCAACCGCATGGCGAGGTCAACATACACGCGGTGACCAAAAGGGGCCAATCTTGGTTTTACAAGCAGTTGCCTCACAAGACTTGTGGGTTTGGTCGGCCTTCTTTGGTCTCGCCGGGTGTATGAACGACATAAATACTTTTCAGTTTTCGTCGTTGCTAGAGTCTTACATTGGCGGAACAATACCGAAAGTTGGGTTTTATGCAAGTAATAATTACTACGAGCATGGATACTACTTGGCGGATGGTATATATCTGGAGTATTCAATGTTCGTCAAAACGTTTAGTCAAACACAAGATGAAAAAAGAAAATATTTTAAAACACTTCAAGAGTCCGCAAGAAAGGACATCGAGAGGTGTTTTGGCGTTCTTCAAAGCCGATGACATTTTGTTAGAAATCCTTGTCGTGTGTGGGAAAAAGATAAAAATAGAATGGTGATGTATGCTTGTATCATAATGCATAATATGATACTTGAAGATGAAGGAAAGGCAATATGCGCAAACTATTTTCCGGAAGATGATGTTCAAGGGACGCAAGCGACAATGGAAGAGAGATTGCAAAAAAAGTAGCATATTGCATTCCAAGGATATACATAACGCGTTAAAGGCGGATTTGGTTGAGGAAGCATGGGCGATTCGCCCGATTCAATACAATCAACAAGAAGAAGAAGAAGAAGAAGAAGAAGAAGAAGGAGAAGGAGAAGGAGAAGGAGAAGAAGACGAAGAGTAGTTTTTTTAAGTATTTGTAATTTTTTTTAAGTATTTTTAACTTTTTTTAAGTATTTGTAATTTTTTTAAGTATTTGTAGTTTTTTAGTATTTTGTAATTTTTTTAGTTTGTGTAATTTTTTTATTTAATTAAATATTATTATCTATTTAATATTATTATTTAAATAAGAAAACAATAATTAACCACTAATTACCCAATCATTTATAAAGCCCCATAACGCCCCTTCCCACTACACCGTCTTTTTCCATAACGCCCCATAACCCCCCTTCTATTACTTTATAATATTTTAATTCCCATAACGCCCCTCCACTACACATTCCCTTAATACAACGACAGTTTAATAGTCACTTTCTCTTTATTCAAAATGGCCACATAATTTTGGTTGTTAGTCAAAAATTTACCTTTAGCTTTTATTTTTTATTGTTATCCTAGGTGTTCACTAAATGAACTTTTTAATATTTTTATTTTCTATATTCCTCTATTTATTAAAGATGATACACTTTAATAGTGTTCCGGTATTAATGTGTACCGTCTTACTTTGCTAATGTGAACCACTCTATTTTGCTGACGCGCAAAATTTAGTACCCAGTAATCGTACCAAACCGATACTGAAAGTATCGGTTTTTGAAATTTTTCTGTATTGTGGAGAGCTAAACCAGTACTGTCTTAATACCGGTATCGATACCGTATTCCTTTTTATAGTTTTTCTCAACGTAACAATAGAAAATTGAGTTATATTAGCAACAAATCATCTATTCAGTTACGTTAACCTTTTTTTATACATACAAAGTTTAAACTGCGTCACGACAACACACGGGTGTAAACAGTGTCCCGCGGCGGAGCGCGGGTAATACGGCTCTAGTTATTCTTATTGTAGGGTTCTTTTTGAATTTTTTCTTTTTTTTAGTATAAGAAAGTTCACTAGTTTATTCTCTTAACATACTTCTTTGTTCCAATAATACTTTGACACTACTCATATAGTCATAATTGAGATTTTCTTAATATTGGTTGTTGTGTTGATGGTGTCTATAATAATAGTATTGTTTAATATATATTACAAAGGTTAATATATGAAGGAGTTAATTCAAGTTAGTAAAAGGGTTGATTTTATTGAATCTTGAAAGTTGAAAGATTGAAATCCTTAAGCAGCAACAATGTTGAAAAATTAGACCTTAAACGAAATACAAAGAATACTCTTAATATTCACTAAACCAATTACAACAAACTTAGAGCATCCACAACAATAAATTCATCCAAAATTCTGAAATTTCCACATCAGCATACTACCAGTGGCGAAGCTTGACCCGAAGGTTCGGGGGGTCGGAAGTCACCGGGGGTTCGGAAGTCACTGGTTTCGGGGGGTCTAAAACCAGTTTCGGGGGGTCGAAACCCTATATTTTCAAAATTTTCTATACGGATACTATATAATCGGAACTTCTGCGCGAAAATCCGGGGGGGTCGGCCGCCCCTCCCCGCCCCTACAAACCTTCGCCAGTACATACTACATCATTTCAAACTCACTGTTTCTTACAAAAATAAATCATTTCAAACCTCCATCTACACCCCGCTTTTACACAAATAATAAAATATTGTATGTGTGTGGTCCCCACCATTCCAAATTGGACTAGTCCATTATTCCAGACCACACCCTTGGTTTGGAATTCCAAACCATCTCCTACATCAATAAACTATTTTAGAATTGGAGGTCCAAATTTTCGGACTCGTCCGTTTTGAATCGTTGTGGATGCTCTTAACCATTAATTTATACTAACTCATACTAGTCCTAACCCAACTCAAACAATAACTAAATAATTAATTAAAAGTAACAAGATAAACCTATATGTTAAACCGATAATTCAAACTAGTTAAACAAATAAAATTAACTATTTGTATCTCAATTCCACTTGAATTATCTTTTCCCGACTAATCTTTCTAGATAATCCACCAAATTGGAATTATCCTTCGTTCGCCCCCTTAATTTTGATTTGGACCCATTTCACATCCGTCTCGTTATCAACAACTTTTATCAACCTTGAAATAACCCCATTCACGGGTCACCGGAACTACACCGTTCTTTACCACCAATCAAAGAAAAAACAAGCTCCATGCTTCTACCGTTTTTCTTCCCTTGCTAGACATGAAAAGATTTAAAGCACCTACCCCAATTTGAAAATCTTGTCCCGTCCGTCTACCCACAAATATGATCAAATACTTTTTCCAAAAAAAAACAACCTACACTGATTACTTCATTCTTACCCTTAGCAGGAAGGACCAGATCTTAATCTTACTTGGATTGAAAGTTGCTAATCCAATAAAGTTTGTCACCGCTGAACCATCGATGTACCATCTGACATTTCAAATGATACTCCCATCATACATTGGTTGACCATTGGACCCTTTATATCTTGTCATTGGTCACTACCCGTACAATCATTCCACATTCTTGTCTGCAATTCAGTTGTTAGAAATTCAGACCCTTGATCAATCACAGAAATACTGGATGAACGAACTCGTTCGACTCTGTTATTATATATTAATGAAAGCATCTCACATGTAACTCGATAACGACGTTGACTTCCACTTCCTCCTTTACTAAAATAACTATCCACGAAATTTCAATTGTAATTCGACCAAAATGAAATGACACCAAGAATTTCGTCACCTCGAAACACCTATTATGTTTTATATTTCTCTTTCTTCATCGTAAACCGCGCGTAAGTTTTCACCACTGTAAATACTATAGTAACACCGCTACTACAACCCTACAAGGTGTCACACCCTCAAAATCCACTTGCGGAGTTTTACCGCGAGGCGCATGACAAACCAGGATCCAAACCAACGATCACAATAAACAAGTCTAAATGAATATAATGCAATTTCAAAACATAGTTTAAAATCCCCGTTTACAGCGGAAGCTTATTCAAAACAGTATCTCAAAAGTAAACCAAATGTTCAACATATGAAACCATGCGACTCTAACTAGACGCCGTGCAGACGCGTGCGCCCTAGTCCAGTAGTGCTACCTTAGCGACCTGAGAAAACATGTAAAAGTTTACGTCAGCACAAAAATGCTGGTGAGTTTACAGGTTTTGTAATCCAAGTACCAAGTCCACCTGTCCATACTATAACAAATCAAAAACCCGTGTACGCTAGCTAGGCGTATGTTTTGTTACTACCACGATTGGAAAACCATTACTAACTCGTAAACCAAATGTATGCCCGATGTAGTAACCCTGTTGTTCCTGTTGTTCCTGTTTGAGACAATATGCACCCGCCGACCCTCCAAGTCGACGAGCGGGGTTGGTCACTCCCAATAGCGCTATTCACATTTCCCCGTTGTGCAAACCCGCACATTCATGGTTCCCCCCGGGACTTCCAAAGATCGTGTAGTACACAATAGAAACCCATAGTATGACAGTAGTTACCAAATAATCGTTTTAACACATGTTTTCTCCCCCGAAAATATGAAACCAGTTTAAAAGAGGGGCCGTAAACTCACCTTAAGTTGCGTTACTTCGTAATACGAATAACTCAGCAGCTATGCTAGTCCCGTAAAGCGACGACCTAACATATGACAGTTACAAGCACTTAGACTAATAACCCGCAGGTTAATTAGTCCCTAGATGTCCAGACCATAACCAAGTTCGTTTGAAAACACCGTGACTGTTTAACTGACCCAAAGTACAAGACTCGACATCCCATCGGTGACCCGAGACTCCCCGTGTTATGTTTACGCTCTCAAGCATGCAATCATGCAATCACACTTAACATACGTTAACGCACAACAAGTTATAGCACATAGCTCACGTATCACTGAATTACATCCAAACATATGTTACCAAGTTATTAGATATGTTACGGGGTTCCTAGCATGTTCCTACATGTCAAATCGGGTCTCGGAATGCTAATTTACACTTACAGCAGCAGTACACGCGATTAGGAAAAGTCAACTAGCATTTAGGTTGGTCAACTAGCATTTAGGAACCCTAATCGCCTCTATTATAGGCGATTAGAAGCTATACCATATGAAATTACTAGCATTTAGGCTATACCACATGTAACTACTAGCATTTAGGCTATACCACATGTAACTACTAGCATTTAGGCCTCTACTCGCATGAACATACTAGCATTTAGCCCTAATCGCATGAATTATGGGCGATTAGCATCCTACTCGCCTCTAACATAGGCGATTAGGAATGCTACTCGCCTGTAACCTTGCTGTTCCGGTTTTTCGCGCGTTTAACGCTCCAAATCAGATCCAGAACGTGTGTAACTACCCAATATCATCCCAAACACTACCCTAAACATGTTTCAACTAAAACCCTTCGTTTTGCCTCGTATTATCAGCCCTGCATGCAAATCACGTAATCCAAACACCATTCACATAGCATGCAACATCATACGAACACGCGTAACCATAACCCTAATAATCAGTTACTGAGATTTTATCATCATAATATCAATATTAATCTGATCTAACATAATAACATGTCATTCATACATCTTGAATCATAAAAACCCTAGCTTTCTAATCATAAACACACATAACACATGTATACTAGTTAAAATCCGATTAACAACACTTATTAACGATTTTCAGAAAGCTTTTTCGTTTTAGAACAGGTCTGGACCATTAGGGATTGAATAAAAACGTTTATAAGATTGTATGGATGAAAACCAAACCTTAGATTTGTAAAAGGATGATGGATTAAGCTTGAAACCTTGTGTTTTGATCAAAAATCGCGTTCCAGAGGTTGTGTGTGTGTTGGGGCAGGTTATGGGACGACTAGGGTTTGTATAATGAAGTTTATGAGGTCAAGTATGGTATTTATAGTCGTTTTTAGTCGTCCAGCCCGTAACTAGCGATTGTGCAGCCAGTACACGCGATTAGGGATGCTAATCGCATGAATGTTCACACGATTAGGCCTAATCGCCTCTACAGTCACACGAGTAGCCACCCAATCGCCCCATATGTTGCCTACTCGCCTCCCCTATGGGCGATTGGGCTTCCTAATCGCCTATAGGGGCTAGTTTCGTGTGTTTTGCGCGTTAAACCCCGTTTTAACATATGTTAACACATATTAACATACCGACAAGTCACATAATGATTGTAAACACATAACACATGTAAATACACATATTCACACTCGTTCACCAATTCCCAGGACTCGAGACTTGCATGTTCCGTATGCCTTGACGATCCTACAAATCGTCACCGTTTGTACACTTGGTTAAGGACCGACATCTAATGAACCTCTAGACCAACATCCAATGATCTTCTAGACTAAACCGATAGTTCCCGAACCATAACCCGACTTAACTAACCCAGTTAAGTACAATATACGCGTGACTCGCTAAGGTAGACTTTCATCTAGACAACGTTGTTAACCAGAATTTGCCGAGTGTCACATCATCCCCACGTTAAAAGAATTTTCGTCCCGAAAATTGCACAAGTACCAAAAGAACAAAAGAAATAACGAAGGGAACAAACAAAAGATAGAAACCAAAAGAGAGATTTACCCGAGTTGTCACATCATCCCCACGTTAAAAGGAATCTCGCCCCGAGATTCATTCAGCTGCAGAAGAGACATATCTCGACTCGAACGCTTCCTTAGGAAAGAGATGAGGATACTTAGATTTCATCTGATCCTCCCGTTCCCAAGTGTACTCTTGTCCCCGGTTCGAGTTCCATCGAACCTTAACGATGCGGATCTTGCTGTGACGTAGGCTACGAATCTTGTAATCAAGGATCTCCACAGGTTCTTCCACAATCCGAAGACGATCATCAACCTTGATCTCTTCCAGTGGAACAATGAGAGACTCGTCAGCCAGACACTTCTTCAAGTTGGATACATGGAAGACGTTATGTACGTTACCGAGCTCCGTCGGTAAATCAAGAAGATATGCCACCGGCCCAATCCGTTCCAGGATCGTAAATGGGCCGACATACCGCGGATTGAGTTTGCCACGCTTCCCAAAGCGTATGACGCCCTTCCATGGTGAGACTTTTAGAAGTACTTTGTCATTAACTTGGAATTCCAATGGTTTGCGACGCTGATCGGCATAACTCTTTTGCCGGTCCCGTGCCGCTGCCAACCGGTTACGAATCTGTACGATCTTTTCCGAAGTTTCGTACACTAGTTCAGGCCCAGTGAGTTGACTCTCACCCACTTCAGCCCAACAAAGAGGAGAACGGCATTTCCGTCCGTACAGTGCCTCGAACGGAGCTGCCTTGATGCTCGTGTGATAACTGTTGTTGTACGAGAATTCTACTAACGGTAGATGAGCTTCCCAACTTTTGCCAAAATCGATCACACATGCCCGCAGCATGTCTTCCAAAGTTTGAATCGTGCGCTCACTCTGACCGTCAGTTTGTGGATGATAAGCCGTACTCATGTCTAGTTGGGTACCCAAAGCCTTGTGCAAAGACTTCCAGAAGTGTGAAGTAAAATGGGAGTCACGATCCGAGATAATAGAAACTGGCACCCCGTGCTTAGAAACAACTTCCTTCAAATAAAGACGAGCCAAACGATCCATGGTGTCGGTCTCCTTAATAGCAAGAAAATGGGCTGATTTCGTCAACCGATCGACAATCACCCATATCTTGTCATTCCCGCTTGGTGATTTAGGAAGTTGCGTGACAAAATCCATGGTAATCCGTTCCCATTTCCATTCCGGAATTTCAGGTTGTTGCAAGAGACCCGACGGTTTCTAGTATTCCACCTTGACCTTAGCACAGGTCAAGCATTTGCTCACGTATGAGGCTATATCCGACCTCATGTTTGGCCACCAGTAAAGCACCTTCAGATCTTGGTACATCTTATCCGAACCAGGATGAATAGAATACCGGGACTTATGAGCCTCATCAAGGACAAGCTCCCGTAGTCCCCCGAATAAAGGAACCCATATGCGTTCTGTGAAATAGTGCAGGCCATCAGGCCTTCGCTCGAGGTGCTTGTCGGCACCGTGCATAGTCTCAGCTTTAAGGTTTTCCTCCTTCAAAGCTTCTAACTGGGCAGAACGGAGTTGATCAGGTAAGGATGAATGAATGGTGAGCTGCAACGCCCGAACGCGACGAGGTTTAGTTGATTCCTTCCTGTTCAAGGCGTCTGCTACAACATTCGCCTTGCCAGGATGGTACTTAATAGCACAATCATAGTCGTTCAGGAGTTCAATCCAACGACGTTGCCGTATGTTCAAGTGTTGTTGGTCGAAAATATGTTGGAGACTCTTGTGATCGGTGTAGATGGTGCATTTGGTACCGTACAAGTAATGTCTCCAAATTTTCAACGCGAATACCACGGTACCCAATTCCAAGTCATGGGTGGTGTAGTTCTTCTCGTGCACCTTGAGTTGACGAGAAGCATACGCAATCACCTTCTCGCGTTGCATCAACACACAACCGAGACCATGAATAGAAGCATCACAGTAAACAACGAAATCATCAGGGCCTTCAGGTAAGGACAAAATAGGAGCGGAACAAAGTTTAGACTTTAGTTCCTCAAATGCTGACTCTTGTGGTTCACCCCAGTCGAATTTTCTATCCTTCTGAGTAAGAGTGGTGAGGGGTTGAGCGATCTTCGAGAACCCCTGAATGAAACGACGATAGTAGCCCGCAAGGCCTAGGAATTGCCGCACCTCGGTTGGCGTCTTTGGTGCTCCCCAGTCCTTGATCGCTTCGATCTTAGCTGGATCGACATGAATTCCTAGTTCATTAACCACATGTCCTAGGAACTGAACTTCGCGTAACCAAAAGTCACACTTAGAGAACTTAGCGTAAAGTTGTTCCCGTCGTAAGAGTTCCAAAACCAAACGCAGGTGTTCCTCGTGTTCGGTCTTGTTCTTGGAGTAGATCAGAATGTCATCAATAAACACAATGACGAACTTGTCCAGATATGGTTTGCAAACGCGGTTCATCAAGTCCATGAAAACCGCCGGTGCGTTCGTGAGACCGAAAGGCATGACCAAGAATTCGAAATGGCCATAACGTGTACGAAAGTCAGTCTTTGCAACGTCAGCTTCCCTTACCCGCAACTGGTGATAACCGGACCTCAAGTCAATCTTGGAATAGTAACTAGAACCCTGGATCTGGTCGAATAGATCATCAATACGTGGAAGAGGATAACGGTTCTTGACGGTCAATTTGTTCAGTTCTCTGTAGTCCACACACAATCGGAAACTTCCATCCTTCTTCTTAACAAATAGAATCGGGGCTCCCCAAGGGGAAGAACTTGGCCTGATGAAACCCTTGTCCAAGAGTTCCTGTAACTGACTAGACAATTCCTGCATCTCGGGAGGTGCAAGACGGTAGGGGGCCCGAGCAATAGGAGCAGCCCCTGGTACAAGATCAATACCGAACTCGACTTGACGATGAGGAGGAAGACCAGATAAATCATCGGGAAAAACATCAGGAAACTCGCGTACAACTGGAATATCGTCGATTTTCTTCTCATCACCAGAGGAAACAGATAAAAGCGCCAAAACGGCTGGATACCCCTTTCGAAGACACTTAAGGGCTTTCATGCTAGAGATGATGTTTAGCGGAACACCACCCTTGATACCGTACACAGAAAGGAATTCTCCATCAGGGAGAGGAATCCGAATAACCTTATCGTAACAGACAATCTCCGCGCGATACAAAGACAACCAATCCATTCCTACCACAACGTCAAAACTACCCAATGGTACCGGCATAAGGTCGATGGGGAACGATAAACCCGACAACTCTAATTGACACTCCCGAAGGACACTAGTAGCTTCAATCTTTTTACCGTCAGCCAGCTCAATAATATACTTAGTCTCTAATGGTACGGGTACTACATCTAGCAGTCGACTAACTTCCATGGATACAAAACTCTTGTCGGCACCAGAATCAAATAACACACTAACAGAACGATTATTGAGAAGGAACGTACTGGTGACTGTGTCGGGGTCCTGTCTAGCCTCAGCGGCTCCAATGACGAAGGCACGTGCATTTCTGCCGCCGCCCCCGTTGTTCCCATTACCGTTGTTTCCGCCCTGCTTCAGTTTCGGGCAATCCTTCTTGTAATGCCCAGTCTCACCACAATTGTAACATCCTTGTCTTCCCGTAGTCCCTTGAGTAGTCGGAGCTGAGCTATTAGTCGGGGCCTGGGTCGATGGAAGTGTAACCCGACAATCTTTAGCATAATGCCCTGTTCGCTGGCAGCGATGAAAACGGTTACTGTCGCAGTTCCCTTGATGGTGACGTCCACACTTGTTACATTTAGGCAGTTTTCCCGCATAGCCACCCTGTTTGTTACCCGAAAAAGAAGAACCCCCATTATCAAACCTCTTACCCTGCTGTGTTGGCCCAGATCCTTTCCCGTCATTTTCCCACTTGCGCTTGTTGTTCTCTGGGGCCTTAACAGTCGAACCCTTCGCAGGCAAAATACCCTCATTCACCTTCAAGTTGGTCATCCTATGAGCCGATCGGACCACCTCTGCGTATGTAGGATAATTTCCCGCAGCCACTAACCCTGCGATTTCCGGTACTAACCCCGAGATATAATGCTCAATCCTCCTGTATTCTGGCACATGCAGATCGGGACACAGCACTGCCAACTCATTCCGCCTCACAGTATACTTCTCAATTTCAAACCCAGTCATCTTGAGGTTCCACACCTCGTGCTCTAGCTTCTGCACCTCTTCCCTCGGACAGTATTCACGCTTCAGCAGCTGCACAAAATTCTCCCAAGGCATAGCATACGCCTCCCCAATACCCATATTCTGGGTGATGTTATTCCACCAGGTCAGAGCAACATCCTGGAATAATGCAGCAGCATACTTAACCCGATCTTCTGGGAGACAGTTACACATCAGAAACACTGACTCCACTTTCTCCAGCCACCTAAGCAAGCTCACCGCACCCTCAGTGCCAGAGAATTCCTGGGGCTTACAGTCCTGGAACATCTTGTAGGTACACATGGGTGGGGGTGGGTTAACAGGACCACCTGAAATGAAACGTATGAGAAACCACTAAGAATGTGAATAAGGTTCACCAATGAGGCAAAGAAAATGGATAATTCAACTTACCACCACCGTTGTGCCCTAACTGGAAGGCAGCTTGGAGCAAGTTGTTCAGATCAGCCTGCGATAGGTTAATACCTCCACGACCACCAGCACCACCGCGACCACCACCACGTCCACCATTGCGACCACCTCCACGTCCTCCTCGTACTCCAGACATGATTCTGGCAGAAAGAACGAGAAAATTTAGTTTCGCAGATAAAGATAACCACTAATGTTCACAAGATCAAAGCTAGATCCAATCCAGGACTATCCCCTCAAACCCTCAAAATCCACTTGCGGAGTTTTACCGCGAGGCGCATGACAAACCAGGATCCAAACCAACGATCACAATAAACAAGTCTAAATGAATATAATGCAATTTCAAAACATAGTTTAAAATCCCCGTTTACAGCGGAAGCTTATTCAAAACAGTATCTCAAAAGTAAACCAAATGTTCAACATATGAAACCATGCGACTCTAACTAGACGCCGTGCAGACGCGTGCGCCCTAGTCCAGTAGTGCTACCTTAGCGACCTGAGAAAACATGTAAAAGTTTACGTCAGCACAAAAATGCTGGTGAGTATACAGGTTTTGTAATCCAAGTACCAAGTCCACCTGTCCATACTATAACAAATCAAAAACCCGTGTACGCTAGCTAGGCGTATGTTTTGTTACTACCACGATTGGAAAACCATTACTAACTCGTAAACCAAATGTATGCCCGATGTAGTAACCCTGTTGTTCCTGTTTGAGACAATATGCACCCGCCGACCCTCCAAGTCGACGAGCGGGGTTGGTCACTCCCAATAGCGCTATTCACATTTCCCCGTTGTGCAAACCCGCACATTCATGGTTCCCCCCGGGACTTCCAAAGATCGTGTAGTACACAATAGAAACCCATAGTATGACAGTAGTTACCAAATAATCGTTTTAACACATGTTTTCTCCCCCGAAAATATGAAACCAGTTTAAAAGAGGGGCCGTAAACTCACCTTAAGTTGCGTTACTTCGTAATACGAATAACTCAGCAGCTATGCTAGTCCCGTAAAGCGGCGACCTAACATATGACAGTTACAAGCACTTAGACTAATAACCCGCAGGTTAATTAGTCCCTAGATGTCCAGACCATAACCAAGTTCGTTTGAAAACACCGTGACTGTTTAACTGACCCAAAGTACAAGACTCGACATCCCATCGGTGACCCGAGACTCCCCGTGTTATGTTTACGCTCTCAAGCATGCAATCATGCAATCACACTTAACATACGTTAACGCACAACAAGTTATAGCACATAGCTCACGTATCACTGAATTACATCCAAACATATGTTACCAAGTTATTAGATATGTTACGGGGTTCCTAGCATGTTCCTACATGTCAAATCGGGTCTCGGAATGCTAATTTACACTTACAGCAGCAGTACACGCGATTAGGAAAAGTCAACTAGCATTTAGGTTGGTCAACTAGCATTTAGGAACCCTAATCGCCTCTATTATAGGCGATTAGAAGCTATACCATATGAAATTACTAGCATTTAGGCTATACCACATGTAACTACTAGCATTTAGGCTATACCACATGTAACTACTAGCATTTAGGCCTCTACTCGCATGAACATACTAGCATTTAGCCCTAATCGCATGAATTATGGGCGATTAGCATCCTACTCGCCTCTAACATAGGCGATTAGGAATGCTACTCGCCTGTAACCTTGCTGTTCCGGTTTTTCGCGCGTTTAACGCTCCAAATCAGATCCAGAACGTGTGTAACTACCCAATATCATCCCAAACACTACCCTAAACATGTTTCAACTAAAACCCTTCGTTTTGCCTCGTATTATCAGCCCTGCATGCAAATCACGTAATCCAAACACCATTCACATAGCATGCAACATCATACGAACACGCGTAACCATAACCCTAATAATCAGTTACTGAGATTTTATCATCATAATATCAATATTAATCTGATCTAACATAATAACATGTCATTCATACATCTTGAATCATAAAAACCCTAGCTTTCTAATCATAAACACACATAACACATGTATACTAGTTAAAATCCGATTAACAACACTTATTAACGATTTTCAGAAAGCTTTTTCGTTTTAGAACAGGTCTGGACCATTAGGGATTGAATAAAAACGTTTATAAGATTGTATGGATGAAAACCAAACCTTAGATTTGTAAAAGGATGATGGATTAAGCTTGAAACCTTGTGTTTTGATCAAAAATCGCGTTCCAGAGGTTGTGTGTGTGTTGGGGCAGGTTATGGGACGACTAGGGTTTGTATAATGAAGTTTATGAGGTCAAGTATGGTATTTATAGTCGTTTTTAGTCGTCCAGCCCGTAACTAGCGATTGTGCAGCCAGTACACGCGATTAGGGATGCTAATCGCATGAATGTTCACACGATTAGGCCTAATCGCCTCTACAGTCACACGAGTAGCCACCCAATCGCCCCATATGTTGCCTACTCGCCTCCCCTATGGGCGATTGGGCTTCCTAATCGCCTATAGGGGCTAGTTTCGTGTGTTTTGCGCGTTAAACCCCGTTTTAACATATGTTAACACATATTAACATACCGACAAGTCACATAATGATTGTAAACACATAACACATGTAAATACACATATTCACACTCGTTCACCAATTCCCGGGACTCGAGACTTGCATGTTCCGTATGCCTTGACGATCCTACAAATCGTTACCGTTTGTACACTTGGTTAAGGACCGACATCTAATGAACCTCTAGACCAACATCCAATGATCTTCTAGACTAAACCGATAGTTCCCGAACCATAACCCGACTTAACTAACCCAGTTAAGTACAATATACGCGTGACTCGTTAAGGTAGACTTTCATCTAGACAACGTTGTTAACCAGAATTTGCCGGGTGTCACACAAGGGGTTGCTCACTTTCTCGGAAAATGACTCTTCAAACTAACAAACTCAATGAAAGACAAAGAACATGTTGATTATTCAGCACACTAATTACAATAGACTTAACCATTTATTTATAATAACCTCATACCAGACCTGACCTTACTCAAACACTAATTAAACAATCAATTAAAAGCAACCAGGTAAACTTATATGTTAGACCGACAATTCAAACTAGTTAAACAAATACTATCTTAATCTCAAATACATTTGAATTGTCATTAACCCATATAATCTTTCTAGAAAATCCACCAATTTGATATATCCTTTAAACAACAACATACCGTAAGCAAGTCAGATGAATCAAGAAAGAAAAATGAGAAAGATCGGCTTTAATTGTACAGATAATTAATTTTGTTCGAATCTAGCCCCTCTTATCTTTCTTATGACTTGGTTATAGGATGAACATATTATGATTGAGTGAGTATACACATATGAAGTGCAGTGACTCGGTAAAAAGTAACAGAGGGTTGAGAATAAGATAATATCCACACACAAATAATATTCCCACACAATATACAAATGAGTTTGATGGGCTATTAATACCCATATATCCTTAGCGGTTTTATAATTGTTTGTAACTACCTTATTAACCGACATAACTATTACTAAAACATACACTTATTGACTTTCTAAAAGTCACAGTTAGACTTTTATTTTGACTACTTGATTAATTCTCATTCCAATATTTTATCCCCCAGTCAAGAAATCTAATTTTGTTACTCTGTTCCTTGTTCATCCTCGTTGTGTAGTCCTTCTCGTCTATCTTTCTTCTTCTTCTTCTTCTTCTTTTTTTTTGTAATCGCCTTGAACCATTCTTTAAATCTTCTAAACTTGATGCAAAAACTTAAGTCTTCACAATTATCCCCTATGATCCACATGATCTCTTCTGTCGCTTGCCTTCTGACTCATCTGGTCCTGAAGCGATGAGGGGAAAGATGGAGAGCCCCACATCCATCTTCTACTTTCAAAAAACTGCATCCTTTGATTAGATTTCTCGTGGCCTTTTGCCTATATCGAATTCGCTTAGGTTTGATCACCCCTGCGCTTTTAAAACCCTTCATTGAACACTTCTCTTGTTTTCTAAATGGTTCCTTACTGAATTCTGGGTTTTTTCTTCTATATCGGAATTTTGGCCAGAAATGGGTTTCTCAGTTTTGATCTCTGTCTTGGCCTTTTGACTGCATTTTTCTAATCATATGATTATAATATCCAAGTCTAAATCAAACAAACAATCTCTGATGTTTGATTTCGGTTCTTGACTGAACTTCCGATTGACTTGCAAAAACATGGGACGGTAGTCTTCTTTTCCACAAGTTTCTTTCTTCTTCTTCTTCTTCCCAGGATCTTCTTAACTGTGTGCTCTGATGCCATGTTCGAATCTGGCCACTTTTCACCGTCTTATGACTTGGTTATAGGATGAACATATTATGATTAAGTGAGTATGCACATATTATGTGCAGTGACTCGGTATGAAGAAACAGAGGGTTAGGAACAAGACAACATGCACACGCAATAATATTATTCCCACACAACATACAAATGAGTTTGATGGGCTATTTATACCCATAGATCCCTAACGGTTTTATAACCGTTTGTAACTACCTTATTAACCGACATAACTATTACTAAAACATACAGTTATTGACTTTCTAAAAGTCACGGTTTGACTTTTAGTTTGACTACTAGATTTCTTGATTAATTCTCATTCTAACAGATTCTTAGTGATTTATTTATGTTTATGTATTTAATCAAGATAATTGTAAAGGATTTGTTTTGATGTGTTTCTTATTGTTAGGAGTTAGAGGTTGCTTAGAAAACATGTGAAGGTTAGTATAAATAGAGGTGTAGGGTCATTGATTTTGTTCGTAATAATATTCATTGTTAAAACTTGAGTTAGCCGACAAATCCCAGTGTTCTTGTGTATGATATACGATTCTGGGCCAACATGCAAACAAGCATGTTTCTTAGATGGTTGAACGCGTCGAATATTTGTTGGAGCCTTGGAAGGACATGGTTCTTGGTTTCATACATACGCTCCGCGACATAGCTTAACTACCATCGGATCCTGACTTCATAGACATACGTGTTGGAATAAATATACGTAACGTTTGTATATTTATCGATAGCCATTATAATCATTTATATTATGATGATCAATTATTAATATTATCCTAAGCCCAATAACAGATATGTCTTTGATGGGCAGACTATCATTAGATGGGCCTTATTAGGGTGTCCCCTGGGTATGTATAAATATGGAGAGATATTATGAGATTAGGGTTGACACATTCATAACACCATTAGCCATCCCCTAACTCTCTCTCTCTCTCTCTCTCTCTCTCTCTCTCTCAATGTGTTCATAACTCAAGAACACACAAACCATCAGAACTGCATACCCTAAAGGGAACCCAATTAAGATGATGGTGTCTTCCATTACTGAAGTTCCTGAACGGTTATGAAAATCAGGTACACTTGATTAAATCTTATGTTTATTCCTTATGTTCTAATTAATATAATCAACATGTGTCACATTAGTTCGTTATAAAGATCTTGTTAAGCATTGTAGCTCGTTCACATAAGTGCCATAAGGTTTCACTTCTGCCCAAAGGTGATGTGTAACAGATTATGTTGGTGAACTGAGCGTAATGCATTAGGACTTTGAATGTCTCACTTCTGCCCAAAGGTGATGGGTTACGTTCACTGTCGGCAATTCAATACTTAAATAAATAGCGTATAGCCAAAGCTAGAGCATGTTATTTAAGTAGCTTATGTTGGTGTTATGATATTATCACGTCTTCATAACAAAATTGATCCTCACAATTAATGATCCTTTATTAATATAATGATCATAATCTAAGTTTGCCTTACATCAATACCCATAACTCGAAACTAATCTCTCATTCTTCTATAAATTACTATCTCAACTAAGTAATCCACTCTAATTATCAAAACTAAGAAGAGTTTGCTTAAACTTTGTTCTTATCAAGTTACCTCTTAAGACATGACATTCCTACGCTCTATCTGATAAAGTATTACAGAATAAAATATGAGCATAATAAGTGGAATAAAAATGTCTCTTATGGTAATTAAGAACTCCTTTTACTGATTCCTATCAGGTGAGCTATTAAAGATTCTGAAATTCCTAAGACTAATGTATTATCTATGGAATGAAAGAATATAACGAATTCGTAAGAAGCATGAAATAAATAAATCTAACTTTATGGTTAAATGGCATCTGTGAATACATCTTAACATTGAATAACATGACCCATAAAGCTAAGGGGTTATACATGGAAATCAATAAAATTTCTAGTGCATTATGACTTTTCCACCAGTACGATTAGATGCATTATGAATCAACCATAACACTCAGAAATGCCAAAGTAAAATGAGTGTGTTGATAGCGAATTACGTACAGGAAAAGGAACGCATTAAACTAGAAAAGTTGATGTTATTCACCTTACTACCATTAAACCCAAAAGAGGAAGAATAATTACCATAGAGAGGATAATTCTAAGGTTTGGAAACAAGATACATGCACTACTTTCAGCTATAAGTTTCTTCAAAGGGAAAGTCTTACTAAGCAAAAAAAAATGTGCCATTAAGAATAGGCATAAGAAATAAGATTAACCATAAGAAAGGAGAATGGCTGGCTAAGATATGTAGTGCCTAATTAAGGATATTTAACTCCACAAATGCTAATGAATTCCAATTAGCACATGATGGTTGAGTCTAGTTTTATACGTTTTCTTACCATAATTCAACAAATACTTAAGATGAGAGTTGGTGGCTAAATTAAGGGTCTATTAACCATTAATAACTTATCTTAGTGTTGAAGCTTTATGATACCTTACGATATTCTTGAGATTACTCAGAATTTAGTATCAATACTAAAAGCTACAATTTTTTTACAGTTACAAGGTTTTAATGACCAACCCAAAGCCACTATTAAGTTAAACTCTCATATTGTTTGTTATCATTATCTGAATATAAACCTCATGAAATAAAACTAGATGATCCAATAATGTTTTCACAACTTTGTTATCATGAAAATGAGAATTTAACAAAGGAAAATGAGACCCATGAAATTCATCACTAAGACCAAAATTTCATGAGAAATCATGACAAGGTCACTAAAAGATGCTTGGCTATCAAATCTCATTCTCAGTGACTTTAAAGCATGTGTTAAACGCCCTAAACATTAAATGGCGAAAGGAATAAATGGGTTTCCATCATAAGTCATAACTAATTGACATCAGTGGAGCTTAGATAAATATCTAATTGTATCTATTTCGTTTCCTACAGACCAAAAGTATTAAAGAAATCAATTCGTATATACTTAATAAGATTCCCTCTAAGTATGTTCTTAAAATTTCTTATGAAATCTGAACGATAAGGGAAATCAAGTATAAAATATATGAAATATTCTCGTTCACACGCATCGTTAAAACTTATTATGTGGAGGTACTAAGAGACCTAAAAGATTAGTGGGAGCATAAGATGTCCTACTTATGACTTGTAAAAGTTACAAAGGTGGGGGGAACGACAATTTGATCTATCCTCAAATTACACCTCTTGCACTGGACAACGCTCTATCACAACTTGTCTCCTTAGCACTTAACGTACTCCTAACAAAGTTTTGTGGATGCTTAAATGTGGCCGAACTTAGATTTCTTACTAAAGTTATCCTCATCAAGAGAAACGACAATAAACATCATTAGGTTGTTTTCTCTATTAAAATCTATGGATCTTCCAAATGTTAGACCTTAAGCATGCTGAATTCATTAAGATCTCTAAGGTAAGTGGGAGCTGGTAAAGTACTTATTATGACTTTTCGGAAGTACAAGATGCCGGGGAGAGACTCATTAAAATTCGAGACTCATTAAGCTTAACTCCGAATTTAACTTCGATTATTCCTCTTGTACACCTTACTGCACCAACTCTTACACACTTAGAAACTAATGTTGCTCCTTATATACCTGAAAATAAAACACCTAACTAAAGTTAAGTTTGTATCATAATGAATCCGATCTTCAACTCAGGAGGTCATCTGGGTCTAAAAGCCCATTAAATTTGATGATTATGTAACCTGCCTGACTAACACAAAATGGATGTTTGGAAAGTTTACCGATCCTACCTCTTCTAATTAAATCATTAGTATCAATCAATCTTCTAAATGGAATAAAGCTATTATTAGCAAAATTTAATTCCATAAATTAGAATAACGTTTAGGATTTGGTTGAATAACCTAAAGGTATTCATAATTGAACCAGATCTGAATGGGAACGTTGTAAGATAAGATTGATTGTAAAAGATTATACTCAAGGAGGGATTAGATTATCAAAGAAACTTCTTATCTGTATTACAAAAGATTTCTTTGAGGATCATTGCCGTCCTAGTAGCTCATAATAACTAAGAGCCACGTTAGATGGACATTAAGACAACTTTCCATAACAATGACCTACA
The DNA here is from genome assembly GCA_028751855.1 of Ambrosia trifida. Lineage (NCBI taxonomy): Eukaryota > Viridiplantae > Streptophyta > Magnoliopsida > Asterales > Asteraceae > Ambrosia > Ambrosia trifida. Next base: position 20,419,876 of record CM054126.1, on the reverse strand, counting down.
TGTTCATTAAGCAACCTGAAAGTTCTAAACTGAAGGTTAAGAACACTTAGTCTGTAAGTCAATAAGATCCATGTATAGGTTGATGCAAGCATAAAATGTGTTGGAATCATAATGAAATTACTCTTCATCATGAACTAAGTGGATTAAAGAACCTACCTCAAGATGAGTGGGAGCAACTAATGAAAACTTGTCCTTACATATATGACGTTTCTCTTGACAAGTATATGTTACCTAAGTCAAAGCATTGTTCATGCATAATTTTGACATGATGAATATCGGGGATTCCTCTTACGTGATAGGAATCAAAATATACAGAGATAGACCCAACGGGATATTAATTTCATCCCATAAGTTTTACTCTAAGTGGGTCCTTAAGTATGTAACATACAACATTGCTCTCTTTTAGAGGATAATAGGATAATAATTTGAGATTATCACCTTATGCTTCATTAATTAGAAGACTGATGTAAATTTAAGTCTATGCTTGTTTATGATATTGTTCGTATTGCTTGATACTAGACTTGTCTAGATTGATGAAAAGCATCTAATGGAACATTACAATATCTTTAAGAAACAAGAGACTATAATATAAAGAAGAAGTGAGAACCTAAAGTGATTGACTACTCTTACTCTAACTTTGTTATATTCAAAGGAAATTGAGTGTCAATTTCGGGGTATATCATAACGTTAGCAGACATAACTATCTCATGGAGGAGTCATAAGGAACTGTTAACAACAACCTAAGTTATCATGACATAATGTGTTGCTGATCACAACAGAATGGTCATTAAATGTTGTTGGTAAATTTATCAGTTGACTCATAACTTATTAACTCCATATAAATACTAAGTTGAAGACTTACTGTGATAAAGTCAGCTGCCCTAATTTCTCGAACAATAACAGTTTGAGAGGAGCTGCACTAGAGTTCGATACGAAATTATTGTTCGCTTATGTTAAGAACAAATAGAGGAAATCAGGATTTTGTATCGAATGCATTCATGATATGCTTATGGATCCAATAACTAAAGGTCTATTACCCATAAAGTCTCACTAAGGGCCAACTAAGAGAAAATGGTTTTACTAATGACCATGTACAACTGCATATCGTACTATGAATGACTAATGACTAAAGATTAATGATTAATTTTCCTCATTATGATTTGTTTGTCTATTAGTATGATACGCTAGCATAATGGCATAAAGACAATAATATAACAAATCAACTAAGGGCATAACGTTAATTGATCCTAATGTTAAGTTTTAAATTTGGGTGTAGTATGATTAATGGGGGTCCTAAGTCGAATAAAGACTTAACGGCTGTATTTCTCTGCTACATTTTGGGTTTAGAACTAAAACGAGTATTAATCATTGCAGACTTACGTAATACTCATAATAAATGATTACTCGGCTAAGTGGGAGAATGTTGGAATAAATATACGTAACGTTTGTATATTTATCGATAGCCATTATAATCATTTATATTATGATGATCAATTATTAATATTATCCTAAGCCCAATAACAGATATGTCTTTGATGGGCGGACTATCATTAGATGGGCCTTATTAGGGTGTCCCCTGGGTATGTATAAATATGGAGAGATATTATGAGATTAGGGTTGACACATTCATAACACCATTAGCCATCCCCTATCTCTTTCTCTCTCTCAATGTGTTCATAACTCAAGAACACACAAACCATCAGAACTGCATACCCTAAAGGGAACCCAATCAAGATGATGGTGTCTTCTATTACTGAAGTTCCTGAACGGTTATGCAAATCAGATACACTTGATTAAATCTTATGTTTATTCCTTATGTTCTAATTAATATAATCAACAATACGTCCTACTTTTCGGGCCAGACTCTTAAGAGTAACAAATGATCCTCAAATATGAGTATGTGTCAAAATTATGGTTTGAGATGCTAACCTTGAAATATCCAGCGGTACGTCAACCCTTGCATCTAGTGTTTCCATGTTAGAGTTAATTACTTGATTTCCACATATATATCTATTTATCCTAAGTATTATACATAATATTAGATATCCTAAGTTTCTATAGGTGTGTCGGTTATATACCAACCATCATGTCGGTTGGAGTCAAAGGGGTCACACCCCTTCACATGTATAAATACCCCAACATTGGTATTCATTTAGTATGTATTGTTTTCTTTTACTTTCAAGAATTCTCTCTCAATCAACACACCCCAATCGATCCTGTGTCCTACATTTGGCATCAGAGCGGTTATTCAGAAATTGTTCCATCCGATCATATTCAATCAGTGAAGAAGACGAAGATCATTTCGATACCCTGTTTTCATTCGGAAGAAAACAAAACAGAGACAGAAGGTATAACGCTCGGAATTACCGGAACAATCATTCAAGGCCAACAAGGATTGGTAGAAGATCAATACATCAAAGGTTATAATCGTAAAGAAGAAGAAGAAGACCGGAAACACAAAATTCCGGCCAGAACAGTTTTTCCGGCGACTTCCCGGATTACGCAGAAACGTTGTTCAATCACGACAAAACGGTTATAATCATCCCTGCCTCTCGTTTTCTAATCAATATCGAATACAAATCTTAATCCAAATCAAAAAAATTAAAACTTGAAGTGTTGCTCTGTTTGTTTGTTTGTTCGACATACAAACTTCCCGCCAAAATTTTTTTTCATCAAAACGATTTTGTTATCATCCAAACAGTTTCATCGAACAAACATACATACAAAACAAACAGATTTATACCGAAAAAATTTTTCAAAAGGATTAAGAAGTTTTCTGGTTCAAGAGAAGGAACCGGGTTTTTTAAAAAAAAAAAATTTTCGTATTCGATCGCGTTTGGATTAGAATCCAAATCAGTATCTTGTGGAACAGAAGTGTCAAGTTCCATTATCTTTGATCAAAAGAATCAAACTGAAAAAAAACGGAAAATTTTTGTTCGGGCAGTGGCTGTATCGAAAGGAACAAGAAAGAAAGAAAATTTTGACTTTCTAAAAAGTCAAACAGATTTGAAAAAAATATATTTTATTGAGGGTGTTGTTGAAAATTATCAGTGTTTGTTTGTTGGAGTTTATCACTGATTAAACAAAAAAGGAAAAATAGGATTGAAGCATAGTAGAAAAACAAGTGATTTGTTTTTTAGAAAAGGTGTTTAGGATTGAGAAAAGGTGTTATTGGAAGACACTAGTCAATCATAGTCGGAGGATTATCAAGTCATAGGATTGACTTTAGAATTTGGATAGAGGAACAATAGTGGTATACGAAAATATTATAACAAAGATCTTGGTATTTTGTTAAAGGCGCCTACAAATATCAAAAACTTTGTTAAGCAAATAATATTTTTCGAGATATCATATTAGAGTTTGACAAAGGGTAGTCAAACAAAGTTCCATAAAAGTGTGGGATAGTCCATATTAGATTTGGACAATAGGGAAGAAGAAGAACAAAAGTCCGCAGAAGCAGACGCCCGTTAAACCCACAATGTCGAAAGAGACAGCGTCAAAGGAGACAGTCACGAAGGAGACTCTCACTTTCAACCTCCAGACACCGATGTTGACATCTACGAATTACACGATTTGGGCTGTTCGTGTTAAAGCAATATTGAGTGCAAATGGTCTTTGGGAAGTAGTGGAACCCACAGAAGGCACGTCGACGGTAGATGTAAAGAAGGATAGGACAGCGATTGCCTATCTCTTTCAGGCAATTCCAGAGGATATGGTGATGCAGGTGGCATCACATCCTACAGCGAGAGAAATCTGGGAAGCATTAAAGACAAGATTTATTGGAATTGACCGAGTCCAGAAAGCAAGACTTCAATCATTACGCACAGAATTTGAGATGATATCAATGAGAGAGACAGAAACCATAGACCAGTTTGCTGGTAGGTTAAGTGCGATTAGTACAAAGTCAAATACCCTAGGAACAAAAATTGAAGAGTCAGTTTTGGTACGAAAATTGCTGGACTCCGTACCAGAGAGGTTCCTACAGATTATTGCATCCATAGAGCAATATTCAGATATAGATACCGTGACGTTAGATGAAGCGCTTGGTAGACTTAAAGCTTATGAGGAACGCCTTAAGTCAAGAGATGAGAAGAAATATGGACCAGCCGGTCAAGAGAAGCTGTTATTTACAAGGCAAGAAAGAAGGCCTTACAGCAACAACAGGAACTACAATCAGAATCGAGGTAGACAGAACTTTAGGAAGTTCAATAGAAGTCAAAGAAATGAGAGAAAGAACTTTGACAGAAATGGCCATCAAGATCGAAATCCCACTAAGAATCGTCATGACGACAGTAGTTACAAGCCCAAGAAGGATGGCAGCAGTGTAAGATGCTACAACTGCAATGAATTAGGACACATAGCTCCCAGATGTCCTAAACCTCGAAGTAAACAAGAAGAATCTCACCTAGTAATGGAAGAAGAGGATCCCACATTACTTATGGCAGTTGGTGAAGAAAGAAGTGTAGTTCTAGAAGAGAAGAAGGTCATACCAGAACGTTATCTTAGTGAAGATAATGAGACTTGGTATTTAGACAATGGAGCGAGCAATCATATGACAGGAAGACGCTCCTATTTCACAGAGTTAGATGAAAAGATAGCAGGAAGTGTAAAGTTTGGAGATGGATCATGTGTCAACATCAAAGGTAAAGGCTCAATTTTATTGGAATGCAACAATGGAGAACAAAGACTAGTTACTGAAGTCTACTACATTCCAACACTCCAAAGCAACATCCTAAGCCTCGGGCAAGTTACAGAAAATGGATGTAAAGTGATTATGGAGAACGATTATCTATGGATTTATGACGCCTTCAGCAACCTATTGATGAAAGTCCCAAGAGCTAAGAATAGACTCTACAAAGTAAGGCTCAGAATAACAAGCCCGATTTGTTTACAAGCCAGAATAGATTTACCTGCATGGTTATGGCATGCACGTATGGGACACGCAAATTTCGATTCATTACGACAGTTAAGCATTAAAGGAATGGCACATGGAATACCAAATATCAGGCACCCATCTCAAGTATGTGATGCATGTATTACGGGAAAACAAAGCAGGCTTCCATTTCCCTCTCAAGCAAGTTTTAGAGCTACAAGACCTCTAGAACTCGTACATGCAGATTTATGTGGACCGATTACACCCACATCAATAGCAGGCAACAACTATTTCTTCCTGATAGTTGACGATTATTCAAGATATATGTGGATCTACATGCTTAAGTCAAAAGATCAAGTTTATGAGAATTTCAAGAAATTCCTAAGTGAAGCTCAGACAGAGACGAGTCAAAAACTCAAGAAATTAAGAACGGATCGTGGAGGAGAATTTACTTCCAAAGCACTTACCACGTATTGTGAGGACAGAGGAATCCTCAGACAGCTTACAGCACCTTACACACCTCAGCAGAATGGTGTAGTAGAAAGGAAAAACCGTTCAGTAATGAGCATGACAAGAAGCATGTTAAAGGCTATGAACGTACCACAGAATTTATGGGCAGAAGCAACAAGACAAGCGATTTATATACAAAATCGGTTACCTACAAAAGCACTACAGGGTATGACACCCTACGAAGCAGTGAATGGAAAGGCACCCAATATCAAGCACATTAGAGTATTTGGATGCACAGCATATGCAAAGGTAACGACGCCCCATTTGAAGAAGTTAGAAGACAGAAGCAAGAAAATGGTACATCTAGGAAACGAAAATGGTTCCAAAGCCTACAGATTATACGATCCCATAGAAGAGAAGATACACATCAGTAGAGATGTCCAATTCATAGAGAATGAACCATGGAATTGGGACAACTACTTGAAAGAAGGAAGCGAAGATGAACCATCTTGGACGAGATTTGAGATACATGGAGATTCAGAAGATGAAGCTGTACAAGAAGAGAACAATGAGGACAGTGAAGATCAAGAGAGTGATGATGAATTCTTCAGCAGTCCAATCACAGCTACAAGAACTCCAATAACGGTTCAAGAGACACCGACAAGTGATCCAGCAGTTGAGACAAGTACTCAAGAGTTAGAAGACTCCCCAGGCTCCTTAAATAGACCAGTTCGAGCCCTTAGATCACTTAATGACATCTATGCAGCCACAGAACCTCTTAGACCAGAAGAATTTCAACATCTTTATCTAGCATATGATGAAGAACCTGCAAACTACAAAGAAGCAGCAGATTACCCACAGTGGATAGAAGCAATGGAAAGCGAGATAGATTCCATAGAAAAGAATGACACTTGGACACTGACTACGCTCCCCTCAAGTCAGAAACCAATAGGTCTAAAATGGGTATTCAAGGTCAAGAGAGACGCAAGTGGACAGATCACCAAGCATAAGGCCAGATTAGTAGCAAAAGGGTATGTACAACAAGAAGGTATAGACTACAATGAAGTATTTGCACCCGTTGCAAGAATGGAAACAATCAGGCTACTACTAGCATTGGCAGCACAGAAAGGATGGGAAGTACATCATTTGGATGTAAAATCAGCATTCCTACATGGTGAATTAAAGGAAGATGTCTACGTATCACAACCAGATGGATTCATAAAGAAAGGAAAAGAGAACCTAGTCTACAAGCTAAAGAAGGCTCTATATGGTTTGAAGCAAGCACCAAGAGCATGGAACATAAGGCTGAACAACATCCTAAAGGAGATAGGATTCATAAGATGTCCACAAGAACAAGCAGTTTACAAGAGAACTTCAAGACAATCAACAATCATTATAGGAGTTTATGTCGATGACATAATAGTGACAGGAAGTTCAATGAAGGACATATCAAGCTTCAAGAAGGAAATGCAAGGCAAGTTTGAGATGAGTGATTTAGGACCACTCACATACTATCTAGGAATAGAAGTACGCCAAGCACAGGGAAAGATACAATTGAAGCAATCAGCCTACGCAAAGAAAGTTATCAAGGAAGCTGGACTAGAAGACTGCAATCCAACAAAGACAGCAATGTAACCAGGTCTGAAGCTCGCTAAAAAAGACGAGAGTGAACCAGTAAATGAGACAGAATACAGAAAGCTAATTGGAAGCTTAAGGTACCTCACACATACCAGACCAGATATCACCTACGCAGTTGGATACGTGAGCAGATTCATGGAGAAACCAAAGACGACTCACATGAAGGCAGTTAAACATTTGATAAGATATATCAAAGGCACATTGAATTATGGAATTCAATACAGCAAAGGCAAAGAAGCAGAAATCATTGGTTACAGCGACAGCAGTTATGGAGACCAAGAAGATGGAAAAGGAACAACAGGAACAATATTCTACTACAGAGATTCACCTATCACATGGACAAGTCAGAAGCAAAACACAGTAGCTTTATCATCATGTGAATCAGAGTTTATGGCAGCAACATCAGCAGCATGTCAAGCAATATGGCTACAAGGAGTACTAAGCGAACTCACAGGTGAAAGACCAAAGAAGATAAGTCTACGAGTAGATAACAAGTCAGCGATACAACTCATGAAGAATCCTGTGTTTCATGGAAGATCAAAGCATATCAACACAAGGTATCATTTCATCAGAGAATGCATAGAGAACGAGCAGATACAAGTTGATCACATCAGTGGAGAGATGCAGAAAGCCGACATCCTCACCAAGGCATTACCAAGGATAAAGTTCATAGAGATGCGAAGTCTCATAGGTATTGAAGACCTTGGGGAAATCAAGAATTAGGGGGGAGAATGTTAGAGTTAATTACTTGATTTCCACATATATATCTATTTATCCTAAGTATTATACATAATATTAGATATCCTAAGTTTCTATAGGTGTGTCGGTTATATACCAACCATCATGTCGGTTGGAGTCAAAGGGGTCACACCCCTTCACATGTATAAATACCCCAACATTGGTATTCATTTAGTATGTATTGTTTTCTTTTACTTTCAAGAATTCTCTCTCAATCAACACACCCCAATCGATCCTGTGTCCTACATTCCAGACCTCGATCTAGACTCAACACCTTTCAAAGGATATTACTTAGTCGTCTAGTTTAAGTTCACATTTCATGGATAATATTTAACTTACTATCAAAACACCTATCAAGTATGTGGAATCGATTTTATTTAAATAACCTGCACGCATCATTCACAGTGATTTAAAATATACTTTAAAAACATTTATGGGAATATAATCGTATTATGCTGTAAGCGCAAGCTACGGTGTTTTTTGTATCTTCTTGCATAGAATATAACTCATGTTGGAACCAAGAATAAAGAATAAGGAATGAGCAGAAACCGTGACATATTATATATATTCTTGCTCAAACCCTAACACCAAGACATATTAAATATTAATAGTTGTAAATCTGTAATAACATGACCATGACCATGTAGTTTGATTGATAAAGAGTTGATTCAAAGAACTAGTAGAATTTTACTTGGATCGAAGAAAACATGACAAAACATGCTCAAACATAAAAAGGCTACGAGTAAAACCATGAGTCCCATAAGCAGCTGACGGAGAGGTCTATAAACAAGTCGGTTCATGTGTCAAATGCCATTTTTAGTTTGTCACAATTATTAGACCCGAATTTCATAAATTAGAGTATTGATTTTTCTTTATTCTTTTACATTCTATTCCGTGTAAATTCATGTTTGACATAATTTACATGTTTATTTATGTATTTTACTTTAATTTAATATTAAATAGTAATTTCGAAAATTTTGTAATAGCTAGGAAATTTAGATAGAATGCTATAAAAAGACCGAGTGGTATGGAGACTCAATGATAGAAGATCCATGGCTGAAAGGTCATGGGTTCGATTCTTGAAAGCGCCGGATTTTTACCGATTATTCCATTGTCGTGCTTTCGGCCGGGTGGATAGTTGGGTTTTCCCTGAAACTGGTGGACTTGATGAAACCTGGAGCTCCCTACATGTCTCGCTATGCTGAGTGGAATGGGTCCTAATTTGACTGAGTAGGGATTCCGAAGGAAGTTCTTGATGAATTTCGTTGGCCGTTAAAAAAAATATCTTGATCATTTAATAATTTTTATTGAGAATTATATGTATGTTTAGGTTTATTTCATGCTACCGCTAATTCAAGATAACTTTGGTGTTTAATTATTAAGTGGGGTACATAAACTATGTCATTGTTGAAGTTGAAACAAAAGCCCAAAAAAGTTGCTTTACAAAATAGCCAAATAATCAGTAAACGCCACCTCACTTTCGATAGTTAATTAGCAACGAATTTGTCACATCTTACTACTTACACTTCCCCTTTTCCCGAAAAGATTCTCCAAGTACCTTTCACTTTCCCTCAAACTAAGATATACATTGTTTGTCTCTCCTCTTTATACTCATTTGGTTCAATTCTTAATCCATCATTAACTATGGATCAATCAAGATTTTGGATCCAAAAGCAACAACCTTGTTTGAATTCCCATGTCTTATCTTCGTTCGGCGATTCATGGGAAGAACAAGCATTCGCTGAAGACGCGACTGGACCACTTGGAGGGTGTGTATGGCCTCCAAGATCTTATACTTGTAGTTTTTGTAGAAGAGAGTTTAGGTCAGCTCAAGCTCTTGGTGGTCACATGAATGTTCATAGGAGAGATAGAGCTAGACTCAAGAAAATTTCTAGTTCAAACAACATGATTAATCAAGTTGTGTTACAAAACCCTAATAAGATTTGTAATCCTAATTTGGAGTTGGATCATATGCATCCTCTTTTAACATCTTCTTCTTCTTCTCCTAGATCTTCAACGGTTTCGATTGTTCGTCCTTTCGCTTTCTCTTTTGGTCAAGAACATCAAAAGGGTACCCCTATATTATCATGCTCCAACTTTGAAAAACCTCAAAAAAGATTTCATATAGCTGATATGGGAAATCTTGAAAAGGGTAGTACTAAAGTTCTTGAATCAAATTTCACAACTTTGAAGAGGAATAATCAACAGATTGAGGTTCATTTAGCAAGTGAATTGAATTCACTTGTTAAAAGAAGATGTGATAGAGATGTGCATATCTTTGACAACAAGGATGATCATCATGATGAACAAGATTGTTTGATCTATAAGAAGAGGCGAATAGATCGCGGTGATGAAGCTGAATCAGTGGTGCCACTTAAACGTAGCACAAACTCGAGTTTAGAGACTTTGGATCTTGAGTTAAGGCTTGGTGATCATCGGTCTTGATCCATCATCAGGTGATGTGTGCAGAATCTGTCTTTAATAAGTGTTGTTGCTTCTTCCTTTTGTTTAACTTTTAGTCCATTTGATTAAAGATTTGAGGGCAAGTCTTCTTTGTTGAGGATATATAAGATGATAACAAGCCATGTGAGTGTAACAAGATATACATGTAATTTACATGAATATTAATTGATTGAACTTTTTGTATATTGGATTAATTACTTGCAATAAGCTACTGATTGAATGGACTTGATTTCATGTTTAACTACTAAACAAATAAGTATCACATAACTAGTATTTTCAATTTTTTCCAGATCATATATAGGCCATGATCGTGTTATACTTAAGTTAAAATTAATCTAGTAGGCTGTAGGACAGTCAATCTCATCTTGTAACCATTGATGATTGATCTTGTTGGCTTATGTGATGAGAAATAAAGTTGATATATAAACACATGTGACAGGTTTACGGACCCAGTATAGAGACTAAGTCGATCATAGAGCATATATTGTGTCCCAAAAGTAGGGTAATATGGTTTCTTCCATGTATCAGTTCTTTATCCGACATACTAATTTGCACAAATTAATCTGTATCTTTATATTAATGTAACCCAAAAAGGGGTTAATTTCCATAATATACGAGTTATATTTTGTCGATCGTGAGAGTATATGTACCATTTTCTTATGAAGGTAAACCATACGTAACTACTAAATACATACTTATCGACGTTTTAAAACCGGCTGCCTATCTGGTTCACTAATAGGACCGGTTGTATTGATCTAAAAAAAATGGATGACAACGTTAATGATTTAAAATCTATATGATTTGATGTGAATTTAAAAACCAAAAAGAGAATTAGCGAGTGATATTTACATTAATCTAAAATAAACTGTCTCAATGGTATAAAAAGGAGAGAAAACAACTATATATAGTTTTGACTCAAAATTGACTTGGCAGTTGAAGACTAACTAACTAATCGACGAATCAACTAGTAATAACAGATAAACTAGCTAACTTAACCATCTACAAGCTAATATTCCAACCTAAATAGCTATATGATCTCAACATGTATGAGATAAATGAATAAGGCATCTTGTAATTTGGCTCAAATTAAGATGTGACAATATATGATTCAGTTTGTTACGTCTGTTCATAATAAATTAGATTTTTGGAAATATAATCATTAATCAGTATCACATTTTAGAAGACTAGGAATGAGATGATTTTCAGCTATGAAGTATAGTAGACTAATACTTTCACTTTTAATCCATTTAGCCACTTATAAACACACATAAAATTTTAAGACCACATAAAAGAATTCCTATTGTGGAAGAGGTACTTATATAGCTTTACCATATTTATGTGTTTACTAAGGCTACATAATGTGTTCATGTCTTTAAGGGGACATGGACTAATATATGGCATCCATCTCACTTTTGATGGAATTGTCCTCCAAGCCAAAAAAAAATGCAACGAGTGGTCGTGGCGTGGACAGTGAGCTGCTAAGTCACAGTTTGGTTTTAGTTATTTTTTAACTTAAATCAACATTTAGCATTTAATTTAAACCATTACATTATAAAAAAAATAAACACTAAAGATGCATAAAAAAACATTTATATTACCACATATTATATTATAGCCTTATTTAGCATTTCATCTCTTCGTGCATTTCTCGACTGGGACCATCGAGGTGATTGATTTTCATTGATAGGAATTTTATATCCTGCGTCATTCTTTTATCGCTTTTCCCCCTGTTTTAAAGCCAATTGTTGTTCAAAACAACCCGAATATTTCTTGTTTCCTCAATCTTTTGTTTTTGAAGTCATTAACCATATTCCAATCTTGATGGATGTTGGAAAGATGGTCGTTGTAATCGACACCCCCGCTAGATGATTTCGATGCCCTCTTCTTCAAACGATCTCTATCGACCGGGCGGGCCGCTTCCATATCAACATCATCATCATCATTGCTTAGATTAACTTGGGTGTGAGTATCACTGGTAAGGGAACGAGATGATGAGCTTGTTTTGAGTCGTTTGGACGAATTGCGCGTCACTTGCCAACAATGCATAAATTTGAAAAGGTTATGCATAAATTTGAAAACGTTCGATCAATTTCTTCTCCTTCTCGATTTTCTTCTAATGGCTTCTCTTTTTAACCTTTTTGCCTTACAATCACAAACTTATTGTGGTTTGGTTTCGGGTACAAAGTCGGGTGTTGAAACGGGGAACTTAGGTTGCAAAATTTTGTGAAGTTGATATTGAGAAAGGGGATGCTTAGGTTTTGGAAATTAGGTTGAGGATAGGGTCCGTAATACATATTACCGGCTATAAGTTGCGCATATGATGCGAAGTCGTTTGCACGGCCCCAAAATGGTAGGTTTCGGTTTTAAGGGGGGCTAGGATTCAGGGTGTCGCCTCGTCCATCTGGATGGTTTGGGTTGTACTCACGGTTGTTGGGATTCATGTTCGGTTGAGTTTTTTTAAAATAATAGAAGTGAGGAGAAGGGGAGCTATGTATTAAAAATAAGCAAAATGTTGAATATATATACACACGAATTAAATTAAGTATTTTAGTTGAAATTAAATTTTTTAACCGTTAACGGCTATTTCTAAACAGTAATAAAATATTTACCACTAACGAATCACAACCGTCCACATCAAGTAAAGCCTTCGCCCCACACCGATGGAAATTCTCATGTGATATGTCTCACGCCCTGCTCCACGTTGGCCACTGTATGTTGGGCTGGCGTGAAAGGGCTCCACGGCCCATTTTCACGCACTTTCACTTCTACTCCACCTTGATATTTTTTTTTATTATTTTATAGTAATAGATCCATAATTCCTTGTATATAACATGCATAATCCATATACACACATTTGATGTGTGTATATACACATGTATACGTATATATGAAAATAATGACAACTAGAGTTTCGATGGCTTTTTGGGTTTGAGTTCTCCAACTTGTATATGAATCTTTTGGCAAGTATCAAAATTCTTTTTATGTCATCAATTGTTTGTATATATAAAGACAAATACATATCATTAATAAATTTGTAAACCTGGCAAACTGAAATGAAGACACATTATATTAATTTAGCATCATTCCAAAAAGCAACATGTTACCTCCTTCCCTAGAAAGAACTCTTTGTTGGACTTCAAATCATCATAAGATAATCTCACTTAGAATATAATCATCAGAATCTCTTCACCCTACAACTTTTCGGGAAATGGTAAGTATATAAAATAGTTTTATTTTGACATTATTGAGTACCTAAAGTTGTAACTCTAACTTCATGGTTGTCGCTTGTGTTGCAATTATTGACGTGAAAATACCTTAATTTAAATTAAGAAAAAAACATGAGAATAGTTATTCAATTCTTTACTTACGTTTATGCCTTTTAAATTTAAAAAAAAAAAAAAAAAAAAATTGATTCTAGTATATTTTTTTTACTTGCATTTGTACTTTAGTGTTTTCCAAATCTAATAAATATTTTGAGAAATATAATTTATCTAATGCATCATTATAATTTAGCTTTTTAACGGCAAACTAACCTACTCTTAAAATACTCTTATAACCGATTATCACCTTGTATCATTTAAGGCTTTAGAATAGACGGAAGACACCTTATCAGTTATCACCACACGTACCAAACACTAAAGGATATAAAAACTTAACCTACGTACCTTACGCTATATATATAAAATTTGTAGAAGTTTTTAGTATCGAGCTAATGACTATCGTTATCTATTTTTTTGTATCTAATTTGCTTTTACATGTCTTCTTATTTTTCATAAATTTATTATAATATTAAGCATTATTTTCTGTTTTAAATATGTTTTCATTTTCTTCAGTAATTACAGTCATAAAATTTTATTTATCATGAATAAATCATAGTTTGTAGTGTAGCTATTAATTTGTATATTTATAGTTTATCATTATACATTTGTGATAATTAATTATGAAATTTAAATTAATCAACATTAGAGAAAATAATAACTGGAAGAACGGTTGAACATTTTACTCTAGTGCATCTCAAGGAAATGATTTAATCCTGTAATTTCATAACCATAATTTTTATTGGATTTTGATTTATAAAAAAGGAAAAAATAAAAATTTAATCACTTAACATCCCGTTAATATATTAACAAATAACCATTTTAACACACACCTTAACACAAGGAAAGGAGCAAAATCGATACGAGCCACTAACATGATCTCATCATATCAGATGTTAGGGTACACCCCATGGCATATAAGTACAAACACAATTACAAGAGCTAAAATGTACTCAAAACAAAAATCTTTTTAGGGTTTTGTGAATTTACGATATTTCAGATCTCTCTTTTATACTCTCATAGGGTAACATAATTACACAAATTGATCTTTTTTTGACTGACTCTATATCATATAGACTACGTATCAAAAATCAGAAAACATTACACATCTGGCGTCATAAGGCCTCCATCAAACTTAATTCTCTTTACTAATGTTAAAGGTTTATTAATTTTTTTTTTTAAAAAAAATTAACTTTCATTCAAACAACGCCACAAGCAGTCCTCAAATTAAAGGCCCCCAGGCAACCAACGAAATTACATCAAATCCAAATGATACTTACACCACACTTTTCAATCCACATTCTTTAATCTAGATCTATGACGTATCCAGAAAAACGAGGTCGATTTAATACTCTCCAAAACTTCAATAGCTCTTCTAGACTTGTCTTTGAAAATATGATCATTTCGTTCATTCGTTCCAAACCATCTACATAGTAGTAAAGATGATACCTCGAAGAATGTACTTATTCTATTTCGACAAAGGTTGAGCATCCGCAGCATTCAAAATATCCGGAACATCAAAAGTGTGATACCCCGCAAATTCAGGTTCTCACTTTAACTAAACTCTAGTTACGTTCCTTGCATTATACTTAACTAGGGTTAGCTAGATAGGACACACGTTGCATTGTTGTGAGTTAATAACTGTATACATGATTAGTGAACCTCGGACGTTGGTGAATAATGAAGTTTAATAATTGTGAGTTAACTGATTTGGATTGATTGCGATTACGTGCTTCTGTGATACTCGGTGAAACTATGTGCAAACCATATGTGATTATGTGAACTTAAACCGAATACGTTAATAAGAATCGTTAAAGGTGGACCATTAGGATGATTGGGGTCTTAACACATGGGGTTACACTTATTACGGTCCGAAATAGTGAAAACGTCGAAGGAAAACACGTCGGGTGACGAAACGGGCCACCCACGTGGGCCAAGGCCCTGTGAGCGGCCGCTCACAGGGAACGAGCGCCCGCTCGCCGGTACCTGACGTCTCTAAACCGCCTTAAACACCTATTTAAGCAACCTTAAGCCTCTTGTATCACCTAAACTCAAACCCTAATCGTCCCTACTGCCCTACCTACGAATTATTAACCCCAAACAACCTGCTAAGGCTCAAGAACATCGATTGGGAAGCTCCAAAGGCGTTCGGTTGATTGTATCGAAGAGCTTGGGGTATAATCCTTAATCCTTTACGCTTTAATCTTATTCTTATGTTATAAAAATCATATAACAAGGTTTGTCCAGGTCTGAAAGCTTTTGATAATTATTAAAACTTGAGGTTTTTGAAGATTAAACAAATTAAACATGATGATAGGCGATTAGTAATATCATAGGTTACTTGTTGCGCAAGTTGTTGAAGTTTTGATCACTAAAGTTATAATCTTTGCATGTATAATGATAGAATCTGATCACAATAGGTGTTAGGAATGTTTGGTAATGGTTATTGATGATTGTTGATTGTTTGCATGCACACGGTAGTCGTTTAAA
Organism: Ambrosia trifida; assembly: GCA_028751855.1. NCBI lineage: Eukaryota > Viridiplantae > Streptophyta > Magnoliopsida > Asterales > Asteraceae > Ambrosia > Ambrosia trifida. The sequence continues at coordinate 20,403,907 of CM054126.1, read as the reverse complement.
GAAAGATTTAGGCGTAACTAAAATCTGGACAGAATGATTAGATGAACTTATAGGGGCTGTAACATGACTTTAACATGATGATTTTGGTATTTTCTTTGCATGGTTAAATCACACCTGGTCTTAGCTTTTCATAATGGGTAAAATCAAGTAATTTGGACATCGGTTGAGTCGTTTTTGGAATTTTCTTTGAAAATAGGTCCTATCAGAATTTCGGGTTAATAAGCTGAGCCGACTTTGAGTCATCATAACTCGAGTTTTGTAAAGAGTTGGGTTATGAAATTTTTACAGAAGGTTAACATTGGAGTAATTTGAGTTTTACAAGTGGATTCAACCCGTTTGGATGAATACACAATTTTTGGGAATTTTTCTACCAAACTGGTCTGTTATGAAAGTTTTCTGAACATAGCTGTGTTGAACGAATTTTAATTATTTTTGTGTTTGGATTTAAGACAAAGAAAAAATAGGGGTTGTTAAGTGAATCCCAAAGAATATTCAGTAAAAATTTGGGAGATTAACTCACTGATTAACTATTTTAAATAAATTAGTTTTGATGACGCACAATCTGTCCTAAAAACACAGATTGTGTATTACGTGCTTATGTGATTAATTGAAGTCATAGGTGTTATGTAATTGATATGTAACTGAACAGGCACTTGTATGAGACGCATATGGAATGTGAAAACTAATTATAACTAACATATTCACCAACGAGTCCGTAGGGTTTACTATTGCATGTAGAGTCACTAGGTGTCACCTACACACTTTTGAACGTTTAAACGCCTTGGACAAACGAGTTATATGGTGTAATGATATTACGCCTATACTTACTTAGTGACACTTATATTAGGGTGTCGGTAGCATACTTTACTTGCGGTTTGGATTTCTTTTGCTTGCACACTAAGGTGAGTTTCACTACTCTCTTTCTCAAAAGCATGTGTCTCGGGTCAGAGACAACTTTGGCAAACATTTTCTAGTCCAGTTTGGGACTACTCAGGTATTGACTCCTTGTGTGGGTCGGTTTTACGATTCCTTGTGTGGATCGGGTTTTTGATCAGTTTAAAACTTATTAGTCCTTTGTAAACTAAACACTCTATCATTGGAAAGTCCTTGCATATTATTGGGTTAATCGCTGGAGGCGAGCGGGGTATTAGTTGATAGCGCTATTAGGTTGTGCAGCAACCTCATGTCTGAGGTGCTTGAGGCACAGGCATGAACTTCTGACCACATTTGAGAACTGGTGTTGATAGACACCAGTTATTGAGGCAAATTACTATTTTACTGAAGGTGTCCCAATAATCCTGTTTAGTTACATTGAGTGGGCTAGCTACCCCTGACACACTTAAACTGATAACTCTTGAACATTTTCGGGTCTGGAGGACCTACGTTATTAATTGGTTACGTGGTTTTGGAAACCAGCACATTTTTATACATGTTTGCTTTACTTTGTGAACTCACCAGCTTTATGTTGACACACGACATCATGCTTTTGCAGGTAACTAGGAAAGGAGCACAGTTAGGGCATGCATCATATCATGGGTCTCAAACATTAAACTATTTTAAAACATTTAACTATTTTCTTTTGGTTTTGGGCGCGGTGTTTTGCGCAGATTTTATTTAACTGTTTTTCGTTCGCTTCCGCTGTACTTTTATTTGGTTTCGTTAAACATTAAACTTGGTTTTGCAATAACGAACTAAATGGTTGGGCATTTAGAGTCGTTCATGTGACTTATGGCTATGGGATCCTAGTTTGTCATGCGCCTCGCGGTATAAATCCCGCAGTGAAAATTTGAGGGTGTGACAAAAAGCAATAAAGAGGGACAAACGACACCAAGCGCTAACTCTACTCCAAATCTCTAAGGAAAAACCGCACCCGGTGAACAAATGCATAGCCGTTTCTTGACCCGCTTGACAAAGAGCGCACGATTCAACCTGTAAAGTAACACCTCTTTTAGCTAATTCCACTTGAGTAGGGAGTCGGTCTTTGGCGGCTCTCCAAACCATAATCTTGCACTTCAATGGGACCCATCATTTCCAATTTATAAACGGGGTACTAGTCAACTTGTCAATAGAATGAAGGAGCTTCTTGGCTGAATTAATTGAGAACAGACCTTCGACATTTGGCTTCCAGCTCCACACATCGCCCCCCCCTCCCCCCCCTCCCCCTCCATTGGAAACCATACATGTCTTCGAGCAAATTGAACAGCTCCAAAACTTTAGCATGCGGCAAGGGACTGGACCTCCAACCCCGATTAAGAATTCTTATCCCACTTTCAATCTTCAAACGGTCACTAACCACCACCCATTTATTGGATTCCAAGCTAAAAATATTTGGGTATAACAGACGGAGAGGACGATCACGCAACCAAGTATCTCCCCAAGACGGTCACTAGCCACCACCCATTTATTGGATTCCAAGCTAAAAATATTTGAATTCCAAGATAAACAAAAGGAAAAACTCCTCTTCGGCAACCCAAAACTTCCATCATGTTGTCCACCTCAAAATCTTTGGTACCAACCCCAAATAAATTAGACTTATGTATATTAATGCGAAGTCCCAAACACACATGAAACATACGAAGGATCCTCGTTGTACTTTGGAGGTTCTCCCTAGACCATTCCCCCAAAATTAATGCATCATCCGCATAAAATAAATGAGTGATATCCACATCATTATCTATCAAACGAATTCCCTTAAACTCACCGATCTCTTTAGCCTTCTGTAATAAACACGAAAGCGCCTCCATAACAATAAGAAATAAAAAAGGTGAAATGGGATCACCTTGTTGAAGCCCCTTCTCACACTTAAACTCGCAAGTAGGAGAGCCATTAACAAGAACCGCGGCTCTGGAAGATGTGAGAATACCCTTTATCCACATACACCAAGTAGGCGGGAAACCCATTTGAGCCAAAATAGACAATAAGAAGTTCCAATTCACATTATCGTATGCCTTCTCGAAATCTATTTTTATTAAAAAAAGTCTTTCTATTTTTCTTTTTCAACCATGCAATCAATTCATTCATGACAAGAGGGTCGTCTAAAATATAACGATCTGAGAGGAACACGGATTGGGACTCTGAAATAACCTGACCCATTACCCTTTTTAGACGATTTGCAAGGATTTTGGAAATAACCTTGCTAATCATCCCAATGAGGGTTATGGGTCTATAATCTTTATGACCCAAAGGACTTTTAACCTTGGGAATCAAAGTAATAAAAGATGAAGCACAACCCGGACTAATAATGCCCGGCCCATGAAAATCCTTCAAAATACCATAAAAATCCTCTTCCAAAAGATTCCAAAACCGTTTAACAAAACGGAAGTTGAAATCGTTAGGCCCCGGGGCCTTATTAGAACCGCATTCAAAAACCGCCTCTTTAATCTCTTGTTTAGAAAAGGAAGATACCAACATAATACTATCATCTGTGGTGATCTGCTTCACACCAGGGAATATTAATTCTGGCCGATCATTAACGTCTTCCTTAAAATGCTTGCGAAAAAACCTCATAATTTTTTTCTTAACCGAATTTGGTTGAGAACCCCAAACCCCGTTAATCACCAAACCCGGAATCCCATTGCTAGCTTTTCTCTCGTTCACAACGTTGTGGAAAAAAGAAGTATTCTCATCACCCAATGCGGCCCATTTCACTCTAGACTTTTGTTTTATATCTCGGGCTCTATGAAACTGAAACTCTTCTAGACACTTCGTCATTCCGCCCAAACCCATAATTCCGACTCGTCTAACTCTTTTTGTTCCATAAGAATCCCCATGTCCTCTTTCTCTTTGCGTAACTTCGACTCTTCTTCCACTTCATATGAACTGCACTTTTTATACCATGCTCTGAGATGACCGCGAAGCTTCTTAAGCTTGTTACTCAAGTTTATATCCGAGGGACCCGCATTTAACCAACCCGACAACACAGATTTAATAACGTCTTCGCACCCCGGTCTGTCCAACCACGAATCGAACCACCGGAAAGGCTTTGCACCAAAATTAGAATTAACCACAGAAAAAATAACCGGTGAATGATCCGAAAGGTCTCTATGAAGAGCTCTCACACAAACATTCGGCCATTTATTGAAGACATTATCACAAACAAAAAACATGTCAATCCTGCTCAATTTACATTGCCCCCTTCTAATAGTCTTGTAAGTATATTGCATACCTTTTAACTGGTATTTGCACAAACCTGCATCATCTATGAAGTCGTTATAATCTCTAGCGCAAACCGGGTCAAAATTAGAGTTTTTTCTTTCCTCCCGATCACGCACAGCATTGAAATCGCCAAAAAAGAATCCACCACCCTTGGCAAAACTGCATAATCTGAGATATTCTGGCCCACAAATCCCTTTTCTCCACATTAGTTTGAGGTGCATAGACATTGATCATGTTTAACCTCACCAAACCATCCGATAAAATACCCGAGACCAACAGGAAATTATTGTCTTTAATTACTTTATCTTTTGAGAAAATTTTCGGGTCGCAAATACTCACAATACCACCCGATGTTCCAGAAGCATTAACATACGCAAACTCCGACCCCGAACCTCCCCAATAATTCAAAATAAGCCCAGACTGAACATTACTAATCATAGATTCTTGCAACCCAATAAACGAAATCCCAAAATCAAGTTTGATCTTTTTAATCCAACCCGCTTTGCCAATACCCCTAATTCCCCGGATGTTAATCGATAGGCAATTCATGGTTTACCTAATTGTAATCCTTCCTGGTTAATCGAATCCTAGATCAAATCTTCACAGCTTCGAAGATTAACCCCCAACTTTTCCCCCAAGACAATGGTGGTTTTGATTTCTTGCGTACAGAGACCATGGAACCCATCTGAAGCATTAACACCCAGATCATTACTCGTCACAGGAGGGTCGATACTATTCAGGACAGGTTCCGCGGGTATGCTATTTAAGTCTATGTGTAAATTTCTTCATCAGCCGAGCAGTTTTCAACTTCATCATTCACTTAATCCAGTTTTTCATTGTCAAGGCCCAATAATCTGTCTATCCCAAATAGGTCCTCATGTTCCTCGTCATTCTTGGACTTTTTAGATATCTTCATACTCTCCTGAATACTAGTATAATAGAAACTGGGCCGACCCATTTCACATTTTTTATACTTCTTTCTTTTATTCCAAAATCTTTCTCAAACGGTGGGCCATTACATTCGAAATCTTTCTCAAACGGAAAGTCAGTGCCTGGAATAAATTCCACGTTTTCTTATTCCAAAATAACATCGGACTCATTTAATGGATTCCCATCATTGCCATTATTACCATCAAATTTTCCATCAATGCCAACATGATTGCCCCCGTCGGTTTCCTCTAATACCTGGTCAACGCCCTCATTTACTTCTCCGGCGACATTGGAATGATCCATGATCGGTGATAGTCCGGCGTTATCAACGTTATCTTGTACCGCCATATCTTCTGGACAACTTGGTTCAATAGGTTCAAGAATTTCTGGAACCCAATCACCAAGCTTCTCAATCACCCATACACGAAACTTCCTATCTTTCCACTTTAGAACGATCTCTTCAGAAATACGTTTTCCTCCCCTACCAGAACACCGGCGTATTCTACCGATAGATCTTGATCATCCTCTGACCGATTAGCCTTGTGAACCACCTTTCCAAAAATACCTCCTATTGAATCAGTAATATCATTTGATAACAAATGCAAGGGTATACCTTGCACTTTTAACCAAGCCAATCTATCAAACCCCAGAACTTGGCCCTCCCAAATAGCAATGGATAAGAACTTATTTGAAATGGACAATACCGTATATATCCTTAAAAGAAACAGCCGAGTCCTCATCACTGAAAGATATTAAAACATCCAGTCCTCCAATATACTGCACCCTACCACCGACTGGACTAATCTCATTGAGAATAATCTTAATATTCTTCAGAGCATGAAGATCAACCATCCTAGCGACGACAGCTTTGCCATGAATAGAATGAAAAGCATTGACATTACTATCAACAGAAATGGATTTACCCACCAACATCTCTTTGAAGGATCTCTCTCCCACTGTGAACGTCCCATTATTTCCTTCAACAAAAGCCTTTTCGTGATTCTGACTCTGGTTCTTATTTCTGGAATCAACCTTCTTCGATCCATCTTCTCTATGGTTGTTAATCTCTCCATCTTCCAGAACAAAACGCGCAATGTTAAACCACAACTTATACTCACCCATACGAATACTTCGGAGACTCTTGAGAAGATCATCGTTGTCTTTAACGTCTAACATGGAAATAAAACCAAAATGATTGCCTCCTTTGTCTCTTTTCCTTGCGATGTAGAGATCGTAAATCTGTCTGTATGGCTGGACATGACTCGCCAGTTTTGACCCACTACAACCCTCAGGAATATTTGGTACGAAAATCTTCAGGATCCGGCGTTGAACATTCTCCAGGATAGGTTTCCGACGACCTTCCATGAGAGAGCGTTTTCTGGTCTATTAATTAAGTCCTTATAATAAAAACTTATCACAATTGCCAAACACAAGTTTTGATGAAAAGCAATCAAGTTACAAGAGTTGACATGTTATTGATGCAAACTACTGCTGATATAAGTTACTAATTACGGTAACTTAGTACTCTAGGATAACAAAGACTCAAAGAGTAAGTTGTTAGTGAGGATGGAGTTAGTGGTGACAGGATACGTAACTGGTTGTTGATGCAATTTGCGATTAGTTACCACTAATTAGATCAAAATCAATGTACTGTTGAAGTTGTGTTACTATTAGTTAAGACAAGTTGTTGAGCAACTTAACACTATTGAGCAATGAGCATAATTAAGTAGTTATTGCTGCAACTTAATTATAAGAAGATTGAGTTAAAGATCAAAGAAGATTACCAAACTTAATTATATCTAATTTTGTAATTATACTGTATACAAAATATCCATCTAGATTAGCTGTAGATTCCATTATAAATAACAAAATAACGCTAATTGTAACATTGAATCATTTACATAATTGGGGGGTTTATTATTTTACAAATTACATTTGGGGGTAATGGGGAAAAAAATTAAAATTGGTGATGCCTTACTTTGAAATGGCGGTATCAAACAAATATTTTGCAGTGTATAGTGATGTCGCCATATGGTTTAGTGTAGTCACCTTGATGCCGCCAATTGAATGTGAGGCTTTATTGATACCGCCAAACCATATGGTGTGTTCTTCAATGTTGCCGCCATGATACCGCCTATCCACTTTCATGCATTGATGCCGCCAAATGGGAGTTAGTCTTCATGCATGCTCGATTCCTGCAAACAATACAGGCTATAAAACACACTCACAAAGTCTCTAGCATTGCATGCAATGGTCTTGTAATTTGCAGATGATTTGATAGGCAAATAGTGTTCTTGAGAGTGTAAGAGTGAGCCTTTGGAGGTTATAAAATGGAGGGTGAGGTGAAGAAGGAGCACCACCCACATCCATTTCCACACCATCACCATTACAATCTCCATCTGAAACCTTTGAAATTTATAAAAATTCATACCAAACAAATTCCTCCCACCATGAATCAAAACATAAACTTACACCCTGGTCCCCTAAGCAACGATGTGTTGTATCTGCGCGATCGACATCGTTCCTTTCACATTTTCGTAAACGATGAAGACTTCAATGAGCCCCTTATGGTAAAGCGTAGCGATAGAAGCCTATGGCGGGCACTTCGTGACAACCCTGTTGTAGGACGGGTTCGTAACCTTGTCGATGCCGCAGGGTTTGGTGGCCTTATAGATTGTGGTTATCGATACGTTGACCACTCCTTAATAACAGCTTTGGTGGAACGATGGAGGCCCGAAACTCACACGTTCCACCTACCATTTGGTGAAGCTACTGTCACCTTACAAGATGTTAACGTCTTGTGGGGGTTACCTATCGAGGGAACTGTTGTGTCTGGGGTAGATGATGCAGTGTCTACTGCCGACGCAATAGCGTTGTGCCGACGATGGTTAGGTGTTACGCCTGAAGAGAACCAAATTTCCGGCAAATCCGTTTTGGGTAGTGTTATTATTAATAAACTAAAGGAGCCGTTTGTTGAAGCTGAGGCTACGGATGAAGCGTGCATTTTTCGTGCTCGTTTAATCCTTTTTTATTTGATCGGTTCCACTTTATTCCCTGATAATAATAATAATAGACTAAATGTTTTTTATTTAAGATTTTTACGAGACCTAAGCCGAACAGCATCTTATAGCTGGGGCAGTGCGGTTCTCGGTTGTTTTTACAGGCGGCTTTGTGATGCCACCCAGCCGGATAGGAAAGCCGTGACCGGGCCCATGATGCTCCTTCAAATATAGGCATGGGAGAGGATTCGGTGTCTCGCGCCACGACCACCCTCAAACCGGTTTGATTATACTTGTCCGCTAGCGGCTCGGTATATATCGCAAATCCCAAACAAATATAATGTGTCTTCATGGCATCCCTTTGTATTTTTTTTTACTGAACACGTGTTTTAAACTGTTAATTTTGTAGGTGGAGAGACCGCAATTTAAACTTCAGGGAGGTATCCACCCACTGCCTCCGAGCATATCGTTCACAACTACAATCGTTGAACGAGAACATGGTATGTTCATTCTACACGTGTTAGTAATTATTTTTAGTTTTTTGTATTAATCATGCATTTATTGTGTTTTGTAACTGACTTAAGTGTTTGTTTTTATGTTTTTAGTTCAACTGGACCCCCTACACCTCTGTTTTGGATCGACTACCGGCCATATGTTCAAGTGGGATGGAAAGCTGGAGGAGCTGTTGTCCGCTTATATGCTTTGAGATCGTTGAGCATCATTACCCTCAACGGGTTATGAAGAAATTCGGCATGCTCCAGTACATACCTCCCCAGATAAACGTAACCGTACCCATGGCTCAGCTTGAAAGATTGCATGCTTTGGGGCGGCAAGGACACAACGGGGCGGACTGGATGAGTAGGCACGAAGCCTACATCAACGCCTGGAATAACCGTCATAACACGGTTTACAGGTCCGATCCCATAAGGACGACTTCCACAGAGCCCGGTTATATGCAATAGTATTTGGGGCGTACCGTTGCATTTATTGGGAATCCGAGTGTAGCACCGGCCCCAGTTGGCGGTTTCCAAGACGACGGTGCTAGAATTCAGCTGATGGTAAAGCATTTTTACGTGTCTATTTCATACATTAATTATTTGAGTTTACGGTTTCTAACTAATAATTTTGTTTGCAGAGGGATGCCATAGGGGATATTTACCGGTCTTCCCAGCAGGCATTTAATGATCCTCAGTCCTTCGCCACGCAGCTTGAGCATATACAGAACACGGCGTTCCACAGTATGATGATGTCACACGATGTCGGACACTTACAAAATCCGACGCATCTTACAAGGGACGCCGTCGACTTGTCAGCACCGGCACGACCTCAAATGGTACGCCGGCGACACGCTCCCCGTCAGGTGCCGACAAACGTGGCGGAAAATCAACCCCAAGCTAATCCGGGAGGCCCGAAAACGGCCCGGAGGTCATTTTTGTTGAAAACTCAGTTTGTTGAAAACGGGCCAGGCTGCCATTTTTGGGCCTCTGTACAGTCTGGCAGGGCCTGCCCGTCAGGCATCTGGACTTTCGGACGCGCTGGACTTGGCTAATACACGGGTTTCGCACGAAGTCCGGGCCGTTTTCGGGTCTCTAGGGCCTGATCCGGGAGGCCCGAAAACGGCCCAAAGGTCATTTTTGTTGAAAACTCAATTTGTTGAAAACGGGTCAGGCTGCCATTTTTGGGCCTCTGTACAGTCTGGCAGGGCCTGCCCGTCAGGCATCCGGACTTTCGGACGCGCTGGCCTTGGCTAATACACGGGTTTCGCACGAAGTCCGGGCCGTTTTCGGGTCTCCGGGGCCTGATCCGGGAGGCCCAAAAACGGCCCGGATGTCATTTTTGTTGAAAACTCAATTTGTTGAAAACGGGCCAGGCTGCCATTTTTGGGCCTCTGTACAGTCTGGCAGAGCCTGCCCGTCAGGCATCCGGACTTATCTTACTGTTAATTTTAATACTACTAGTATTATTACTATACGTTTTCTAAAATAAAAGTAAATACATGTAATAATGATAGATTTATTTAAAACAAATAATACAAATTTATTTAACTATTTTGGGTTACTACTCAATCAAACTATACAATCTACCGAGTTACAAGACAATCTATTTCCGAGATCACCAATTCCAATATTCTACCACCGTTTCTTGTTGCAGAATTCATTAAGTTTCCGTTTCGCACCTTCCATCACAATTGCTTTATTGAAGTCAAACTGAGGGCTCGGGATCAAGTTGGGGTTCGAACCCATCTGAATCAAACAGAGGAACATCAATCAATCTGTTGAACATGTGTACCAAATCTAAGGGTACCCAATGATCAACCCAGGCTGCCCTGCCAAAGTAGCACGGTGAAGAATCGCATCATCCGATGTCGCCGACGTCGCTAATCACATGATGTGATTCGTCAACACTGGATGGCCTTGCCCTACAGGCTTTGTCTGGAAAGTAGACCCCCCTAAAGAGACCGTTGTAATGTCCGGGTTTGGTAGACTGGAGATTGAGACTAGCAACGACAACCAACGGCAAATTATTATAAACTATAGTGACAATGTTGCATTCTACACGTGTTATACCACGTGTGGATGTAACATCGATCCAAGTAGTTTCATTTGGATGTAACACCGATCCAAAGACACCGGTTTTTTGGACCCCAGAAAAGCGATGCCAAGCAGGGGATGAGACAGGAGAGGATGCTTTTAAGCACGGCTCATCCCCGCCCAAAACTGTTAAAACTCCATGTGAATGTAACATCGACCCAATATCAATAAAAAATCGTACCCTCCAGAACAATTGTGGGAAAAGTATTATATCGCATATTGTGTTGTAGTTTCCTACAATTGTGTTGTAAATGGGATTGAGATATGTGGTGTTGTAAATGGGATTGAGATATGTGGGAATGATATAATTTATTTGTGTAGGTGGAATGGGATGGAGAAAATGGGAAGAGGCCGTAGCATTATATAAGAAATGAACCCTCCAATTGAAATGGCGGCATCAAACACCACAATTGAAATGGCGGCATCAAAACCTTAGTATCAATTGGCGGCATTGTGACTAATGGAATTGGTTTGGCGGCATCTTGTGGCTTTTCTTAGATGCCGCCATTTCAAAGTAAGGCATCACCAATTTTGATTTTTTCCCCCACTACCCCCCAAATGTAATTTGTAAAATAATAAACCCCCCAATTATGTAAATGATTCTGTAACATTATTTTGGTATCAGTTAAATACAACCCGATTCTAAATTGTCATTCATGTTCTTGTTAATTTTTTTCTTGATTAATTTTTTTTTATCAATACTTATAATTCACTCCAAGACAAAACAAGTTACATCTAGATAGTGGGTAAGCAGGCAACAAGTTGCGCCGCTATCCCCTTTAAAATCGCAAAACCTATCTTATTAAACACAAACCCTTAGTTCTTAGGGCCCTGATTAAATAGTAACTTTAATTAATTAATTACTTAATGGTTTTTAGCTATTGCATCAATTAGGTTACTAGATAGAAAAGTCATGAATATACACTATGTGACCAATATCAGATCCATAACATCATGGTTGCAAAAGTCGCTAGGAGGTACCAACTCGGTTTACTAGAAAGTTGTGAGTACTGATTGGCTATCGCCAGGGAGTACTCGAAGATAACTTGTCGAATACTCGGCCTAGACAAGGAGTACCCGGAGATTACTTGTTAAGTGGTTGGCACCTAAGAGGGATTTTAAGGGGTGAATATGTTAAAGTTATGACATCAATATATTCAATAATATTACGTTTTTGCAAAGTAAAAACAACGGCAGCAAAAATATAATGGTTGTTGTAATAACAACAAGCCATTATATTTTGTTACTAGGGGTATAGGTAAGGATTGTATGTGGCTTAGGGGCCTAGGCACACTTTGTGTGGACCGTGCATGTTTCGTTGCTATGTTTTATGTCATCTGTCCGTGTACATTTCTTTACTTATTTTATTCTTATTATTTATTTTATTTTACTTCATTTTTTATTATTATTTTATTTATTATTATTGTTTATATATATCTATATATATATATAGAGGAAGGATAAAATGAAAACCCTTTTGAATTGAGAAAACCTTTGAAAACCCATGTAAAAAACCATTTTTTTTTTTTTTGAAAAAAATAACCAATGTAAAATACATGTTTTTAAGCATTTTGGGCAAAAAAAAAAATAACAAAAGCGCTGATGGGATTTTTTTTAAAAAAAATAAACAAAGTTCCTAAAAAACATATGTTTTCAGCTATTTTGAGAACACATATTTACGCATAAAAATTTAAACTTATGCGAAAATAAATTGTTTTTACACATGTGTAAACTTACTATTATATATGTGTAAACTGTTTCAGTTATACATGTGTAAAAAGTTAATTTTAGAGTGTTTTTTCAAGAAAAGATGAATTATTTGGAAAGAAAATTTGTTTTTTAATGTTATATTTTAATTATAATTAGGTTTGTATTGAAAAAAAATGATTTTGATTAGTTTTCTCATTTGTTATCACGGTTCTCGCGATATTTAGCGTTCTCAAGATAACCCTCCCCTATATATATTAGTATTTTTGAGTTGAGTGTCTCACTGGAAGCAACCTCTCTATCCTTACGGATAGGGGAAAGTTATACTTACATCTTACCCTCCCCAGACCCTACTAACAACTTTTGGTTATAGTGGGATTTACTGGGTTCGATTGGTGTTTTTGTTGTTGTAATAACAACAACATGGTTCAGAGTTTTCAAAACCATGGCTACAAGGTGGGTTGCAGTTTAAAACTGCCACCCACTGCCATTGCCACGCCATCATCATCAATTGTCGAAAAGTCTTTTTAACTCATCACAACCAAGCAATAAACAGATAAAATGAAAATACAACTTGTGCACAAAACCCATTACCATCGCCATGAGAATACCCCAACATCGACGCGGGGACGAATCTGTGGTCACCACAATCACCGATAACTGAAACCACATATTCCACAAACACAGCTGCCTAACATGGATTGAAAACCCTAAAAGGCTTGAGGGTCAAAACAGAACAACATGAGTGAGGCTATGATGGATCTGTGGTGCTCGGCTCAGATGAAACCAAAAACTCCACCATTAACGAGAACATCAGAGAACCAAACTTCTCTGCCATACAATATCGGAAAAGGAAGAACATCACCGCTGTCAAAGAATTGTACAAAACCCACCGGGAAGAAACACCAAGCAATAAAACACATATAGGTGAATGCCTGGTGGAGGATAAAAGGCAAAGAAGATACGTATCATAGTGGAGGATAAATCCATTCTCCCACGTATCACAAAAGAGGGGTGACTGAGCTGTGTGCTGCTCTTTAAATCCATTCTCCTGTTAATAGATAGGATAATTATCATAATTTTATATAATCTTAAAGTTATATTTGATATCATATTCACTAATATTAAATATCAGAATTTTAAGGGGTAAATTTGCTTTTTTAACAAACAAGTAAGCATTCATTAATACCAAGAAAGTCTTACTTCTAGCAACATGCTAGAAAGCAAAGGCACGGTGCATCACCAATAGAATCACCAAAAAATAAAAACACGTTTACAACAAATTTAAGCCACCGATCTAAAGATAACGTTTTTCATCTCGCTCGAACATTCATCCAAAGACATGTGCTTTCTTTGATGTCTTCCACCGAATCAGCAGCCTTTATTGGTTTGTTTACAAACACCCTTTTATTGTTGTTACTCTAAATCGTCCACAAGGTCGTTATCACCATCATAATCATAACTTTCTTTCTCTTTGACTGTAGCTTCCTACCTTTAATAAGATTAAATAGCTCCTCCACCGGCTTCATAAAGCGAGTGTTAGTACCATTGTCTATACCCCCACGGCCCACCATATAGATTTTGCAGCGATACATCCAACCAAAAGATGATCTACCAATTCTGTAGCATGCCCACATCTAGAATAGGTTTGACTATCCAACACAATTCCCTTACAAGCATTCTTGCTCACGTCACTTTTAAAAGTAAATGGGTATTGAACACACAGCGATACAGCCCTTACCTTAATGTGAAACCAAAACCGAACCTTGAATCCATTACCCATAGAACAAACGATTTTTTATCGATATTAATGTTTCACTTTTTTGCCTCTTTACGGACATAACCTATATTTTTCCAAACTCCAACATAAGCCTTCTTCACCGGAATAATGTCATCATCCTATTTCCTGCCATGAATAGCAAAAATAACTTTAGCATATAACTACTCTCTAGTCTTCCGAAACCTCCACCACCATTTAAGCAAAAGAGCGATATTAGCCTCTTTCATACCCCCTATACCCAAACCACCTAGCTTCTTGGCCATAACCAACTGTTCCCAACTCACCCATTTAATTTTATTTTTCATAGCTGGCTCGCTGTAACACCCTGCCCCTCTCACCACCAATATTGTCCGCTTTGCCCACCCAGAGCTCACGGATTTGCTTTTGGTTGCCCCGGTTGAGACTTCCCAGGAGGTCACCCATCCTGAAATTTCTCCCACCTGAGCACGCTTAACTGTGGAGTTCTCCTCTCATCCACTAACATTAAGCCCCAAAACGCGTTGGTGATTTAAGAGGCAAGACATTACTTATGAACCAAGGATCTCTCCTGGCCACGGCCGATGTGGGATTTTCCTGGGGTGTCACATTCACCCCCTGTTAGAGTCTCATCGTCCCCGATGAGGTGTGTTCCTGGGGTGTCACATTCACCCCCTGTTAGAGTCTCATCGTCCCTGATGAGGTGTGCACCCACCATCCCGAACGGCACAGGAGTGGCTCTGATACCATCTGTAACACCATGCCCCTCTCACCACCAATATTGTCCGCTTTGCCCACCCAGAGCTCACGGATTTGCTTTTGGTTGCCCCGGTTGAGACTTCCCAGGAGGTCACCCATCCTGAAATTTCTCCCACCTGAGCACGCTTAACTGTGGAGTTCTCCTCTCATCCACTAACATTAAGCCCCAAAACGCGTTGGTGATTTAAGAGGCAAGACATTACTTATGAACCAAGGATCTCTCCTGGACACGGCCGATGTGGGATTTTCCTGGGGTGTCACATTCACCCCCTGTTAGAGTCTCATCGTCCCCGATGAGGTGTGTTCCTGGGGTGTCACATTCAACCCCTGTTAGAGTCTCATCGTCCCTGATGAGGTGTGCACCCACCATCCCGAACGGCACATGAGTGGCTCTGATACCATCTGTAACACCCTGCCCCTCTCACCACTAATATTGTCCGCTTAGCCCACCCAGAGCTCACGGATTTGCTTTTGGTTGCCCCGGTTGAGACTTCCCAGGAGGTCACCCATCCTGAAATTTCTCCCACCTGAGCACGCTTAACTGTGGAGTTCTCCTCTCATCCACTAACATTAAGCCCCAAAACGCGTTGGTAATTTAAGAGGCAAGACATTACTTATGAACCAAGGATCTCTCCTGGCCACGGCCGATGTGGGATTTTCCTAGGGTGTCACACTCGCCCCATAGTAAATTCATCCATATACTTTCTAAAGTATTGATTACCTTCACTAGGGCATTAAATAAAGATATATATTTGATGTATTGTAAAATACATCTATTTCCAGTGTAAAGTTTGTATAGTTTTCGAGTCGTTTAGATAGTGTTTTTATTAGTTTTAGGCTTGTACCGGTCTATTTTATTTAGCTTAGGTTTTTATAGATTTTGATTAGCTTTGTGTCATTTTTAGAACTTATTTATTTATTTTACATTTTGGTAGGTGTTCGAATGGACGATGGAGCGTAAATGAGCAACTTTGGTCGAGTCAAGAACACCCGAGTTTAAAGCACAGAGTTATAATACTATATATATATATAATAATAATAATAATAATAGTATATTTGATTAATAATAAATAAGAAAAAAACTAGAAAAAGAAATGTGACAAAGTCACGGTTTAGATGACCCAAGCCCACTAAAAAAGAATTAATTAGGTTTTGAACAATCTATATAAAAGAAAGAGGCGCACGATTGGAGGCGGCATATATCTATTAGGATAATTCGAAGCAACAGAGGGCACACAAAGGAACCGCCATATTATTTATATTCGAACAGAATTCATTCAACACAGGGAAGGTGTGATCGATTGGAGAATTTTTGGAGACGGAGAAGGTACCGGGGTGCACTAAAGATTAATTATTCGAAGACCCGGTGGTTTGTTTTATCGTTTTTATTTATTTAGAGACATGTTTATTATTGTTTTTCGAGACTCTATGACTATGTTTCTAATTATAATTATGAACTAGACTTTTATGGTTGCTTAGGTTTATGAACTAGACACATTATTTGCAGTGTTTAATGATTTTTGGTTTTTAGTTTGATGTGTAGAATTACATGATTTTAATTCTATTGTTGGATTTGATATATGTGTGTTGGTGTTAATTTTATTTGAAGTTTGTTTATTGGTTTTGTGGAGCTAGGCATGTAGAGATACCCCCTAGGCCTTGAAATCAATCTAGTTCGTCAACTTAGGTTAGCGTGCTAGTATTTGGAGTTGGAGTACGACACAAGTATGACAAACTAATATAATAAATTAACTAAAACGTGCAGTCCATTCTTGAGGGTGAGAAATCTAACTCGAGATTGCTAGGTAACTAACTAGGCATTGTTCGGTAGTTGGCAAGCGCTAGGGCGGGAGTCGCTACTTGGCCGTGTTTAGAGTTTTCCTAAGTTTTCTTCAGTAGAGTTTAAGTCTGCTTCACAGTTTGAGGGTTTTAAACCAGGAGAGGTTTTAATCTGATTTCTGTGGGATTTCGGTACGCTAGGGCGATCCGGATCCATCTTAGCATTTCTACACTTGTCCCGCCTTGAGTCTAGTAAGCTATCTTTGACAGGAGGTTTATTAGATAAGAATAGGGTCTCAAGTTAATTACCAGATTCAGGATTTATTGCTAGTGTCTAGGGATTTTACCTAAGTAACCAGCCTTCTTCCTATCCGATTTCTCCAAGTTCCTAGTTCTCATAAGCAGCTGAGGTTACTTTATTTATATTTAGTTTCTTTTAAGTTTTTAATCATTCGTTTAACCCCCCCCCCCCCCCCATAAGTATATATTTATTTAGGCTAGTATTTGGTATAGGTTGTGATCTAGAGTTGCATTTGCGTCTTTGGGTTCGATACTCGGTCTTATTTGTTTACTGCTTTGCGACCGGTACACTTGCCGTGCGTGTGTAGTTTTTAGGTGAGTCGTTTTAATTAGAACTTGTGTTATTTATATATATATATATACATTTACACACATCAATAATACATCGGTAGACTCCCAAGGACATATTTAACAAGAGTAACCCTCCTAGAGAAAGAAATACACCTAGCTTTCCAAGAAACCAGACTACTATAAAATCTCCATCATCAGTTTCCAACGTGTCACACCACGACAATGGCGGAAACACGTGGCGTGACGGTTCAAAAGCATAAAGTCAAGGTTATTGCTAAACACAAGTAATTTAAGAAAATAGGTCATTTATTATGACGTCAACTCTGTTTCAAACATTACACAAAAGTAAATTGTTTTTAAGATAATCATAGAGGTTTCTCATATATATCCCAAATGCCTTGGGAAATAAAAGTGAAACCCCGCAAAAGGGTGACGTCGCATCGGAGGATTCCTTGACCCAGCTTGCCGGTGCTCCTTCATCTAGTTACCTGAAAGATATGTTTAAAAGTTTCGTCAATATAAAATATATTGGTGAGTTCACAGGTTTTTAGTTTCCAAAACTTGAATACTTGGGAAATACCATGTTATGACAATGTATAGGAGTTGCAAATTCCTATAACTCTACTTGAGACTATAATCAAACCAAGACGTATAAATAAATATGCCCCGCTCCAAGTCGTTACTCGGTTTCCCACGACTTAAGTTCAGAATATATGCACCCCAGGCATAACCTAATGCATAATCGACGCTATCGATTAGGGGTGGGCCTTGTCAGGCACCAATAGTACTATTCAAATATTCCACCGGTTTCATTTCCCTGAACAAATGATTATAGAGGCGAGGACTCAACCCCGAGTGGCGGTCACACCTCAAGTATTAAATCCGTCAAACATTTTCCCTAACATATCTTTCCCCCGGAAAACGTAAAAATAGTTTAAAATGGGGCCGTGAAACTCACCTGAAACTCTGTCTGGTTTACTTAGGCGGATAGCAACGATGGTCTCGCACCTACAAACGTCCTAGACGTATAAGTCACTATTCCTATAGTGCATGTGCCTTGGCAAGTTGTACACCCAACTCCCGACCACAAGTTGTTCCCAATCCCGTTTAATTAAGCGCGTATCCTAGGTTTTGTTGGCGTTACATTACCCTTTGTACTACAAGTTATATATTACTCTTGTTAATATTTCCATAACTTGTATCTTATTATCATCGACTCGACTTCACTTAACATATAATTATTTTCCCATTTAAATAATTATACTTAAGATCGCATCGCTCGATATAATATATATTTCAACACTCGACCCGACTCACTTTGCCGCACATTTGTTTTCCCATTTAAACAAATATGCTAAGATCTTGTCGTTCGATTGTGTATTCTTAACACCCGATTCAACTCACCATACCGTATATTTATTTTCCCATTCAAATAAATATACTAGGATCTCATTGGTACGGCATACACATATATATATCCTTGTCTTCTCGTCGCGGCTTTCCTTCCCACATATCTACTTTCCCATTAAGTATATATACTAGAATTTTGCCGAGACGAGCGTACATATATATAAATGTGTAGTTTTTCTTGTTAAGTATATACGTTTGTTTTAACGTCTTATTTGTTTATGTCATGTGTTTCTCCCACGAATAATTCTCTTGACACTTAGGAAAGTGTTTATTAGTTTTCACCCAATGTATATATATATTTTACTTCTTAAAATATATATTTTTCTTATCTTGCCGCAATGGCATTTTTCTCATGTTTTGTCCGTGTACGGTTCGTTAACGCGTCTTAGTTCGATATCTTAACTCGATTAGTTAATTTTTCCAAGTTTTTCCCAACATGTATTTTATAGAAATATTATCCATATTTCTTCCTCTTTTCACATGTTACTTGGATGATTCAAAATACTTATGTATTTTTAATCCAACTTGTTAACTTAACTACAAAAATGTTTCCAACACTTTTATATTCCCATTTATATAAAAGTATTCATTTTTGTATAAGTTTCCCAAGTTTGTTTAATATTTTTATAAAATCCCTATTTTATAGAAATCCTTATGTTAAAACCCTTTTATATTTTTATAACTGTCAAAAATACACCTTTATACAAAATACCTAAGTATTTCTACTAGTATTTACAAAAATCATCCTTAGATTTTATTACTTCCATTTTTGACACCAAACTTTCCATACTTGTATTTTTGGACTAATAGTTTCTAAAATATCCATTTTAGTCCTCCAACTTTCAAAGTTACAACTTTAGTCCCTTAACTTCCAAAAGTTGCATTTTTCCACTCTAACTTCCAAAGTTAACATTTTTCACTCAAAATAGTAAACTTTGAAGATTCAACTTTTTATTGGTAAGTTATTTTTGTATCAAAACACTTATGTTAGTCTTGTATTTCATATGGAAGACTACTTATGTGTGTGTTTTATGTATTTGTCCATTTTAACAAAATATCATTCATCTAAGTAAGCTAACTTAGATTTTCCATTTTCTTCATTTATGAACTTCTAACATGTTTTACCACATATTATAACTTAGATGATCATAATAAGATGATTTAAAGTTACTTTTATCATATTCAAGTTCATTCCATAATCTTAACCAAAACATCATCCTACTTAGTTTTAAATGTAAACTTTACATATTTTCAAGATTAATACATCATCATCATCAAATCCATGGTTTATTTTCATATCTTTAATCTTCCATTTTACACATGTAAAACCTATTAAAGATTATGTTCAAAACAACTTTTTAAACCCTTCATGTACAACTTGCTACTAGGAACACATACATGAATCATAATAATCAAAAACAAGATTAAGAATGCTTACTACTAGCACAAGGCTAGGGAAGACAAACACCTTGGATTTGAGAGGGGTTTAGTGTGTTCTTCCAAGTGGTTTAGCTCCAAGCTCTTGAAACACACAATAGGGGTTTGGATGATGGATTGTTTTAAGTGTTTTGGAGATGTAAAAACTTGTAAGAATGAGGTATGGGGAAGGTAGGAAGCCCACGGCCAAAGGAAAGGAAGAAGAAGAATTGTTTTGCTTTGTTATCCAACTCTCTAACACATGTTTATATATAATTATCACATGTAATCATGCTAAAGATTCAAGAGATCTTATGGAGGATTGTATGTGTACTTGGGAGATTTTGAAAATATGATAAGTGTGTGTGTGTGTAAGAGCCGTGTATGTATGTATGTAAGTAGGAGGTTACTTGCAAATCTTGGCAAATCCTTATGATCACTCATAATCTCTATATACAAGACTTCACAAGGCATGCATCCACTAGTGTTATGATGGTTTAGAGTTGTGTCTTGGATTTACTTGGCCTTTGGCCGAAATTTTGATCAAGGGGGGACAAGATTTGGGCTACTTTTGTACTAGTGTTTCTTACACACTTTATCTTACACATTTGTCTTATGCATGCATGCTTTACATCTTTAGTTTTCTAGGTTATAATTAATATTTACAAGACATGGTTATAACAAGGCCATTAGGCCGGCCCCAAGTGGGTTTAAGTGGGGTCCACAACTTCAAATGTTTACCCATTGTTTGTTATGTTTAATCCCCCGTCGTTCGGGTGTCGTTCGGGTATTTTTCGGGTTTTAATCACGCGTTATCCGGACATTAAAAATACCTTTAATAACCCTTAAATATAGTCTATTTTAAGCGTTGATTGGTTATTTAGGCCTTTGCCGGGTGAAATTATGAGTTATACGCGTATCGGGTGCGGTACGCGCATTTTATTCGTTACCGGGAGATTTGTACAAGACGTTTTCATTTATGGTTTTGGAGTTCCAAACTCATTATATTTCATGAAAATACCCTTTATTTTATATCCTGGGTGTTCGGGATCCGTTTCGTTTATTTAATTATTACCGGGTAATTGCCAACGTCCATACCGGATAGCTTACTTACACATGATCCAATCATGCTTTACCATTAAACGTATGCATTCCTATGCACTATTTGGAAATTGCTATCCCCTAAGGCCTTGATAATTAAATTACACATAATTGCATTTAATTACGTTAATCATATATTAATTAATTTGTACGGAATTACCTTATTTTTGCCGGTTGTTACATTCTCCCCCCGTTAAGAGAATTTCGTCCCGGAATTCACTTCGAGTTCTCCGGTACAGGTGTCTTCTCGAATAGGGCGGGGTATTTTTGCTTCATCCGGTCCAGCCTTTCCCACGTGAACTCCGGTCCACGCTTGGCATTCCAACGCACTTTGACCAATCTGATCTTGCTGCGCCTTAGTTTTTGGACCTTCCAATCAGTTACCTCGATTGGTTCTTCAACAAAATGTAACTTGTCGTCAATCTGGATTTCGTCCGCTGGAATAATGAGAGTTTCGTCGGATAGGCACTTTTTCAAATTTGACACATGAAACGTGTCGTGTATTCCACTAAGCTCTTGAGGCAGCTTGAGCTTATATGCCACTGTGCCTACCCTGGACAAGACTTCGAACGGTCCAATATATCGCGGGTTCAGTTTTCCGCGCTTCCCAAAGCGCGCGACACCTTTCCAAGGTGACACTTTCAGTAGGACCCTATCTCCGACTTGAAACTCTAAAGGCTTTCGCCTCATATCAGCATAGCTTTTCTGGCGGTCCCGGGCCGCTTTGAGGCGTTCCTTTATCAAAAAGACCTTATCCGTGGTCTCTTGAACAATTTCGGGCCCGGTGAGTTGTTTTTCTCCAACTTCCGCCCAACACAATGGCGATCGGCACTTGCGTCCATATAGAGCTTCAAACGGTGCGGCTTGAATGCTCGTATGATAACTGTTGTTATAAGAAAATTCTACCAATGGCAAGTGCGTATCCCAATTACCTCCGAAATCAATCGCGCATGCCCGTAACATATCTTCCAATGTCTGGATGGTTCGTTCACTTTGACCATCCGTTTGGGGGTGATATGCGGTACTCATGTCGAGGCGAGTACCGAGGGCTTCGTTCAAACTTTCCCAAAATCTTGACGTGAAACGACTATCTCGATCGGAGATGATAGAAACAGGTACACCGTGTTTAGATACCACTTCCTTAATATACAGACGGGTTAGTTTCTCCAACTTGTCCGTCTCGCGAATCGGAAGGAAGTGTGCAGATTTTGTCAATCGATCAACAATTACCCAGATCGTGTCATGGCCGCTTGTCGTCTTGGGTAATTTGGTAATGAAATCCATGGTGATTCGTTCCCATTTCCATTCCGGTATTTCCGGTTGCTGGAGCAAACCGGAAGGTCTCTGGTGCTCAGCCTTGACCTTTGCGCAAGTCAGACATCGCGCAACATAGGCTGCTATATCCCTTTTGAAATTCGGCCACCAATAAAGTTCCTTCAGATCGTGGAACATCTTGTCTGCACCCGGGTGAACCGAATATCTAGAACTGTGAGCTTCGGCCAACACTAGCTCACGCAATCCACCATATACTGGGACCCAAATTCTATTCATGAAATACCATGTCTGGTCCGCTTTTGGTTTCAGTGAATCAACCATCTTTCGTAACCTTTCACCTTTGACGTTCTCGGGTTTGAGGGCGTTAACTTGAGCTTCACGAATTCGTTCAGTCAGATTAGTGTGGATAGTCAGACCCAAAGCTCGAACACGCAACGGCTTAACCCGTTCCTTGCGACTCAAGGCGTCAGCTACGACGTTCGCCTTACCGGGATGGTACTTTATCTCACAATCGTAATCGTTTAATAATTCAACCCATCGCCGTTGTCGCATATTCAAATCCTTCTGATCAAAGATGTGTTGCAAACTCTTGTGATCAGTGAAAATCGTGCACTTGGTTCCGTACAAATAGTGCCTCCATATCTTGAGAGCGAACACCACTGCACCTAATTCCAAATCGTGTGTAGTGTAGTTCTTCTCATGGATTTTCAGTTGCCTGGAAGCATATGCTATTACTTTTTCTCGCTGCATTAATACACAACCCAAACCTTGATGCGAGGCATCGCAGTAAACCACAAAGTCTTCCGTACCGTCTGGAAGTGACAGTATCGGAGCGCCACATAACTTGTCTTTTAACAGTTGGAATGCTGCCTCTTGCTTTTCCGTCCACTCAAATTTCTTATCCTTTTGGGTTAGCATGGTTAAAGCTTGTGCTATTTTTGAAAAGTTCTCGATGAACCTTCTGTAATAACCCGCGAGGCCTAGAAATTGTCGTACTTCGATAGGAGTTCGAGGGGCTTCCCAATTTTTAATTGCCTCGATCTTGGCGGGATCGACGTGTATGCCCTTCTCGTTTACCACGTGGCCTAAAAAGTGAACTTCCCGAATCCAAAAGTCACATTTCGAGAATTTAGCATAGAGCTTCTCCTTGCGTAATACTTCAAGAATTAACCGAAGGTGATTCTCGTGGTCTTCTTTCGTGCGTGAATAGATCAAAATATCGTCAATGAAGACTATGACGAATTTATCCAAGTATGGCTTGCACACGCGGTTCATTAAGTCCATGAAAACCGCTGGTGCGTTGGTTAAGCCGAACGGCATTACCAAAAATTCATAGTGTCCATACCGGGTTCTGAAGGCCGTTTTTGGTACATCTTCTTCTTGTATACGCAACTGGTGATAGCCTGACCTCAAATCGATCTTGGAGTAATAGCTGGAACCTTGGAGCTGATCAAATAAATCGTCGATCCTGGGGAGAGGATAGCGATTCTTGATGGTTAGCTTGTTCAGCTCTCGATAGTCGATGCACATGCGAAATGTGCCATCCTTCTTCTTCACAAATAAGACAGGAGCTCCCCAAGGTGAGAAACTCGGTCTTATAAAACCTTTGTCCAATAATTCTTGTAGCTGGCTGGACAGTTCCTGCATCTCTGATGGAGCTAGGCGGTATGGCGATCGTGCCACAGGAGCTGCTCCGGGAACGAGGTCGATGCGGAACTCGACTTGTCGAGGTGGCGGCAACCCCGGCAAATCTTCTGGAAATACATCCGGAAAATCTCTGGCGACTGGAATGTCTTCCAACTTTCGCTCGTCGGCCTTCTTGTCCACTACGTGTGCCAAGAATGCGACAAGCCCTTTTCTTAGGCACTTACGAGCCTTCATGCTCGAAATAATCCTTAGTGGCGTCCCGTGTCTTTCCCCTTGAATTGAGAGAGTTTCACCGCTTGCGAGGGGAACTTGAATAACTTTATCGTTGCAAACCACAATGGCACGGTGCGCGGACAACCAGTCCATGCCGACAACGATGTCAAAACTTCCCAATACGACTGGCAATAGATCAATCCCAAACTCATGCCCACAGAGTTCTAATTTACAATCTTTTGCTACCTCTCTCGTTTCAATAGTTTTACCATTAGCCAGTTCTATAGAGTAGGGTGTATCTAGTTTGCTAGTTTTTAAACCAAGTAGTCTTTTAAACTCAATGGATACGAAGCTAAAGTCAGCACCGGTGTCAAATAATACAGAGGCATAATGACCATTAAGAGGAAACGTACCAGTGACCACAGTGGGGTCTTGCCGTGCATCACCGGCTCCAATCACAAATGCCCGGCCGCGGGCCTGGTTGTTGATCTTGGGGCAATCCCTCTTCCAATGATCCAACGACCCGCATGCAAAGCATGGTCTAGCCCCTCCATTTTTCGGTGCTCCAGATCGGCACTCTTCAGTCTTGTGCCCTGTGCGGTGGCACTTCCCACAAGTTAACCCATTGTTTCTCCCCTGATTTCCCTGCTTGTTACCATTACCACGTCCCGTGGCGACATATCCCTTTCCCTTCTTGTTCGAGCTACCCGACGCTCGATCCCTTTTTCCTTCATTCCGCTTTCTCTTCCCAAACCTCGACCTGTTACCCTGGTCGTTTGTCACAACAGCTGAATTTGATCCCTGATTCTTGGCCTCAACACTGCTTGCCTCAGAAATTTTTAATCCTGAAACTTGGCGGATTAGGGTACCCATGCGGATAGCATCTTCAGTGAGGCTTAGTGCCAGATCAATCGCCTCGCGCATGGTCGTGGGCTTGGAAGAGGTGACCATGCTGCGTATCTGTGGTGCTAACCCGAATAAGTAACGTTCCACCTTGTTCTTTTCCGGTGTAACCAGACGAGGTACCAGTCGAGCGAGATCATGAAATCTAGACGTATACCCAGTAACGTCTGCTCCTACCATGGTGAGGTTCCAGAACTCGGTTTCCAATTTCTGTACTTCGCTTGCCGGGCGGTATTCGGCAGTCATAAGTTCCTTCAGTGCCGCCCATGATAGAGAGTATGCAACATCATCTCCTAGAGACTGTACTTGGCCATTCCACCAAGTTAGTGCCTGATCTAGAAACAGGTTGGTGGCGTACATGACAGACTGTCGAGGGGTACACCCGCTGATGCGGATAACTGCCTCGGTCTTTTCAAACCATTTGACCAGGCCTATGGAACCCTCAGTGCCGCTGAAGTTTATCGGCTTGCAGTCCAAGAAAGCCTTGAAAGTGCAGCCGCGCTCTCCCGAGGCTGTCCCTGTAATAGTAATGTAGTATGTTATTATGGGATAGGAGTTTTTGAAATATCCTCCCATCACTTTTTCATTTATTCTTAAACCTCTTACCAGTGGGGGAGGTCTCTCGTCGCTCGCTCCCTGTCCTGTCATGGGAGTGTTCAGAGCGTGCGGCTTCATGTTCAGCGATGGCGCGAGCTATGCGTTCAGATATCATGGTTTCGAGCTCGGCCGGTGTTGCGGGCAGTCCGTCTGCTCCGCTATTGCTTCTAGTGGCCGGTGCCATTTCTCTTCAATAATAATTATCAAAGGTTAATTTGGCAAACATTTATACAATACAAAGCATAAATAACAAACCAAAGTATGAACACAATAATCAACACCATGTCATCACACAACATACCAACACATCATACAAAAATAAATAGTAATCAACACAACATCACCACACAAATATACAAACCACAACATATGGAGTAAGCAATAATAATCATAGACAACAACATATTTCACCATAATAATAAGATTTTTCATTAATTTCAATAATACTAGTACAATGCTTGTTCATAATACAAAATGGAGAATTCATTTCTCATACAATACATTGTTTTTGAAATAAATAAAACATCATATCATATGCCGTAATATCCGTACGGCTAGGCAAAATGCAGACG
The DNA here is from genome assembly GCA_028751855.1 of Ambrosia trifida. Taxonomy (NCBI): domain Eukaryota; kingdom Viridiplantae; phylum Streptophyta; class Magnoliopsida; order Asterales; family Asteraceae; genus Ambrosia; species Ambrosia trifida. The sequence continues at coordinate 20,377,506 of CM054126.1, read as the reverse complement.
AGTGTCATAACCCGTGCTGTACTACCATACTGCAGCTACTATGTACATAACCTGGTGGGTCTTCTGTGCATCCCTGATACATCCTACTGTGGCGGCGGTGGCGGATACTGGTATTGTGGCGCGTGCGTACTGATCGTCATACTGATCTTCATGATACGCTCGTACAAGAAATGTCGATGCGCAAAGTGCGCATCCCCTGTGATACCGCACTGAGCGTCCAGGCTCAGCAACTCCTCCGCGTAATGCGCCAAAGCATCCCGCGCATCTATCATCCTCGTCCACATCAGACGTGTCTGATGCTCCACCTGTGTTACGGTGCGCTGCACCGTATCAGCGAGAGTCTGAAAGTCCCGCTCTAGAGTGATGGCAGTGGACCATGCTGGTCCAGACAAGGGTGTCATCCTGGGTGGCTGGGATGGTCCGGGTATATCTGGGTGTGTGGATGGGAATGGCCCAAAGGGGGCTGGTATCGGTATGTGTGGCAGTAATGGGGTGAAACCTGGTGGCCTGATGGAAAAGTGGGGTGGCATCATATAAGGGTCCCCTGCACCCAGAGGGTACGGTGCAGGTGTCATGCTGGGAATGGTGGGGATGGGTAAAGTCATGGCTACTGGGGGTGGTGGCATAGGCTCGGCTAGTGGGGCTACTAACGGCTCCGAGACAGTGGCCCACTCTGGAGTGGATACCACAACAGTGGGGGTAGGAGGGCTCGCGGTGGCAAAGGCTGCCATGCCTGCCCTGCGTAGCTCAGAGCTATCGGCGGGGCTACCCTCGAGTATATGTGCTGTTGGTCCCTCCTGTGGTACGGGCTCGAGTGGTGCTGGTGGGGCTACGGGGTCGGCTGGGGCGTCCTCTAGCATTGGAGCCACTGGCTCCTCCTGGTCAGCTGGAATCTCTGGTACCAGCATGTGCTCTACTGACGCTACAGACTCGTCGTCAGAGTCATCGGATATCCACCCGTTCCTCCCACGGGAGATCGGCATGAGTCTCATGCCTGGAGGAATGTGGATGTGGGGTAAGGGTGCTGGCTCGTGCTCCACGTGAGCCTGTCGGTCGAATGGAGACTCTACTGTCTCCGAATGGGCTGGGATCGGCCGGGACGGTCCGGCACAGCCCTCGGGAAAATCCCTAATAGCTCGAATGGGGCGTGGGGCTAACGGTGCGACCGGTACAATGGGTAGCGGCGCGTCAATCACTGCAGGTGCCCAGTGGGGGTCCTCGCTGGGGTCTGACTCATCTGAGCTATCGTCGCCTGCTCCGTCGGCGGCGACGCCCATCTCTACGTCCTCATCTCCCGAGGAGAGCACTACCAACTCTGCTGGCTCTGGTGGTGGTGCCGGGATGATCTGCAAGCTACTGTCGATACTGGGCGCTATACTTCCAGCGTCGGACATCCTGGCCAAAGAACCGTACATGTATATATATGAATTAATTTAAATTAGACAGTTAGGGCGTACATTATCAGTATCCTTTCTAACCTCTAATACTACGTTAATGCATAACGATACCCCTGGCTAGCTTGGTCGGAATCTCCTCATGCCCAATGCTTTCTTGAAAAATTACTTTAGTGTCTTTATATATTTTTCTTTTGAAAACCTTATCATTTGAACCAAATCCGGTTATAGTCTAGTTTTTAAAGAAAATACTCTAGTTCGCTATAACCTTGGCTCTGATACCACGTTCTGTCACACCACGACAATGGCGGAAACACGTGGCGTGACGGTTCAAAAGCATAAAGTCAAGGTTATTGCTAAACACAAGTAATTTAAGAAAATGGGTCATTTATTATGACGTCAACTCTGTTTCAAACATTACACAAAAGTAAATTGTTTTTAAGATAATCATAGAGGTTTCTCATATATATCCCAAATGCCTTGGGAAATAAAAGTGAAACCCCGCAAAAGGGTGACGTCGCATCGGAGGATTCCTTGACCCAGCTTGCCGGTGCTCCTTCATCTAGTTACCTGAAAGATATGTTTAAAAGTTTCGTCAATATAAAATATATTGGTGAGTTCACAGGTTTTTAGTTTCCAAAACTTGAATACTTGGGAAATACCATGTTATGACAATGTATAGGAGTTGCAAATTCCTATAACTCTACTTGAGACTATAATCAAACCAAGACGTATAAATAAATATGCCCCGCTCCAAGTCGTTACTCGGTTTCCCACGACTTAAGTTCAGAATATATGCACCCCAGGCATAACCTAATGCATAATCGACGCTATCGATTAGGGGTGGGCCTTGTCAGGCATCAATAGTACTATTCAAATATTCCACCGGTTTCATTTCCCTGAACAAATGATTATAGAGGCGAGGACTCAACCCCGAGTGGCGGTCACACCTCAAGTATTAAATCCGTCAAACATTTTCCCTAACATATCTTTCCCCCGGAAAACGTAAAAATAGTTTAAAATGGGGCCGTGAAACTCACCTGAAACTCTGTCTGGTTTACTTAGGCGGATAGCAACGATGGTCTCGCACCTACAAACGTCCTAGACGTATAAGTCACTATTCCTATAGTGCATGTGCCTTGGCAAGTTGTACACCCAACTCCCGACCACAAGTTGTTCCCAATCCCGTTTAATTAAGCGCGTATCCTAGGTTTTGTTGGCGTTACATTACCCTTTGTACTACAAGTTATATATTACTCTTGTTAATATTTCCATAACTTGTATCTTATTATCATCGACTCGACTTCACTTAACATATAATTATTTTCCCATTTAAATAATTATACTTAAGATCGCATCGCTCGATATAATATATATTTCAACACTCGACCCGACTCACTTTGCCGCACATTTGTTTTCCCATTTAAACAAATATGCTAAGATCTTGTCGTTCGATTGTGTATTCTTAACACCCGATTCAACTCACCATACCGTATATTTATTTTCCCATTCAAATAAATATACTAGGATCTCATTGGTACGGCATACACATATATATATCCTTGTCTTCTCGTCGCGGCTTTCCTTCCCACATATCTACTTTCCCATTAAGTAGATATACTAGAATTTTGCCGAGACGAGCGTACATATATATAAATGTGTAGTTTTTCTTGTTAAGTATATACGTTTGTTTTAACGTCTTATTTGTTTATGTCATGTGTTTCTCCCACGAATAATTCTCTTGACACTTAGGAAAGTGTTTATTAGTTTTCACCCAATGTATATATATATTTTACTTCTTAAAATATATATTTTTCTTATCTTGCCGCAATGGCATTTTTCTCATGTTTTGTCCGTGTACGGTTCGTTAACGCGTCTTAGTTCGATATCTTAACTCGATTAGTTAATTTTTCCAAGTTTTTCCCAACATGTATTTTATAGAAATATTATCCATATTTCTTCCTCTTTTCACATGTTACTTGGATGATTCAAAATACTTATGTATTTTTAATCCAACTTGTTAACTTAACTACAAAAATGTTTCCAACACTTTTATATTCCCATTTATATAAAAGTATTCATTTTTGTATAAGTTTCCCAAGTTTGTTTAATATTTTTATAAAATCCCTATTTTATAGAAATCCTTATGTTAAAACCCTTTTATATTTTTATAACTGTCAAAAATACACCTTTATACAAAATACCTAAGTATTTCTACTAGTATTTACAAAAATCATCCTTAGATTTTATTACTTCCATTTTTGACACCAAACTTTCCATACTTGTATTTTTGGACTAATAGTTTCTAAAATATCCATTTTAGTCCTCCAACTTTCAAAGTTACAACTTTAGTCCCTTAACTTCCAAAAGTTGCATTTTTCCACTCTAACTTCCAAAGTTAACATTTTTCACTCAAAATAGTAAACTTTGAAGATTCAACTTTTTATTGGTAAGTTATTTTTGTATCAAAACACTTATGTTAGTCTTGTATTTCATATGGAAGACTACTTATGTGTGTGTTTTATGTATTTGTCCATTTTAACAAAATATCATTCATCTAAGTAAGCTAACTTAGATTTTCCATTTTCTTCATTTATGAACTTCTAACATGTTTTACCACATATTATAACTTAGATGATCATAATAAGATGATTTAAAGTTACTTTTATCATATTCAAGTTCATTCCATAATCTTAACCAAAACATCATCCTACTTAGTTTTAAATGTAAACTTTACATATTTTCAAGATTAATACATCATCATCATCAAATCCATGGTTTATTTTCATATCTTTAATCTTCCATTTTACACATGTAAAACCTATTAAAGATTATGTTCAAAACCACTTTTTAAACCCTTCATGTACAACTTGCTACTAGGAACACATACATGAATAATAATAATCAAAAACAAGATTAAGAATGCTTACTACTAGCACAAGGCTAGGGAAGACAAACACCTTGGATTTGAGAGGGGTTTAGTGTGTTCTTCCAAGTGGTTTAGCTCCAAGCTCTTGAAACACACAATAGGGGTTTGGATGATGGATTGTTTTAAGTGTTTTGGAGATGTAAAAACTTGTAAGAATGAGGTATGGGGAAGGTAGGAAGCCCACGGCCAAAGGAAAGGAAGAAGAAGAATTGTTTTGCTTTGTTATCCAACTCTCTAACACATGTTTATATATAATTATCACATGTAATCATGCTAAAGATTCAAGAGATCTTATGGAGGATTGTATGTGTACTTGGGAGATTTTGAAAATATGATAAGTGTGTGTGTGTGTAAGAGCCGTGTATGTATGTATGTAAGTAGGAGGTTACTTGCAAATCTTGGCAAATCCTTATGATCACTCATAATCTCTATATACAAGACTTCACAAGGCATGCATCCACTAGTGTTATGATGGTTTAGAGTTGTGTCTTGGATTTACTTGGCCTTTGGCCGAAATTTTGATCAAGGGGGGACAAGATTTGGGCTACTTTTGTACTAGTGTTTCTTACACACTTTATCTTACACATTTGTCTTATGCATGCATGCTTTACATCTTTAGTTTTCTAGGTTATAATTAATATTTACAAGACATGGTTATAACAAGGCCATTAGGCCGGCCCCAAGTGGGTTTAAGTGGGGTCCACAACTTCAAATGTTTACCCATTGTTTGTTATGTTTAATCCCCCGTCGTTCGGGTGTCGTTCGGGTATTTTTCGGGTTTTAATCACACGTTATCCGGACATTAAAAATACCTTTAATAACCCTTAAATATAGTCTATTTTAAGCGTTGATTGGTTATTTAGGCCTTTGCCGGGTGAAATTATGAGTTATACGCGTATCGGGTGCGGTACGCGCATTTTATTCGTTACCGGGAGATTTGTACAAGACGTTTTCATTCATGGTTTTGGAGTTCCAAACTCATTATATTTCATGAAAATACCCTTTATTTTATATCCTGGGTGTCCGGGATCCGTTTCGTTTATTTAATTATTACCGGGTAATTGCCAACGTCCATACCGGATAGCTTACTTACACATGATCCAATCATGCTTTACCATTAAACGTATGCATTCCTATGCACTATTTGGAAATTGCTATCCCCTAAGGCCTTGATAATTAAATTACACATAATTGCATTTAATTACGTTAATCATATATTAATTAATTTGTACGGAATTACCTTATTTTTGCCGGTTGTTACACAACGGGCCTCCTTATTCATGTTCACACCAACCATTAAACCAAGATGAAAAAACAGGAACTTACCTACTTTGCAATTAAGGGCCTTAGCCACTGAATTCAATTGGTCATCATCAACAGATATTCAAAACATCTTACTTTATTCATACAAACTTTAAGCCCCAACATAACGCAAAACACCTTCAAGATCCTATTTGAGTTCTTTTAGGTTTGCTATGCAAGGCTCTCCAACAACCACCACATCATTAGCATAGCACAAGTGAGAAACCATTGGACCACCGTTGGGAAAATCCAGCCCTCTAAATATACCCTAAGCCAACGCCTTATCCATCATCATATTCAATTCTTCCATGGCGAGAATGAAAAAAAAGGCAATGATGTACTCCCTTGCCTCAATCCCCTTTCTAGCTTGAAATCTTCAATATTGGAAGTATTTACAATAACCAATGTTGCCCGTTAAACAAAAGCCCCAGCATCCAACATTTCCACTTTTAAGGAAAACCCATATGATTCAGGATATATATAGGATAAACGTAAGATAATCTCGATATGTGTAGGATAAACATATGATAATTTAATTTATGTAGGATGAATTTGTTATGTGTAGGACAAATTTTGATAATGAGTAGGATAAAGTGTTAATTACTATTTAAATAGATAAGTAACAATTAATGTAAGAATGGTTATAGTATTTAATGTTTTACCATTATATTATATCTTTTTTTTTTTTTGTTCTCACGTTAAGTTTTTTCTCATTTGATCCCTATTACCATCTAAACATTTAATTTTCTTTTTTTCTTTAATTAGTCACAAAAATAAAATAAAGTTCACCTGCAATCAGAAGGAAAGCAAATGATCCAGGGAATAGCAATGCGGAAGTGGTACAAAAAGGGAAGGGGAAGATTTTTTATCCGGATTCCAATTATGACAATGGTGACTCGTTCATGGGAACATTACTTTGGAAGAAGATTTTTCCAGACAATGAGAAGGTGCTCATCATCCCTGATAATATGTCAGCGTTCGAACAGGTTCATGGTAAAGCGGTTGTCATTAGGATGCCCAATTTTTTTCTCATTAACAAGGATGGGGAGATTGTGAATAATCTTGCTTCAAGTGGTACTCGTATCCAATTCATGGGAGGTATGTACGTCTTGGTCACGATGGTGGACGAAAAGGTTGCCTCAACCTTTATCTCCACAGCGAGAGGGATGACGGAGACCTTTGAATCGGTCGAAGTTTGGATTGGCCAGTCCCTACCGTTTGAGAGGATTGCCTGGTTGTGAGTTCAAGGAGTGCCTCTTCACCTCCTGAATAATGATGTGCTCAATATGGTTGGTGAAAAATTCAGTAAAATTATGAAACATGCATAACATGATTGTCGTGATGCGGACCTTTCTTACGATTATGTCGAGGTGTTACTGTCCGATGGTAAGAGAATTAATGACAACATCATTTTGTCTTGGAAAGGAAGGAAATATAAGGTGTGGATTTTTGAAGAAGCTAAGGATTGGGAGCCGTATTTCCTGATCAAGGGAGTAAGCTTTACACCCAAGATTAGCGATGATAATATGCCGAAAGAAGGTGAAATTCTGGTAGATAGTCCGGTTAAGGTTGTTCAGTCCAATGAGCCTTCGGCGAATTCGAATCAGGAACCAATTTTGGAAACGAGCTATAATCGTGGTGACAATATTCCTACCATTATTGGCTTTGATGATGCTGTTAATATGCATGGAATACTTGGAAAGGATGGGGACATGCAAGAACCTTCTATTCTTGGGTCAACAGCATTTAATGTTATTAGTCAACATCTCTTTAATGAGAATAATGGGGAAACCAAGGCTGCTTCGAAAAGAAAGAAGAAAAATAAGGTGGGCCGAAAGTTTAATGGACCCAAACTTATCTCTGTGGATGACAGGCCCAGTAACCTTAAATGGCCTAGGTTAGATATTGATCCAAATGGGCTAGATATTTTTGGGCTAGATGCACTGTTGGGATTAGGACAAAGTGATGTTAGGCCCAATGACAAGGAAGTTTCAGTCGATAATATAGAACATAACACAGAGGATATTGCTAAAGTTAATGAGGAGGAAACTTATTCTGAAGATATGGATTCTTCAAATCAGGAGGTTACAACTAATCCTTCGAATGACATGGTGGTCGAAGAAGTTACAAACCACTCGATCCCTGATGAAGTTAATGAGGTGGAATTAAGTAAAGAGGTTGAAGATACAATCAATTTAGGGGGAAAGTGGGTGCTCAATTGATCAACTTCGAATACTTGGTGAAGGCAACGGTAGTAAACGAAGGTGTACAATAGGGTTTCTTATGAATTGTCTTTCTATTAATGTAAGGGGTATTAGAGGGGTTGGTAAATCTTCGTGGGTTAAAGGTCTCAAGGAGGTTAATGGGGTTGATTTTTTAGCTATTTAGGAATCTCTGTTGGTGGGGATTCAGAATTTCAATTTTTCAAGATTATGGGGTTGGGATGCTTTCGGTTTAGAGGTGGTTGAGGCAGCATGAAAGTCTAGGGGTTTAATCAGTTTGTGGAATCCTAAGGTCTTTAGTAAGAACTCGACTCTGTTGGATAGGAATTTTATTCTTATGTCTGGATTTTTGGTGGAAGACGGTTCCTTTCTAAACGTGATTAATGTTAATGCGCCTCACAAGGTCGGGGAGAAGAGAGCTTTATGGATTAAGTTGAGGGGTATTATTAGCAGCCTACAGGGAATGTGGGTGCTCATAGGTGATCTTAACATTGTCTGTTTTCCAGAGGATAGGTTGTATTCTCGTTTTAATAAGTCTTGTGCTGATGATTTTAATGCCTTTATTGACAAATCAGGTCTTTTTGAATATTCGATGAGGGAAAATAAATTTACATTCTTGGCAAAAAAGGAAAATGGTTTTAAACTCGGCAAAATTGATCGAGTTTTCGTTTGTCAAAGTTTTTTTAGCAGGTGACCTTTGGCTTGTGTTAGAGCTATTCCTAGGGTGATTTCTAATCATTGTCTGATTCTTCTTTCAGTGGTGGAGGTTGATATCGGAGCCAAGCCATTTAGATGGCTTAATTCTTAGCTTGATTGTGAAGACTGCAGGGCTGTAGTTACTGATACTATTTCTAAATGTGTCTTTGATTGCCGTGCTAATTTGATTATTATGAATAAGTTTAAGTGCTTGCGTGGGGCGCTTAAAACTTGGTGGAAGGATACTCTTGCAAAAGAAGGTTAGGAGTTAAATACTTTGAAACAAGACATTGAGAGGATTGAGAAGATCATAGAGAAGAGAAAGCTTGAGGAAGAGGAAAGATGGGTTTGGGAAGAGTGTAACAAGGGTGTGGAGATGTTGAACTATTGCAAACATAAAGATATGAAACAAAAGTCTCGGATTAGATGGGTATCTGAAGGTGATGAAAATCTGGCCTTCTTCCATTCTGTTATTAATGGGAGGAAAGCTAGGAATACGATTCCGGGTTTACTTGTGGGTGGCGAGTGGGTTTCTAAACCCACCTTAACTAAACGTGAAGTTCTGAAGCATTTCAGAAGTCATTTTTTTGATGCGACTAAAATCAGGCCAACATTGACGTGTTATGGTATTAAGCAGATTCCATCTCATACATCAGACGTCTTGCTGGAAACGTTTTCCAAAGAGGAGATTAAGGAAGCAGTGCTAAATTGCGGGTCAGATGGAGCTTTTGGTCCAGACGGGTTTAACTTTCGTTTCCTAAAGGTTTTTTGGGAATTGTTTGAAGATGATTTCGTTACTTTAATGAATCAGTTTTATGAGACAGGGACTATTTCTCGAGGTTGCGCTTCTTCTTTTATTACTCTTATTCCGAAAATGAGGACCCCGGTAGGGTTATCTGATTACCGGCCAATCACCCTTGTTGGTATTATTAGTAAATTAATATCTAAGATCTGAGCTTTGAGAATTAAAACGATGTTGGGTTTTGTTATTTCTGAAACCCAATCAGCGTTTTTGAGTGATAGATATATACTCGATGGCCCGTTGATTATTAGAGAGGTACATGGGTGGTTAAAGAGGAATTGCAAAAGGGCATTTATTTTTAAAATTGTCTTTGAAAAAGCCTATGATAATGTGACCTGGGGTTTTTTGCTAAATATGTTGGGTCAAATGGGTTTTCCAGGTAAATGGCAGTTGTGGATTAAAGGTATCCTTGAGTGAGCCCGGTCTTCGGTTCTGGTTAATAAGGCTCCAACCTATGAATTTCAATGTGAAAAAGGGTTACGCCGGGGGGATCCTCTGTCTCTGTTCCTCAATCTAATTGTTATGGAGGCACTAACTCAAATTTTTAATAAAGTGGTCGAAGAGGGAGAGTTCAACGGTATTAATATTTCTGATTCGGGGCATGTGATGTCTCATCTTTTGTATGCAGGCGACGCTCTAATTTTGGGGGAATGGTCGAAAGAAAACATTGAGAAGACGGCTCCCTTATTGCGTATTTTTCACGTATGCTCCGGGTTGAAGATAAACATAAATAAATCCCATCTGTTTGGGATTGGAGTCACGGATGAGGATGTGGATAGCATGATTGGTATTCTTGGTTGTAAGTTGGGGGTTTTTCCTTTCAATTTTCTTGGTATCAAAGTTGGAGCGAACATGTCGAAAGTTTGTCATTGGTCTCCAGTCATTAAGACAGTCTGTAGTCGGTTAGCTTCACGAAAGGCGAAAACTCTTTCCATGGCCGATTGTCTTACTCTTATCAAATCAGTGTTTGCGAGTCTGCCAATATATTATTTTTCTATTTATAAAGCTCCGGTTGCAGTGATTAATCTTATTGATATTAGCGGAAATCATGCTCAATCAAAACAAGTCAACACCATTTAGTCAATAGTCAATCAATTACAATTAATAGGCTCAATCATCTCCTTGAGAGATTGATTGACTTGTTTTGATTGAGCATGATTTCCGCTAATATATTAGCGGAAATCATGCTCAATCAAAACAAGTCAACACCATTTAGTCAATAGTCAATCAATTACAATTAATAGGCTCAATCATCTCCTTGAGAGATTGATTGACTTGTTTCCTTAGTTTGTATTTTCCTTGTGTATAAATACCCCTTTGTAGATCAATGTAAACACACACAGAAATTCATAACATTTGCATACCTTAACATGGTATCAGAGCTGGTTCACTAAGCTCTGCTGCTCTGTTTTCTTTTCTTCAAGGTTTTCGAACCTCTTTCTTTCTGCAGCCATTCCTTACTGATTTCGATCAGTTTTTCATCACAGCCCCATTATGTCTGATAATGCTGAATCCCAGGCCTCGGCCAACTCAAAACCTTCTCATCCTCTTCACCCCGTATACACCGTTACGGATATCACCAAGAAGGTTCGGATCCTGGATGGTTCCACAGTAACTTACTCCGCGTGGGTGAAACTCTTCCAACTTCACGCACGTGGATACCAAGTTCTGGACCATATCACGTCCGAACCTCCACCCGTTGATGACCCCGCATACGAGCAATGGAAGAACATCGATGCAATTGTGTTACAGTGGATTTACTCCACTCTATCTGATCGATATCTCAAGCAAGTTCTTGACCTATTGACTCCTGATAATGACGCCACTGCTCTACAAGCCTGGACTCGTGTCCGTGACATTTTTCACACCAACAGAGGACCAAGATGTGCGGCCTTACAATCTAAATTTACGAACCTGAAACTGTCTGCGTGCCCTTCGCTGGACGCCTACTGTCAAGCCTTGCGTGACATCGCTGACCAGCTTGAAGACCTCGGCACCCCGGTGAATGAACAAGCCCTAGTCTTACAACTTGTGCGGGGATTACCACGAGAATACGACACCATCGCTGCAATGATTCATAGGGAACTACCCTCTTGGAATGAAGCGTGTGAAATGCTGCGCGGGGATCTGGAACGACAATCTGCTCAGGAACCTATGACAAACCTATCGGAGGCTTTAGCTGCTGTTCACCCATCTCGTCGTGATGCTCCGGCGAATAACCAAGGGTCTTCTTCTCAGGTGAATCGCCGCCCTGATGCTCAAACAAGTAGGTTTAATAATAATTCTCAGGGATCTCGCTTTACTAATAACCGCCGAAGCGGGTATGAATCATCTTCAGGATATGGGCCTAATCCTAATAACCGCCGTGATGGGCCTTCCACTGGGCAGGCTTCATTTGATAACCATTCTCAAACTAACAGGCCCACTAGAACCAATCACACTCCTCGCACCAATACCCGCACACCATCAAACCATCTCTGGCCCAACTACCCAACTCAGCCCACTAATTATTGGCCCAGCTACTGGCTTCTCCTTGGCCCACCCCACAACAGTCCAACCAACAAACCAATTCCTCATCCACCTCGGCCCAGGCCCATATAACGGATATAAACCCACTTGAGCCCACTGAACTTGTTGAAGCTTTTCAAGCCATGGCCGTAGAAGACGAGACCCCGCAATGGTTTATGGACACTGGTGCCACTAATCATCTCACCTCGGACTCAGGTATGATTTCTCACTCATGTGGTCACTCTATTAAACATGTATTGCTTGGTAATGGACATCGTTTACCAGTTGCTGGATCAGGTCACACAAACCTACCCTCAACTTCTAAACCACTCCAACTTAAAAACATCTTACATACCCCCAATATTATTAAAAACCTTATATCTGTACGGAAATTCACTCGTGATAACTGGGTTTCCGTTGATTTTGACCCTTTTGGTTTTTCTGTGAAGGATTACCCGAGTGGGACGATTCTGAGTCGGCATGATAGTTCAAGTCACCTTTACCCGCTTACTGCTTCCACCACTCCCGATGCTTCTGCCTTTGTTTCCACAAGTCTACAAGGCTCGTGGCATAATCGTCTTGGACATCCCGGCATGCATGTCTTAGACATTTTAAATTCTAATAATTTCATTTCATGTAATAAGCATGCACGCACTGCTTTTTGTGACTCGTGTCAGGTTGCGAAGCACAAACATTTACCCTTTCATTTATCTACTTCTTCTACTGTTTGCCCGTTTGATATTGTGCATTGCGATTTGTGGACATCTTCGGTCCTCAGCAAACAGGGATATAAATATTATTTGGTGATAATTGACGATTTCACTCAATTTACTTGGGTGTTTCCATTAAAATTTAAATCCGAAACTTACACCAAATTTACACAATTTTATAAATATATATCCACCCAATTTCACCGCCACATTAAATCTTTTCAATGTGACATGGGTGGCGAATTTGACAATGCTCAGTTTAAACAATTTGCCGCCACCCACGGGTTGCAATTCCGTTTCTCCTGTCCCCACACATCTCAACAAAATGGGAAAGCCGAACGCATGATTCGTCGTCTTAACGAAATCATGCTTTCTCTTCTCACCCATGCTTCTCTCCCACCAAACCTATGGGTTGAAGCCCTTCACATATCTGTCTACCTTCACAACATTCTACCATCCAAAACAATTGGTTTTCGCACCCCTACCGCTGCCTTATACCTCAAAAATCCTGACTACACCCACCTCCGTGTCTTCGGATGCGCATGCTTTCCCAACCAATCCGACACCCGCCCACACAAGCTTTCTCCAAGGTCTACACCTTGTGTCTTCCTTGGCTATCCTGCCGACCATCGTGGATATCGATGCCTTGATCGTACCACAGGGAAAATCATTTTGTCCCGCCATGTCACCTTTAATGAACTTGAATTCCCATTTTCCAAGTCATTCCAACCTACACCTGACTCATACACATTTCTTGAGACCGACCCATCCCCACTTATCTTCACACAACCATCACCCTCAACCACCATCCCCACAACCACTCCTGTCTCATCCCCTACTCCTCCCACTCCACCTATACACACCGATACTATATCTTCCCCTCAACCCGCCTCAGCCACCCAACAACCCATCACTTATTCTCGACGAACCACTCGTCCACCCAACCCACCTGCCCCACCTGCCACGGTCTCTGACCCACCTGCCCCACCTGCACCTCAGCCCCGTCACCATATGACAACCCGATCTCGTGACGGCACTTCCAAACCAAAGGTACCCTTCAATTTAAACACTGAAACCGTTTCCCCTATCCCAAAATCCCATCTTGATGCCCAAACTGATCCAAACTGGTATGATGCTATGCAAACCGAATACAATGCTTTAATAAATAACCACACATGGGAACTCGTTCCTAGACCACCCGAGGCACACATTATACGATGCATGTGGCTATTTCGCCACAAGTTCCATGCTAATGGGACTCTTGAACGCTACAAAGCTCGATTAGTAGTCAATGGCAAGTCACAGCAGGTCGGCGTCGATTGTGATGAGACATTTAGCCCTGTGGTTAAACCCACAACCATTCGTACAGTACTCAGCCTCGCATTGTCTAAATCATGGCCGATTCATCAATTAGATGTTAAAAATGCATTTTTACACGGTGACCTTAACGAGACTGTTTATATGTTTCAACCACCAGGTTTTGTGGATAGTCGCAATCCCAAGTTTGTTTGCAGGTTAAAACGGTCCTTATATGGACTTAAACAAGCTCCTCGCGCCTGGTACCAGCGGTTTGCATCCTACATCATACAGTGTGGATTCAAAACTTCCACTTCGGACAGTTCTTTATTTGTCTACAGGCGTGGTACTGACATGGCTTATCTTCTGTTATATGTTGATGACATCATAGTCACTGCCTCCAATGATCAACTACTCCAGCATTTTATTACGGCTATGTCCAGAGAGTTTGCTATGACTGATCTTGGCAGGTTACATCACTTCTTGGGGATCAAAGTCAAACATACATCAAGTGGCCTTTTCTTGTCTCAACAAGCATACATTCAAGACATCCTGGCTCGTGCCAAAATGGAAAACTGTAAACCTTGTCACACTCCTGCAGACACACTGTCCAAACTCAGTGCCAATACAGGCGACCTCCTTCCTGATGGTACTCTGTATCGTAGCCTTGCAGGGGCACTACAGTATTTAACCTTTACCAGACCAGATATTTCGTATGCAGTTCAGCAAGTCTGCTTATTTATGCACGCTCCTCGTGTTCCCCATTTCAACTATCTCAAGCGGATTTTACGGTATCTTCGGGGCACTACAGATCATGGCTTACATCTAACCCCCTCCAATTCAGCCCAACTCACGGCCTATTCAGATGCTGACTGGGGGGGGGGGTGTCCAGACTCGCGCCGCTCCACATCTGGTTATTGTATTTTTCTCGGCAACAATTTAATCTCCTGGTCTTCCAAGCGACAACCGACCATCTCAAGATCGAGCGCTGAAGCTGAATATCGGGGAGTGGCCAATACTGCTGCTGAACTTTCTTGGATACGCAATTTGTTACTAGAGTTACATGTTCCAGTTACACAAGCATCTATCATCTACTGTGATAACATTTCAGCCATGTATCTCTCACAGAATCCGGTCCAGCATCAAAGAACTAAACACGTGGAGATTGATATTCATTTCGTTCGAGAAAAAGTTAAACTTGGAGCAGTTCGAGTTCTCCATGTTCCAACCGAGTTTCAATATGCAGACATCTTCACTAAAGGCTTACCACGCATACTGTTTGATCGATTCAAAACCAGTCTTTGCATCCGACCGGCTACTGCTTCGACTGCGGGGGCGTATTAGCGGAAATCATGCTCAATCAAAACAAGTCAACACCATTTAGTCAATAGTCAATCAATTACAATTAATAGGCTCAATCATCTCCTTGAGAGATTGATTGACTTGTTTCCTTAGTTTGTATTTTCCTTGTGTATAAATACCCCTTTGTAGATCAATGTAAACACACACAGAAATTCATAACATTTGCATACCTTAACAATTGAAAGTATGATGCAATCCTTTTTATGGGCGGATAATAATGAAGCAAATAAAATTCATTGGGTCGCCTAGGATGTGGTCACTTTACCAAAGGTGAAAGGGGGTCTAGGAATCTCTAGACTTGTGGATGTGAACACTGCTCTATTAACTAAATGGGTGTGGAGATTTTTCAATACGCCTAACTCATGTAGCGTAGAGTTGTTGAATCGATTCACGGGGGGCTAAGGAGGTGGATCTTCCTTCCGTTGAATAGGGTGAGCGGGGGATGCTGGAAAAAGATAGTTGGTTTTCTGAGCAATCTTAAGTTCCAGCAGCTATCGATGCATAGTTGCGTGCGTGGGTCGGTTGGTCGTGGGGATTTAATTCGTTTTTTGGGTGGATCATTGGTATGGAACTTCCTTTTTAAAGGATAGATGGTCGGGTTTTTACAGACTGGAAAAAGATAAAGACTGCTCTATAGCGGAAAGATTCAAAGTCCATTTAGGCGTTATCACGTTCTATCCAAACTGATCCCATTTTCCAGATACTGTGCAGGAATTTTCAGAGATGCAGGAGTTGCAGCAAGTTTGTGGGTCATTTTCTTTTAGCGACAGGCCAGATAAGTGGATGTGGCATGATTCTGAGCGTCACGATTTCTCAGTCGCCCATATTAAACACTTGCTGCGGGAAGACAGATCTGTTAAGCCTGTTTCGGTGTTTAATTGGGATTCGTGGATACCCCTAAAGGTTAATTTATTTATGTAGAGGGCTAACATGGATCGGCTTCTTACTAAGCGAGCTTTGTTGCGGAGACATGTGACCATTAGGGACGATAATTGTGTGCTGTGTAATTCGGAAGAAGAAACCGTGTTCACTGCCTTTGCGTTTTCGGCTAGAGTGTGGTTGATGGTTAGTGGATGGTGTAAACTTCCTCCAATGTTTGCTTTCGACTTCTCACACATAGTTAACCTACACAAGTCTTCGTCTACCTCTAAAGATGGGAAGAGGATTATCAAGGTCATTATTTACACAACTTGTTGGGCGATTTAAAATTCCCGAAACAATGCGGTTTTTGAAGGGGATCGCCTAAGGTTAGCGAAGTTGTGGCGATTATTAAGTCGTTATCTTTTCTTTGGATTCGAAATAGGTCGAAGCATAGGAATATTGTTTGGAAAGATTGGGCGTTGTATCCATTGTACCATTTGTAATGTTTTTTGACGGTCCTTGTTTTGAGGACGCGCTTTTCTAATGGAGTTCGCTATTTAAAAAAAATCAGAATTCCCAAAAGAATATCACCCACGGATTATTAATTATTATTAATTAGTTATTGATATCTTAATCCTCGTTGAATATTACCATAGATTTACATCTAACATGTCAATTATTCATTATTGATTTGTAATTCGCTAATGTGGCCCCAAGACCCATCGTGTTCAACTAAAAATCAAACTCTCACAATCAAATCAACAACTTTCATTATTTTAGCATTTTCACTTGGAAGTTGCGACATGTATTGCACCATGTACATAAATCCATTAAACATTTCCTACGTGGCATCCCGCAAACATTTCCTACGTGGCATCCCGCAATATTATGTATATGATGTGGCTCATCATATGTGTACTATATGGTTTCCCCACAAGGAAAGCCTACTAGTTCATGATTACATGTTTTACTTTACTCATCATGCATATATGCTTCTAAATATCGATCATTCGAGTTATCAACTCCTTGTATACATCATCACAAAAGATATATTTGTAGTTTTTAGCTTCAGTTTTCATTGATAACTTACTTCCAAAACAACTTTTTTTATCAGCAAAAACTCATCACATTTCATCATAATATATACAAAGATTACAACCAGTAAAATTAAAATTCACCGAATTCTCCCAAGTTAACATATTCTATTTTAACCGTTGCTTGACCCATACAAACTTCCAAAACACCTATCAAAACTGTGAAAATAAGGAGAATTGATGATAAATAGGCTGCATGCAGTGGCGCAGCATAGTAGGGGCGGGGAGGGGCGGCCGACCCCCCCGGATTTTCGCACAGAAGTTCCGATTATATAGTATTCGTATAGAAAATTTTGAAAAATATAGGGTTTCGACCCCCCGAAACTGGTTTTCGACCCCCCGAAACTAGTGACTTCCGACCCCCCGAACCTTCGGGTCAAGCTTCGCCACTGGCTGCATGAATCATCATTCCAATTCATTGGTATAGATAAAAGCATTAATGGGAATATAATTGCATCAAAACTACGGTGGATTGTGTATCTTGTGAATTAATATAATATAATTAACATTGGTAACAAGAAAAAGAAAAAAAAAAGAATAAGGAATGAAACAGACACCATGTCATATTATTATATCCTGACTCTAACCCAACACCAAGACGTATCATTGTCTGTTAATTGGTAATATTTTTAATGTACAATTTACTATAATATTATATTTACCTAACAAGGATATAAAAACATATATACCTTCAAAACATTTAAATTTCAGTGTTCATTTCATTAAATAAACTTGATAACATCATCATATTTCTTTAGTTTAAACCGTAAAAATTCTTGTTATAATAAAATGATTTCAAATAGTATTATGCATTACCATCATATTTATTTTTATCATTACCAGTTATTTATGATCTCTTTTAAATTTCTATTATTATTGTGGTTCTAGAAAAAGCCACCTGTTACCACCATATTATTTTCATTCTTTTCATTTGCTTATGGTTTCTTTTATATTTCTTTTACAATTATAAATAACATGTTTTACATTATTTTAAAACAAAACTTGACCATAAATCGGATATTTAAAAATCGATTTTTCTAAGTCAATGTATTTTGCATATATCATGCTTGATTATGTATGTGCGTAATTATAAACATGTTGCACTAATATAATATAAGTTGCATAATTGTTATTATAAGTTGTGTAGTTATGTTTGTGCGTAAATATAACATGGTTTGCGTAATTATCATTATAGGTTACGTAAATATCAATAAAAGTTGCATAATATAAACAATTTTCTTTCCTTTAAATAATTCATCATATATATTTAACTCATGTAATACACGGAATTGTAACATGTTTATATAAGATAGTAATCTGACGAGATAAATCTTCTAAATGCCACAAATTGAAAAAAAAAATATGTTTTTTATATTACAATTTTATATTGGGTTAATATTATGAAATTATCCTTAGTATTATAATAATTAATAAAGATTGTATTTTAGTGGATAAAATATTTGTTGCTTGCATGTCATAAGGGACAAGTTTAGGTAGGTTAACGACTAAAAATCTTTTTTAATTAAATAATCTTACTAGATAGAGATAGAGATGAGAGGTGATGGTTGGAGATTGTTACATACATAGAACATAGCTCTATAACATATAACAAAATATAGTATGCACAAATATAAAATTAATAAACAAGAAAAAATAATGTTTAAAATCCCATCACATACAACTCAAACCAAATCAACTGATTGATGTTTTGACAAAGACGAAAATAGCAAACGTGGAGGCTAAGATTGAATTATGAGAATATTGATTGATTTAAACTCGAAACATTATGTCACAAGTGTCATTCGGAAGGCTATGTGTTATGGGCATGGTTAAGGTTGTCAACACTGTCACCTCAATAGGGCGTGGATGCAAACACCGTCATAGTCTCATAGAGGGGTGCGTTTGGCAGCGTGGGCGGAGGCAAAGGAACTACGATATGAAGTTGATTACTCTTCAGATTGAGCATGTGTCCATAGACGAGCGCAACTTGTTCAAAGCGTATATATGATGGTTTAGCGAAATATGCGTGTATATTTTGGATATGATGTTATCAATGCAATATTCTTTAAAAACAAATCTTAAACGAAATTCACATGCATTCTAGAAAATTTAAAGCAATTCTCATCAAGCTTTAAGATATTATTAGTTGTAAAATGAGCAGCCTATGTGTCATATTTCACCATCCCAGAGTTCCTCAAGGGTCTTGTAGGAACCATAAGTCTCATCCACAAAAGAAGTACCTCTCAGCAGCCTAGCCTGCAAAAAAAAAAACATTGGATACTACAAGTTCAAGACTTTATGTAGAAAACTGCATTCGCGCCTTCGCAGTGTCAACTTCAACCCCTTTATGTGAAACAACATCAATCGAACAATTAAATTTTATAAACTAAAGTATGAGACTGCGGCTTGGTTTAAAAAAGCGTGTCTAGGCTCAAAGCTCAACAAGGCTCAAGCCCTTGCGCTTTTGGTCGCTTAAGGTGCGTTTTTTTCAAAAAAAAAGCCCACGAGTGGCGTGATTTCTTGGCAAAAAATTGATTATTGTGCATTAGCTTGTTGTACAACATGATTTTCATGTTGTACACGTATGCAATTCCATACTAAAACATATATAAAGATTACTTGTCTTAAAATATTGGGTAAATGATGCTAGAAACCTATAGGAAATATATAAAAGGTTATATAATTATTTGCTCATCGGGTACGAAAAGCAGTGCGCTTTTGCGCTTGGCGCTTAGCCCCTCAGTTTTAGACATTGCCGCTTTTGTGCGCTTTTCGATTTTTAAAACCAAGGACTGCGCAACAATCAAGTGTGTATATAACAATCTTCTAAGGGTTTTATTCAAAAAACAAGTTGATCATTATTGTGATAATACTTTCACTGTTCATAATTCAAAAGTATGACAAAAAAAATAGTTGTTCAACCTTGAGACAACCCGTTTTGGCCTGTTATCCAACTTGACCCGCCTGCCCGTTTTGCCAGATATAGGGTAAAAGAAAGCATGCATACCTGCTCAATCTCAGTAGAGATTTTAGTGAACAAGTCATCAGGAATTGACCAATCAAAGACATCAAAATTTTCTTTGATTCGGGATTCACTTGTACTCTTCGGAAGTATGCTATGACCCATTTGTAGGCCCCATCGGAGAGCAACCTGAGCAGGCGTTTTTCCTAATGTTTCGGCTACTGCAGCTAGAACCGGGCTTTTTAGCACGTCGCTTTTCATAAAAGAGGTCCCCGGGGAACCAAGTGGTGAATATCCCTACAAGAATATGAAAATTATAGCCTTTGATTACTTGTTAATGTTAATACTCATTTAAATTAGTCAAAACTGAAAGCTGCATATGGTCAACAACATCAAATAATAAAAGTGGACTCATTAAAAACTTACAGAAAGGTGTACGCCTTTTGATTTGCAGAAGTCTCTCAGTTTAGTTTGCTTCCATGAAGGATGGCATTCCACCTGGTTGACAGCTGGCGGAACTCGGGCTACATCCAACAAATCTCCCAACTTTTTGGTGGAAAAGTTGCTAACGCCAATGGCGCGTGCCTTTCCAGAGTCGTATAGTTTTTCCATTGCTTTCCATGTTGCTGGAATATCTACTGGAACAAGATTCTCGGGCTTAAAGCCCTCGGATCCCTTCTTCATCTTAACAGGCCAGTGGATCTTCAATATATAAACAAGAAAACTATTAGAAAGAACACAAAAGCTTCAGGAGTGTTTGGATGTGTTTTCTGAAAGTGATGATTATGTGATATTAAATAATCAAAACCACATAATTATTATGCAAAACGAGCTGTGGAAAATATAAGTGATTCTGTTTTACCCTGAAATGGTCAGTTTTTATGCAGCTCGTATGACATTATTATCCGAAACTGTTTATCTTAATCTTATTATAGTGACAGTGGCAGTAATTTAATAATCAGTTTTAAAACGTGAATCCAAACACCCCATATCAATACTTCATACATACCAGGTACAAGTCAAGATAGTCAAGCTGCAAATCGCTTAGTGTTCTGTCTAATGCAATAGGTACGTCTTCTGGTTCATGATCACGGCACCTGCAGACAATATCAAATTATCAACTGAGTAATACTAGGCGAGTATGTGAATACGAAAACAATATCGATATCAAGAAAGTAGACGAACCAGAGCTTAGAGGTAATCCACAAATCTTCTCGTTTGACCACATTTTCTTGAAAGAGCTTCTTCAAAACTAACCCAATCTGAAACACATCAAATTTGAATATAAACTCGAATAAAGCCAAAAGGTTTGGTTTTAAAAAAGAACGAGGCGCTCCAAGGCATTTAGGCCCCAACCTGAAGCTGCGGCTCTCACATCTGTATTAGATATCAATCTATTTAATACGTAAACCTTTCATAATGTATTCATCCCTTTGGTTGTTTTTACATGTAAACCTACTCAGGGGCGGACCTAGCTTGAAGCTAGGTGCCGCGTCCGTTGCTACTCAACTTCGCGCGCGTAGTGAAAAATTAGTAGAAAATTTGTTTTTTTTTTTTACGATATTTGGAAAACGTTAGTACTAAAATGAAAAAAATGCAAAACGTTACTACTAAAATTAATTTCTAGATCCGCCACTGAACCTACTATAGACGCTAACTTTGACCATTTTTTACCTAGAACTACATGAGGCGTCCCTTGTTGCCCCTAAAGCGTTTTTCAAAGCGCCTCGCCCCTTAGGCGCACCTTTTTTAAACCAAGCCAGAGGGAATCAAATATAAACAAATAACTGAAGTTATATAGCTGTTAACATATTTAACACTCTGTTTGCATCAACATTTTGCAAATAAGCAACAAACGAAAAACAAGAACTTTGGTGAACAAAACCAAGAAACTGTGTACCTCCTTCTCATTGCCATAAACTTGAGCACAATCGATATGTCGATACCCCATCTACATGCATAAGAACCATCATTTGTAAGAAAATACAACAGAAAGTTATATTATACTGTAAAGAACTATTCTGCATGCATCAAACCAATTTGCTTTCTGGTATCAATATGTATACTTGTATCCTATAGGCTATAGCAATTTCGAGCCGTGGGTCTCACTGGAAGCAGTCTCTCTATTCCTAACAGGTAGAGGTAAGACTGTCTACATCTTACCCTCCTCAACCCTACCTTAGCTTTGCTATTGGTGGGATTTAGTGAGTTAGATGATGATGTATCCTATAGCAGAAAGACACTGTGTTCCCAACTGTTAACATACATCATCATGTAAGTTTCTGTAATGATATTTAACCCATTAACTTCGACCCATTTGCCCGTTTACTGTTTAGATATAGCCAATCTGAATAATAACTCAATTTGAGTTGCTCTGTTGTTCATACACAAACAGGTTGAAACTGTAGCCAATCTGAACAGAGGTCGTGTTTGTTTATTTATGTTAGTGAACGTTCGGTAACGTGTTCATTTATGTATGATAGTTCATTAGGTTTTTAACTTTTATTTTTAATTTAACTACTTCAAAATTCTTAGTAATCTATTATTTAATAAAATTTAGTCATGTATTACATATTATGTATTACATATTAGTATTACTTCACTTTTTTGTGTGTCTATATTCATGAACGCACATTTGTGTTTGCTTACGCTCACTTTTGCCCGGTACCTAAAATTAACAAAACAAACAAACACATTCCTTTCCTTAACAAACAAAAATCATGTTCGGTAAGTGTTCACGAACAACTCGAGCCCGATAAGTGACTAGGTTATTAAACAAACTTAATCCTAGCGTTTTAGCAAGGCGGTCTCGAGTAGCTTAAGAAAGACTACACTGATTTTATTTACACCTCTAAATATACGGATCTAATGCAAAATGAGACCTATAACCCATTAAAAACTTATAGCGATTAATCAATTAAAAAAAAACATGAAATGCATTAAAATGTGTAGTAAACCTTGATAGCAGCGGCAACAGCATCCCCTACAAGACCAGGGTCGGATTGCCATGTGCCGAGACCAACAGACGGGATCTTGGTTTTGTTCAACAGTTGGAAGAATCGAATGCCGTTACTATTATTATTAGTAGCCATGCTTTTTTTTGTGTGTGTCGATTGAGCAAATGTTATAAAAACTGTAAATAAAAGGTGATGAGATTTTGTAACGGCCAAATCAAATGGGCCAATTTCATGGCCGGCTAAATATCATAATTCAAAATTCATGTTTAGGAATTTGGACCCACTTTTTTAATGTTATTATTATTTTTACTTTTTTGTAAGTTTTGTTTGTTTGGCTGTCTTTGGATGCTAGAAGTACTTCTGGAATTTAGTTAGAACACTAGGCTCAAATGAACTAATTATGATATTGAGATGTTGGTATTAGCTTAGTTCGCCATGTTATTGGTCCAGTTTGTTATGATACCGATATGTATTGTCACTCGTTGTGGCTTATATAAATACAACTTCGTTATCAATAAAATTTATGTCATGTCGACATAAAATTTCAAGCATAGGGGTGTATTCGGCATTTTGAGTTAACGAACGCAAGTTATCTTGACAAACTCGAAACTAAACGAGCCAAGCTAAAGCCTGAGGAGCACAACTAGGCTCAAGCTCATTTGACTTATGAATGCTTGAGCTCGAGTTCGGCTCGTAGGTAGTTTCTCATGCTCGAGCTCGGCTTGGGCTTGAGTCATTTATTATTTATTAATTAATTTATATCATTTTTAATTGTTATTTTATAAATAATTTAGTTATTTTTTCATGATTTTATAAATAGTAATAATTATTATTAAACTATATATTTAATATATTAATTAAAATTATATAAACAGTAAACTCGATCAGGTTCATGAGCTGCTCGAGCTCTATAGGCGAAGCCCTTGTTCGGGCTCGTTTACTAAATGAGCATGTTTTTAGGCTTAGGTAGTCATGTACAAACCGGTTTTTTTTTTAAAACCGGTCCGGTTTGTAAACCGGTTCGGGTTGTAGAGGCGTCAAAAAATCGGTTTTTTTTTAAAACCGGTTTAAAAACCGGTCCGGTTTTCAGACTCAAGGTGGACCAACTATCCAAACCGGTTGGAACCGGGTTGGAAACCGGTTTGTGGAAAAAACCGGTAAAAAAACCGGTAAAAAAACCGGTAAAAAACCGGTAAAAAAACCGGTTTGGAGCTGCTGTTTTGCAGCCTGCTGTGCAGAAATTTTTTTTTTTTTTTTTTTTTTTGTTTTTTGAACTATTTACACACTACAAATTGTTATAAACACATTGTAACTTAAAAATACGATTTCATTAACTTAAAAACACGAAAAAAAACATCAAAACATAAACGAATCCGAAGAAAAAAAACATCAAAACATTAAGGAATCCGAAAACATAATCTTAAAAAACATAGTCTTAATAGGAAATAAGTCTTCAAACATAGTCTACTCTTCACCCGAACCGTAGTTGCTTCTTATCCATTCATCCATTTCGGCTTCATATTCCGACATTGGTTCGGTTAAGTCCGCGTTCACCTCGTCCTCGTACACTTCGCCTTCATATTCAAGTTCTCCCTCAAGTGAGCGTATGTTTTGCACCCTCTCCGCCGCATCCAAATAATCCTTCAAGCAAATCGCCACTCTACCGAAGGTGGAGTTAGTCGCGTCCTACGTATCGAAATGACCCTGCCACTAATAGAGAAAGCGGATTCCGAAGCTACCGTGGAAGCTTGGACGGTTAGTAAATCTCGGGCCATGGCGGCTAAGACCGGAAATTGATTTTCCTTACTTTTCCACCAAGCCAACACATCAAAATTTTTAAATTCATCGGGAGTCAAACCTTGTAAATAGTTTTCGGCACCATACCTCCCAAGTTCGCTACTAGGAGTGTTACCTCTTGCACGTTTATTAGACGTGTCCAACAAAGAATTGTATAAATACATGTCCGAATCGGTTACATTTTTAGAAGCTTCTCTCAATTGCGTTTGAATGGACGACATTTGACCATAACGTTCAAAATAAACATCATACATATCCGTAAGATGTTTGTTAAATCTTGCTACCATACCTTGCGAAAAAAGTGGTTCTTTTGCCGTGTTCAACCCCAACTCGTCACAAATATTTTCAATTATATTTTCTACCCCCCCTATATTGTAACATGGGTTTAAAGCGGATGCACAAGTAAAAACCGGCGGTAATTCCGAAAAATATTTTCTAAATTTTTCCTTCATAGTTTCCGCCATTTCTTTGTATGGACTACCTCTACATTCCATTTCCCCTAATTTTCTAGTCATGTTATATAACTTGTGAAGTGTTATACAACTTGTGGGATAATAAACTCCCGACAAAGCGGTGGTTGAAGCTTTAAAAACTTGTAGCATTTCCGAAACTGCTTCAATAACATTCCAATTCAATGGGTGGTATGGTGCCGCTTTTCCCCGACTAACCAAAATTTCATGAAATGCATTTAAACTACCTTTTTGCAAAACGTGTTTTTCGAACATGTTACAAGTGGAACTCCATCTTGTTGGTAGATCCCAATTCGGACCCAAACAAAGGCAATTCACACTTTTACAAAATTTTATATAGTTAGCATGCCTTGTGTTGTTGCTATAAATATCGCGTAACATTCTTCGAAAACCTTCTCTTTGTGTTTCAATAATTTTTAGACCATCTTGAACGGCCAAATTGATTATGTGTGCGACACAACGACTATGAAAAAATACCCCTTCACAAATAGGTTGGTATTTTAATTTTAATTGTGTGATTGCCGCGGTATTATTCGACGCGTTATCAAAAGATATTGATAAAATCTTGTTTTCTAACTTAAACGTTCGAATAACTTTGTCAATCATATTAAAAATATTTGTACCGGTGTGAGGGTAATCAAACAATCGAAACGCAATAGTTCGTTTCATCATTTGTCAAGAAGACGGTTCAATCCAATGGGCCATTACACAAATATAAGAGTCGGGTGAACCGTGCGGTGCGGACCAAACATCACTTGTTAAGTTAACACCGGTTTGTAAATTTTCAAAATAAGTAATTAATTCATTTTTTGCTTGTTTCCATCGTTTTAAACAATCACGCCTAAGAGTAGCACGACTTACATGTGTGTATCTTGGTTGAAGCGTTCGTTGAATAAGCCTCGTCAAACGTGGGTTGTCAAAATGATTGAAAGGCAACGTTTCTTGTATGACAAAATTCCCCATTTCTTCGCGAACCGCTTCCAAGTTGTACACAAACAAGTCGCCTTCTTGTGTGATCGAGGCTCCACCTTGAGAATTTTTTTGTTCTTTCAAAATTTTACAATATGGTTTTTCCACGTGGTCTCTCAAGGTCGAGTTAGCATCATGTTTAAGCATAGCCGAACAATATTTGCATCTCGCCTTGTTTGGACCAAAAGTCATAACACACAAATCAAAGTGTTTCCAAACAAGTGGGTTTCTTTTCGTGGGAACCACCTTAACAACCGTGGGTTGGGATGAAGAAGCACCAACTTCGTGCGAACCGGTTTGGCTTTTAGGAGTTGGTGGTTGTGAAGATGCCATTTTTCTTAGAAAGTAGAGATTAATTTGTGAGAAAGTAGATGAAGAATGCAAGATTAGAGAGTGTTTTGGATGGTGTGATTGATCCTAAACATTAAGGGGTATTTATAGTATGATTGTGGGTCAAAAATCCCCAAAAAAAACCAAAAAAAACGGCTAGTTTTGGCTCCCAACGGCTATATAGCCGTTTGATAACGTTCAAAAACCGGTTTTCAAACCGGTTTTTTTTTTCGGGTTTTACAAAAACCGGTTTTCAAACCGGGTGGGCATTCAAACCGGGTTTTAAACCGGGTTCCAAACCGGTTTTCCATTCAAACCGGTTTTCAAACCAGTCTAGGATCCAGAAACCAAAACCTATACAAAACCGGGCTTTGGGGTCGGGTTGGGACCGGTTTTAAAAAAAAACCGGTTTTTGTGAAACCGGTTTACCGGTTTTTTTTCCGGGCCGGGTTGAAAAACCGGTTTTTTTGACCATCTCTAGGCTTAGGCTTGGCTCGAGCTCATTTAAGCTTCACTTGTTTTGAGCTTCGTATCAAACAGGGTTCGAGT
The DNA here is from genome assembly GCA_028751855.1 of Ambrosia trifida. Lineage (NCBI taxonomy): Eukaryota > Viridiplantae > Streptophyta > Magnoliopsida > Asterales > Asteraceae > Ambrosia > Ambrosia trifida. The sequence goes on along the minus strand of CM054126.1, from coordinate 20,350,296 downwards.
AGCTCAGCTTATTTGCACCCCTAGGTTGGTTTGTACGGCTTCCGAATTTGTGGACCTACAACAAACCTCTCATGATGCACAAGATTCGAGTGACTTTAGCTTAGATAGACAAATCATCTTGATCAAGTTGAGGACGACCAACAAATATTTGTCGGCCCGTTTTAACTTTCGAACCATAAATAATTCCATAAGGCATAAAAGATAATAATAACCCAAGTAAGCCCAGTCGCTAAAGGGCTAAAGAAGCTATTTGGGCCTTTTTCTTTGGATTACGCCATTACGGGTCATAGTCAAAATGGCATTATTAATGTTAAGCCTGCCTATAATATTTTTTTTTGATATCAGCCAAATTATAAATGTGCATTATCAATTTTAAATTAAAGATTAAGAGGTGATGAAATAGACATTTATCATGGTAATAGATTTTATCGAGTTGTTTATAAAATGTTAATGATACTTTTTGACTTTTACACACTCTAATTATTTTAAAATGAATGGACGGTAATAAAATAAAGAATTGTTAGAGATTTTTTATTATATGCTAAATCTATATTATCTTATTAAGGAGGAGTGATGGCTAAGATAGTCATTTTCATTTCCGTACAACTTAACAAACAAGATGTACAACATGTTTAAGCAAAAAAATTAAGGGTATTATTGGCATACTTGTGACTATTAAGACACTTAGGAGGGTAGATTAGTAAAATTAACATAATCCAATACCTCACATCCTAAAATCTTATCCCAATTATGCCCTTATGTCCAACTTTTAAAACACAAAATACAACCTAACCTATGATGCATCTTAAATGTGAGACCTTTCAACCCCCCCTCTATATTATTATATATACTTCATTATAATTAATTTCTTGAATGCTAATAGTCTTTTCATAACCCCAAACAAAATCTTAGAGCTAATTTCATGTTTTGAAACATTGTTTTGTCCAAAAAAACTATGTCTTCATTAGATGAGAAGAGAAAAAAATCAATGAGAAGTTAAGACGCTTGTAAGATATGGTTCCCGGATGCTACAAGGTATAAAGATATGAGTTAATCTTTATATACATATATACATTTTTGTTCTACTTGTTCATATGTTCTTTGACAATTACAAAAATTTATCTTTATAATATATCATTGTTTTGCTCCATTTAAATTTAGTTATTTTCTATAGACAATGGGAATGCCGATGATGTTGGATATAATAATCAACTATGTTGGATCGTTGCAGAATCAAATTGAGGTAATTTAATTGTGCAACTAACAATTAAAACAATAAACAAACAATATTATGAATTATTGATGAGAAAATATTTTTCAAAATTAATTAGTGCAGTTTTTCTCTGCTTTGTGCATTTTTAGTTTCTCTCCATGAAGCTTTTCAGAAGCAAGCATGTTCTATGACCAATTGACCTCAACTCCACTGAATTGGATGATATGGCCCCTATGAAGGGGACATATGGCTTTCCCGACTATCCTTGTTAACAAAATAAAACGGACAAAATTATAAATATAACATTCTAGATTTGCTAATATGTTTCTAAAATATTATAAATATTACTTTCACTTACTGCATGGGATGAAAACTGATGTTGCAGGGAACAAATGGACATGAAGGATAGATGATGGAGAGGATGGTTGGAGAAGGGTATGGAGACTTTCCTCAATTTCAATCAACATGGTCTCCTTGAACGCCATGAAATAGTTAACTCGATCTATACGTAAACTATATTTGTTCTAAGACTTTTAAGGTATTTGTTGATCTATTTAATGTTCTTGTTAAACGTTGTATGTAGTGTGGTTCGCAATATTATTTTGCTTTCGGCAATTGTATATTGTTTAAGTTCTAATTCTAATTAATAAAATAAATTAAACACTAGCATAAAGAGAAAACAACAACTTAACTATGTGTTAATTACTTATGTTATTTGTGTTAAGAAATAAGAAATAAAAAAGCTATAAATTCATGCTCACGCTAATGAATTAACCCGAATTTTTATCTTCTATACTATATTATAAAGCATCAGTGAAGGATACCTGTAAAATTTAAGTAAATACAACCTTTATTATGTTTGTATCAATGTTATAGTCTTATAAATAGTGAGTAAAATTGTCTTTATTGTTGAAGAAATTAATTTAAACATAATTATAAAATTGATGAGGAAATTAACAATGGTGACTCTTTACATTCATAACCTCCATGTCTTTATTATGTTTGTATCAATGTTATAGTCTTATAAATAGTGGTCATTTATTTGGTATATAAATAATGTGGTGACTCTTCACATACATAACTTACATATCTTTCAATGTTTATAGTAAATAAATTACATCATATATTATGTATTTATATATTCTTTTTAAATTTATGTGGTTGCATGATGGTATGATGTGACACTTTTGCACACAAATAAATATGTAGGCTTGAAGTTTGCCAACACACCCAACCCATGACACGTTTCAACCCATTAAAGTGAGCGATATATGTAGGCTTGACGTTTATACAAGCAAATATGGTATAAATACTTCATGAGCAACGTCATCATCTTCCTCGATGGTTTTTTGTTTTCTCTGCTACTATAAGCTTCTAGGAATAGAATTTAAGTTTCTGATCTCACGAAGTCACCAATTGTTTACATATCCAAAAGAAGACAAGTTCTTATCAGTCGATTTGGTAGTTTTAACTATATTGATTACTAATTTGTTTGGTCAATTATATTTGTTACGACGCTTGTCAAACTAACATAAAACGAGAGTATCTATACAAATCATTGACTCCGCTGCATCTCGCGGGTGCCCTAAAATAATAGAAATATGCTGGACACTACAAACTGCATTTTAGTAATTACATCACTTCCACTACAATCTTATGGTCATTAAGAGATACAACGCCACTTCACTACGCTAAGCACCGCTCTACGATGGCATACTTATCTGCCTTTGAGATACATAAAAGGGTCCCACCAAAGGACGTGGGCCAATTTAAGGGTGTTGCAAGGAATAGTACGGCCTATTGTTATGTACCCATTTAAAATTTTCAGAAGATATACTTATGAGTTTCAGTTTTTAGTAACATATATTTTATACATTGTTGTTTTCTACTTCATCATAACGAATAACCAACAAACACGATGCACGAGGGGCAAAACAAATGCACCCGCCGCAACGCGCGGGCATTCCTACTAGTACAGTTAAACAGATAAGTATTGGTTTTTAAACTCTTTGATTAAACGAGTTTAAAGAAAAAATTATATCAATACTACTTTTATTTATTATTGATAACAATAACTATTAACAATTCTATTAGACTACATAGTGTGGTCATGCTTTTAAGAGAGGCAAGAAACGACACGTGGCATCCAACTCATTTTTGAAAACAACTACTTAATATCATACTTAACCGGGTCGGTTGAGTCGTGTCGATGATTCGGGAATCATCGGGAGTCGCTACAATGGTCCGAGGGATCATTGGGTGTCGGTCCATAACCATGAGTACAAGGATTGGCGATTCGTAGAATCGTCGGGTTGTTGCGCACATGCAAGTCTTGAGTCCCGGGAATTGGTGATCGGAAGGGAACGTGTTAGTTATCATGCATTACATACTTATAATCATTACATGACTTGTCGGTATGTGAAAACGTGCTTATATATGTTAAAATAGTGTTTAACGCGCCAAAAACCCGGTTATACATGCTGCAGGCGATTAGGCCACTGTGAATGGCCTAATCGCTAGTAAGATAGGCGATTGGGGAAACATTATGGGCGATTGGGGCCAATCGCTAGAAGTTACATGCGATTGGAAGCCCTAATCGCCTATACTGCTGTACAATCGCCTGACGCGTATTAAACGACTAGAAACGCCTTTAAATACCACCCTTATGTTGTAAAACATCATTTGTGAAACCCTAATACACCCCAAAGCCACCCCCACACCTTATTCAACCTCTGAACCACGTTTTTTTATCAAGAAATCACATTTCCAAGCTTTACACCTCATAATCTCACAATTTCAAGGTGTGTTCTTCATCCCAAACCTTTGTAATGATATTGTTTTTCTCCCTAAAGGTCCAGACCTGGTTTCTAAACATTTGTGTCTTTAAAAACTCATTAAAATCAGTTTCTAAACAAACCCAAACCTCTATGCTTGCTATATGTGATGCATTCATGCAAGATAGGATTTTTATCATCTAAACATGGTTGTTCTTGTGTTATTAATATGTTTCTGATCTAAATGAGTTGATATGATGTTAACCTAGGAGTTTGAAGGTTCATAGATGTGTATTATTGATATTAGGCGTTTTGACCCGTTTGAATGATTATGAAGGATTGATGATGATATGTTATGTTTTGTTGATTGTTTGAGGTTAGGGTTTACTCTAGGATGACGCTAGAATAGTAGGATATTATCGGACAACGTCATTATGTGATGAAATCTGGATATATGCTATTTAGGGTAAGTTTTGCATGATGATGTGATGTTTACATGATAGTTATGCTATTTTGGGAAAACACATGCATTCGGGACGGCTAGGATGATAATAAATTAGGGGTTTGCTTGAAATAGTTGGATTAATGTTTTGGGTTTGATATTGGGTGTTTCCACATGTTTCGGATCTGATTTGGAGGGTTAAACGCGCGAAAAGACGGCACAGTGGAGTAGGGGCGAACAGGGAGTCCTAATCGCCTATACTAAGGGCGATTGGCCCCCAATTGCGTGTACAAGAGGCGATTGGGAGCCCAATCTCCAGTATGTTTGGCAATTACAATTCTAATCGCCACTTTGACTTCCCTAATCACCAGTTGACTTTTCCTAATTGCATGTTTGATTCCTAATCGTGTGTACTGCTGCTATATGGGTATTTTAACATCCCGAAACACGGATTGACACCTAGGAACATGTTAGAAACCCCGTGACATGTCCAATAACTTAGTTATACGTTTTCGGACCTGTTTATGCGTTAAATAGGCTTCATGCTAGATATAGTAAACTGTGTTGCATACTAAGTGTTTGATTACATATGATTGCATGATATCTTGCATTCGGCTAACACGTGGGATGTCGGGTCACCAATGGGATGTCAGGTCATGTCTGGTGTGGTCGATTGAACGTTTAAACATCATTTCAAATGTACACAGTTATGGTCTGGACTGTTGGGGACTAATCAACCTACGGGTTATTAGTCTAACATCTTATACGCTCGTCATGATAGGTCACCGGTATTTGGTGCCGTCTATTGAGCGGGTTTACTTATTTTAGAGGGGAAGCAGTATCAGGTGAGTTTCACGGCCCCATTTTAAGTCTTTACATTACGGGGTAGACACATGCTTTATACATATTTCATAAATTATCATGTTATACTAGTGTTAATTCATTTACATACTATACGATACGTAAAGTCCCGGGGAAACCATGAATGTGCGGGGCACAACGGGGGAAATGTAGATAGATCTATTGGGACTGACAGACCCCACCCGTCGGCTGGGAGCCGGGCGGGTGCATATTGTCTCGGTCATAACGCTACCGTGGGACGGTAGTGCATATCGCTCCGGGCAAAAATCATATATCATTGTCTGTAATGGTTTCCGGTCGTAGTAGTATCATTCATGCGTCTAGCTAACGCTATCATTTCTAACATAGTGATAACATGATGGCTTCCATTACTTAAACGTTTAACATAAAACCTGTGAACTCACCGGCATTATTTGCTGACGTTTTTAGCATGTTTGTCTCAGGTCGTTGAGGTAGCGGCATTTCATAGGCGCACGGAGTCTCACGGCGTCTAGGATTCATATGCATCTTATTTAGCATTTTCAGACTTTTATACTTTTACTTTCGTGTTGTAATAAAGTTTTACGCTTCCGCAGCGATGGATCATTTATGAAAACTTAATGGTTTGCTTATGTCGTTTTTACGTATCATATAGTGTCGTTTATTGTGACCGTTGACTTAGATCCTGGTTTGTCACGCGGCTCGCGGTAAAACCCCGCTCGTGAAATTTGAGGGTGTGACAGCGATTTATTCCGCCTCAACCCATCTTTGAGGGGCCCTTTTTCAATACCCAACCACACGTCGCCACATCAGCTTCACAACTTGCCTCATGTCGTTGGAAAACTCCATAGCAATCGCCTCACGCCATAGTCCGCGCTTGTCACAAAATGATGTGACGGGTGTGAAAGAGCTTTACACTATCCTTCTGTGTCCCATATCGTGTAGCCTTATTACTCGTTAGTATTGAGTCAAAAAGTTTTTTCATAACCACTTTTATGTCAATCCAAACATATATCAATTAGAAAGAAAAAAAAAAGGAAAAAAAAAAAACTATATTTACATTTTGGGTGTGAATTTTAAGTACAAAATCATGTAAATCAAGTGTGGATAGTGTTTCATATACGAGTCAGAAAGAAAAAAAAAAAGATAAATATTCTGATAAGTACCCTATACACTACAAACTTTTAATTATATACTATTAAAGAAGCAATGACTTTGAAGAGTAATTTTATTAGTTTTTTATTTCTTCATTGTTGTTAAATATTATTCTTTTCATTATAAGTTCAATAGTGATAGTTGGTTTAGTGGTGTTTGGGTTGGTATGCAAGAGGGATGTCACTGGTTTGAGCCATGCTGTGTGCGTTTTTTTTTTTTTTTCATTTTTTCAAAATGTCATCTTTGTGTGAAGCTAGGCTGAGGGTATTATTATTATCTATGTGACTCTTAACCAACCTGTTTAATGTATTTTAAATTTATTCGACAAACTTATTTGAACAATAGTTTTTTTTTTTTTGTCGTTTTGTTTTGTTAAATACCTATTATATTGAATTTGGTTTCAATATGTTTGTGTGGTATAGCGGTGGAATCTCTATTTTCTACACAAACCACCCGGATTCGAGCCTCTATTTTGTGGTTTTTTGGCTCTTTAATTTTTTCATTTTTCATTTATTGGGTTTCTTATTTTTTTTTACCCCACGCAATGCATGAAGTGGTAAATCAAAACCGTCTGTTTTTATCAAATATTTAGCTATACATTTCAATAACCATTTTTTTAAATATTTCATACTTAATTACCATTTTTTTTTTTAAATCTTCTTGTGTTGTGTTGGACGGTTAGATGTTGATGGTACACTTTATTCTCTGAGCTCTGGTTTATTAGCACGATGTACCAAAAACATCACAGGTCATTCGAATTTCGCAAACCAAGATGACGACATAAAACAGCAAATAAGTAACGACGTAAAAAATATGTTATAAACTCTACCAAACAGAGACAGGTCGTATTGTAATCGGCTGACGTGCGACAATGAAAAACTTTTGCTTACACTTTAAACATGTGATCACCAATGTTCATTTCTAGCTAATCCGACTTTCTATTTCATGTTTCTACATGTTCCAAAACGCACAACGCACGTCTCTGAAACCAAATTATTTCATGTATCTTATTTGGTGTGTTAACCGAATTATGTGTAGGTTTGCTTTTTTTTTCGTTTATAACCAAAATGAAATATTGATTGTATAATTTTTTATGATGAACACTTCATTTGAATCTGAATTGTAAAACGCGCAACGCACGTAATTTTATACAACTAGTTTGTATAGTTTTGCAAATTTTGATATATTGTTAGTTATGTATTGAATAGAGGGGTGAATTTACGTACATGTCAAGAGGGTTGAGCGCCTCCCTTAAAAAAAATTAGTTCAACTTTTAGACAAAAATGTTGATCTAATACAAGGGGATGTAGAAATTTTTTTCCCCTAAAACCGTTGTTCATCGTCATTTTCATATTTTTTTCATAAACTCTTATAATTTATTAATTACGTTGTGTTTGTGTATTTTTAGACCATTTGTACTGAATGAAACATGTGACCCAACTCACATACTCTTTTTTGTCATGTGGCTATTACGTCATGTAATCCACTCACATAATAAAAATGAAGTACTGATGTCACATGAGTGTTATCACTACCTAGGGTATGTTTGGCAAGGAGATTTTAGGAGTTTCAAGTTACAAGCTTTTAAGAAAAAGATCATACTCAATAAAAAAACTTGTTTGGTTGAAGAGCTGGAAGCTTTTAAGTTAGGAGAAAAAGCTCTATAGTGAAAAGCTACTACTACTAGCTTTAAGAAAAAACTCTACTAGCTACAAGCTTTTAATTAGTAAATGACACAAATACCTATTCTATTTTAAAAACAAAATAAAAACTTCTTTACAAGCTTTTAATTATGTCCATTTTGGTCATTTTATACATTTTATTAAAAACTCTAGCTACTCTGCCAAACACCAAAATATATTTAAAAAGCTTCCAACTACCAGCCTCAAGTTAATTTTGCCAAACATACCCCTAATGTAATTAAAAAACGTCAATGTTTTCCTAAAAAAAGAGTCCAAACCATCGTGAGCTGGGTTACGACCAAAGACCTCACAAGGGTGGGTTACAAGGTCGGGGGCAGTGTTGGGCGTGAGTAACCACTCACGAGAGTAGGTCACAAGCCCACTACAAGTGGTCTTAATGAAGTCATATAACATCAGTATCTTAGAGTCGTATTTTCAATGTTTTTAAACGCGGACCAGACCAGCCGATCCAACCGGTCGAACCGGGAACGGACCCCCGGCCAGTTCGGGTTGATAAGTTGAACCGGGATTACATAGACCAGGTAGTTGAGCCGGTGACTTGGCGGTCCAATCGGAAAACCCGTCAACCGAACCAGGATTTGGACTATTGAACCTTTTTTTTTTTTTTTTTTTTTATTTTTTCGGGGTTTGATGAGCTTTTTGGGCCGGTTCATTGGACCGGTAATACCGGTGAACCAGCGGGGGCTCCGTTTTAACGTTTGACTGGTTCTGAAAACATTACATATTTCCTTATGTTATGTTTGTCTAACAACTAGACTAAATCATATAACCGATATATTGTAAAAATATAAAATAAATCATTATAATTCGATACACATTGATCTTCCACTAACCCTTTAATCATTAGCATTCTATAGAATTTTTTTTCTTGATATATAAACGAGTCTTTTAAGGAAAACTTTTAATCAGCCTTTAATTTATAAATAAATGATTAAAATTAAATGTGTGTCGATCTCAAATAAAAAAATTACAACTCCATCGGATTATATAATACAATAAAAATATATAAAGACGCTCTATTTCGCTTTCCAAAAACCAACATGATGCGAACGGCTTCCTGGCCATCCTTTATTTTATTTCTTTTGAAAGGCTGCAATAGAAATGATGTGACATAATTATTTTTTGTGTATATAGTTGACTTCTTATGCCACTTTTTTCTTTAAAAGCAAAGCTACTACTTTTTCAATTGTAAAAAAATTAAAAATTATTTAAAAAAAAACTAGTTTAATGAATTAAACAATTGCATGGTCTAATTAAAGTTACTCCTTTTGCAAAATAACTATACTAATTGTGACACCTATACATTTACATCATTTCGTAAATCATTTGGTCTGTCGTAAAAATAGTAAAACACGCTTCAAATGCTTAACATGTTTCAAATATATTTTCAATGGGTGAGAGGTTAACTATAAAGTTAAGCGTGGTTTTTGAAAATAACTCTAGAATGAGTGATCTTATATAAAGTAATAAAGTATTCGTCAGGACAACGGAAAAACAAAGACGTGAAGTCGTCGTAATCAAAACGGATAATAATCATAATATTAGTTAGTATGAGACTATCTGTTGTGGAGCAGCAAGTGACCGGAGTTTTTGCACTGGTGTTCACCTCTAGCCACAACAGCCCCACGCGAACTCCGGCGCAAGCGAGCACAAACGATGGTGGTCGCGTGGGTTAACGGGAGAAAGTGACATTTTGTTGCGCCGATGCTCACCTCCAGCACAACGGGGTCAAGTGATCGGGTTATTTGAGAGTCAAATTGGTGGCTCGCGCTCGGTCGCTCACGGCTCCACAACAGACAGCTTGAGCGGTTGAGTATTTAGGGTGATATTTCGGATGATTTATTGAACGATATGTCATTTAAACTTTTGATATAATAAATTAGTTATGGAAAAATTTCCAAAATCTTATATTTATTTTCCGAGTATAATTTATTATACGTAAAAAAATATTTTATGATCATCATGATTTGTTATCCTTAACATGTATTCAAGTTTGCATATATTTTTTTTCTATCTCTTTTTATGTGGCATTATGCCGATAAATAAAAGCCAAAATGATTTAAAAATCAACATTATTGAGTTAGAAATAAAAAAGAATTGGTCGGTCTGTGTTGCAATAAAAAATCAACAACCCCTAACTACTACATCACGTCGATAGTAACATTCTAGATTATACAAAAAATATATATACATTATAAGTTGACTTATACTTGATTTCGATAAAAATAATTGGCATGAGTCACAAGATTAGAGTGTTCAATAATATTGTGAATGATTGAGTTTGGGTTCGATGTTCTTCTTAAATTCCATTTTGTTTTAAATTTTGAGTTTCTAAGACCACAAGGTGTGGTTGCCGCCCCCCACCCCTATGCCGCCCCACCACCTGGGCATTTTGGCCCCACCACCATGTTTGGCCCGGCTTAAACGGCAAAATAATGCCGATGATGCCGCCCCACCACCCATGCCGCCCCTGGGGGGTGGTGTAGGGAGGCCCGGCAAGTGGATGCCACCCCTATGCCGCCCCCCATACCCATTAGTCTAAGTAGAAAAAAATATTAAAAAAAAAAAACAGCTATAAAGTCAAATGATATCATTAGGTAACAACAACATTTCATAAAGGTTCAACTGAATTTTTTGATGAGTTTACTTTGAATTTCATTATTCAACTTTAGAAGTAACTCTAAATTTAAAAACATTAAATGAATTTATTATATAATACACTTAAGTACCTAGCTTTCGTAGAATATAAGTTAAGATCGCTTTATAGCATCGAGAAAAAAAAAGAGCCCTTTTAAAAGTTCAATATCTAAAAACATAAATTATTACTATTAAACTAATATTTAATCAATAAAATATTGTATGTTTTGAAGTAAAATCCACTTGGTCTTGATACTTGTTATGTTTGACATATTGCCCATGTCTCCTTTACGTATGATATGGCATTTGCTTCGTCTAGAGAAAACCACTCATGTTATTTTCTCGGTTTTTGCTTCCGTTGTACAAGTTAAAAGGCAGTTTCTAATAACCCGTTTGACGTTTTTATTGACCAGTAAGAGTTCACTTAACAGATCCAATCCTTTAACGTTGTAACTTGTAAATTAACTCTATCACCATATTAACAAGTTGAAATAAGTAAAGGATGACTAAACTTGAGGGTTTTGTAATTTAGCTAATAAAAATGAGTGAACATTTTTAGTAGTTTGATGTAATCAATATCGAGTGAATACATACGTGCTAGACTTGCTTTCCTTGAAACCTCGACATAAACTTAGAGGGGACAGGGTGCTCCACTTAACTTTACTTGTTTTCACAAATCCTACATTACCACATCACTTTACTGATTCCTTTTACGTAAACACAGTTTGAAGGCAACACTACATTGGAAAAAAAAACCAAAACCCACAAATACCTTCACGGGACCCCTACCCATCTTTTAACTAGAACCAGCAAATACCATCACGGGGCCCCTACCAGTGACCACGGCGACGGTGTTACCATGTGAAAACTGGGGTACCCGTGGGCTTTGCTGGTAGCGCCTCGTCCCCCATTAGGGGTTAAATTAGGTTATAAACTTATAAAGTTTCATATTGAATCTTAATAAATCGTTTACTTAATATATAAAACTTAAATCCCACATTACTTTACTTAATATATTGTTTGTGAAAAATGTGGCTGTGGAATTATAAGTCTTTATCAAACGATGGCGTAAGATTGTAACTAATACAAAAAAGTCCAAAATCTTAAACCATATACGCTTGAGTCTTGACACAGTAATCCATTGACTTACGACTTTAGCCTTCAATTTTGGTTCACTTGAAAATATGCATTCACATAGTTAACAAATAACAACATTAAGTGAATACATATCGTTAAACAAAAAAAACCTTACCTAACATATACGGTAAACTATAACTAGCTTAAATTTACAATTATCATAAGCTTAAGCTTATTCAGGGGTGTAGGATATAGGGGGCAGCGGACCCCCTCCACCCCACCCCCGATTTTTCATTAAGAAGAAGTTCTGATTATATAGTATCTGTATTGATTTTTTCTGTGACACCCCGGGAAAATCCCACATCAACCGTGGCCAGGAGAGATCCTTGGTTCATAAGTAATGTCTTGCCTCTTAAATCACCAACGCGTTTTGGAGCTTAATGTTAGTGGATGAGAGGAGAACTCCACAGTTAAGCGTGCTCAGGTGGGAGCACTACCAGGATGGGTGACCTCCTGGGAAGTCTCCATTGGGGCACCCAAAAACAAATCCGTGAGCTCTGGTTGTGCAACCCATCAGGGAAAAGCGGACAATATTGGTGGTGAGAGGGGCAGGATGTTACAGATGGTATCAGAGCCACTCTTGTGCCATTCGGGATAGTGGGTACACACCTCATCAGGGATGATGAGACTCTAACAGGGGGTGAATGTGACACCCCGGGAAAATCCCACATCGACCGTGGCCAGGAGAGATCCTTGGTTCATAAGTAATGTCTTGCCTCTTAAATCACCAACACATTTTGGGGCTTAATGTTAGTGGATGAGAGGAGAACTTCACAGTTAAGCGTGCTCAGGTGGGAGCACTACCAGGATGGGTGACCTCCTGGGAAGTCTCCATTGGGGCACCCAAAAACAAATCCGTGAGCTCTGGTTGTGCAACCCATCAAGGCAAAGCGGACAATATTGGTGGTGAGAGGGGCAGGATGTTACATTTTCGGAATATACGATCCCCCCCCCCCCCCACCCCGTTTTTTTAAAATTAGTTATATACTTCCGACCCCCTATCCGAATTCTCAAGCTTCTTGACTGAGCTTATTTACACTGTAATAGTTAGTGTACAATAAATTAAGTAATGGGCCTTCATAGCGCTACAATGCTTGCTTTAAAATTCCGCCTTACACCATTTATGTTAACAGCCTCAAATCACAAGTTTTAAACATCCTTTCGATAGCTTATATTCATTGTAAATAGACTGTAATTAAATAGACGACTAACCAGATGTATGCACATGGATGGAAATATGATAGGATCTAGTAGCAAAGTTTGAACAAGTATATAAAAGGGGGACAAAAGTCACAAGACCCTTAGATTAGAGGGCACTGGCCCTATAAAGCTTCACCCTTGAAAGGGAGAACCACAAATCGAGTCATCATTGTCCAACACTTGTAGCCTAGTTGGTTGAGGGTCTAAAGTTTCCTATGGGAGACTTGGGTTCAATTCCCACTAGCTACATTTGGAGGACATTGGTGGAGGGGAAATGAGGGATGACCCGGGCATTGGCTTGGGTTCGAGTCCTGATCCCGACCGGTTTTACCGATTATTTCACTGTCATGCTTTCGGGCGGGCGGGTGAGTGGTCGGGTTTTCCTGGGAATTGGTGGCAATTGGTGGCAATTGGTGGCCCGGGTACTCTCGAGTACCTGATTCGCCAAAAGGGTGCCTGAGAGTGCTCGGAAATTGATTTGTTGGCCGTTCAAAAAAAAAAAAAAACAAATCGAGTCATTAACAATGAACTAGTGTGAACATAAATCATGTTTAGTCAACTTGGTGTAGCATACAAAAGACAATCATTTCATTATCACTATTTGGATCCAGATATATGATTCTAATAATGGTCATTACATTACCCTAAATAATGAGGGATCATAGAAGGTGGATAAGGACTTCACCTAGAAACGCATTTCACAATACCAACTCGGCTAGTTGTAGATTACACATCTTGTATTGTCGTGTATGTATGGAAACAACTTTACTTCAGAATATCTTAACCTCATAGTCACCCGACAATATTCCTAAGGCATTTAGCTTAACTCAAATTACCCATGTGGCATACAAGAAAATCACATGTCAAACATATCGTATTAATACACAATTTCTTAACATAAAGTAATGGACAGGGGCAGATCTAGGGGCTTTTAGGGGGTTTCCAGGAACCCCCTCGGTTTGAAAAAAATTGAAAAATTTAGTGGAAAATTTTGAAAAATTAGTGAAAATCTACGAAAGCAACCCCTTGAAAATCCGTCCTGAATACGCCACTGGTAATGGAAAATTACCCCTACGCTACACTCAAACTGGGGCTGATCTAGAGAAGGAGCAGGGGTAACGTTCGTTACCCCTCAACTTTTTTGGCGTAGTGTATTTTTAATTTTTTTAGGTGTTTTGTATTACGTTACCCGTGAAAATTATGTAACGTTACCCCTGAAATCTTGGTCTAGATCCTTCACTGCACTCAAAGCAACATGCATTTCATAATACCTAACCAATTTGCATATAAAACATTTCTAGACACTTGTATGTTCATAGCTAAGAGAATCAGAGAGCACAAACTTGGTGGAATCATACTTAAACAAATAAGTCAACCACTTTATTTCTATATGTCGGAAATTGCATTTGTAGCCATATAGTTCTATTTCTCAAATATCAAGTCTCAAACATAGGTTTAGTTATGAGTGGCGACATAATTTAACTTGTGTTGACTTTTTGATTATTTAATAATGATGTGTTACAAACACAATGTTTTTATTTATGTTTTGAGTCGGTTTTTAGTTAATTAGTTAATAGTTTTATTTATTTTTAGCTTTTATTTAGTTTGTTTATGTTTTTACATGTATCCATGCGTAGAAGGAGAGAAAAACAAGGGAAAATAGAAGAAACAAGCACGCAAGAAAAGGGTTTGAAAGAAAATGAAAACCAAGGTCATAGAGTCTCCTTGCTACGCGGAGACAAGAAGAGAAGGACCCGTGATGCGGTAAAAACAAGGCCTTGACTATTTTGTCCCTTGCGCCACGTGAGGGCTTCCTGAGCAATGTTCGCGATGAGCAAGGAATTCCAAAGCCTAGAAAAAGCCCTAGTCGAACTTTATAAACACTTTTGATGAATTTAGTTATCATAACCTACTTCCAACCATCAAGATCAGAGCTGGAGAAAATGATTGAGAGCCATAATTGAGTATCAGGATCAAGAATTTGGTATTTCACGTTGCTTCGGTTTATGATTCTTGTTTATATTTCGTTGTTCAGTTGTTCAGACATCATGTTTCTCTTTCATTGTTCAATTGGCTTCAGATTAGGATTCTCGTTTCCCTTTCACAACTTTTAAACATCATTACGATAACTCATCTTCATTGTAAATATTACTAATTGCATAGACGACTAAGATGATGTATATACGTGGAATTATTATAGGATGAACCACTAATCAGGTCATTTACAAATTACGATAAACTAGTGTGCCCAAAATCAAATGTAGTCAACTTGGTGTAGTGCACAGAAGACAATCATTTCATTAGCATTCTTTGGATTGAAATATATGATTCTAATAATTGTCATTACATTACCCACTCCTATGGACAAATGATGGAAGGTGGACAAGGACTTCACCTATAAACACATTTCAAATTACCAACTTGGCTAGTTGTTAGATTACACGTCTTGTATTGTTATGTTATGTATGTATAGAAACAACCGTACTTCAGAAAATCATAACCTCATAGTCACCCAACAATATTCCTAAATGAAGGGATAGGGTACCTAATACCGTGGAGGATTAGGACTCTATCCCAAAACAGTCTGCGGAACCACAACGCAACAGCAAAGGCCCGGAGTCCGCGGAAAACGTCACGCGGAAAGGATGGATCCGCAGACTACAACACGTCATAGATTCCTTCATACAACTGACGTCATCAACATAAATACCCACTGGCGTGTGGCAAAACGCGCGAGAATATTCTACCAAAGTTATATCATATGAGGATGTACGACAACAAGGAATGAAGATGATCAGATTAGACCCAGGGCGCACTCTGCGCCAAGCAGATGATGGCACGTGTCATGGGTGGTCCAACAACCCCTGACACAAGGACAGTAATGTGACAGATCCCATGCCCCCACCATGCTGAATGCACAGTATACGTCAGGACACTGTGCATGCATGTCCAACTGCCACAGACGTCACCTCAGACGCCACAGGCAGGACAGCCACGTCGTCGTCAGCACAAGCGCCGCCCGCGCCCAATCACAAGCCGCCACGTGGAAATATTGTAAGGCATGATCCATACTCTCTCACATCAGCATTAATGGCACCTGGCCTTCCGGCCATTTTATAGGTGAAGACATTTGGGCCTGACCAAGGCCCAAACCGAATACAAGGCTTTATGAGCCATATCCCATGACCCGTAATATCTCATATAAATAGAAGACTTCCCCTTCCATGCAAGGGATCCAAAAAAATACTCATCTTCATACGAAAGCTAGAATAGAACTTATTGTATAACTTGTTGTAATACTCTTAATAATAGAAGTTGGTTCTTACAGTGGACGTAGGCTACAAACAGCCGAACCACTTACATGCTCTCATTCTCACTAACAACACACACATAGTCACTCTTGTTTGTTATACTCTCGGGTCACGTTCTAACTATTATGGTGAGCGAAGGATTATTCCTGAGCTAACACGAGTATCTAACCCTCGACCTTTCACGTTAAACGGTCGTTATACTCGTTATACGCTGCAAAAAGGCGTCTAACTTGGAAATACCTGCATAACCGCCAAGAGACATCAACATCTACTCAGGTATTCAATAATACTCAACAAAGCACAAACCCCATACCATTAGGCCGTAGTGACGCCTCTGAACCAGCAACCAAACGCAACCTACTCATACCCAGGTGCACCAACAAAGCCTCCGGACAAGTGTGAATATCATACGGAGATGCGTTGCTGGTCAGCTTGATGAACCACTCTTGCTCAGCATAACCCTCCATGACATCATGGTCAGCCACATGCTGACGATCTCCAAGAACCTTCCATGGCATGGCCACAGGGAGAACCCCACGTTTGATGTAGAAAAACTTCTCCTTCCATTCGTACAACGACTTCGGAGCATCAGTACCCATGGGAGGAACGCGAGATCTGAGATCAAAATTGAACCAAGACTGGGACTGGACCATGATGGAAGACCCTAACCCGTAATCACGTGATTAACGCCTAATCTTACGGGTTTTGACCTTACTTAAACCACTCCCGATTAAAACTTTGATATTTGTTATAAGTTAACCCATTAAGATCAAATACATATTTGATTCCCACAAATTTTTACATTTTAGTAGTTAAAACATACTCTAAGATTTAGCGTTTTAACGGGAGTTCCTTAGATTCTAGTGCGGAAGCTTGAATGAGTGATCGGGTGTGTTCGGCTCTTATCGCGACTTGATCCTTGCTCCGGGACTTCCATCACATGTTTACCTAGAACCATTACACAAAGAATGGTTAGTGAGTGGTCAAATGAAACATTTAAACTAGTACGATAGTCGTTACACGTCGAAACGGAACGAACCAGGCCAAACGGCCCTTTTTCATGAGAACAAACGGCTGCAACTTATGCGCAGCCGCTGTTCGGATCGCTTTTACCCCTTCTAAAACCCAAAATCCGACTTCGACTTTCAAACGAGAATTGTTCTACGCTCCGAGAGCTTTCCAGGCATATAAAGAACACCTACTAACGATTTTTCTACGATTTTATATGGAATTTTAAAGATCGCGCTGACATGCAGGTCTCTGTGCGCGGCCGGTCGGTCTAAGTGCGCGGCCGCGCACAGCTTCTGATCATTTTTTTGGTGATTTTTAAGCATGGGAATCATGTCGCAACCGCATTTGATGATTCCCGAAGCCTAAGTATTGACTTGCCGACTAAATAAACCTTTGTTTGACTGAAATTATAGTCCGGTTCATGATGCTATGACCCGGTTCAAAGTTTTAAGTGTTTATGTTGATTTTTACCCATATCGACCCGTTAAGACCTTGAATCAAACAAGACACTTTCTGACCACACCAAATGCCTACCGATTAAGTTGTCAAGTCATTATATACATGATCAACAAAAGCGTTTATCCGATTTGTCTCATTATGATTTAGTTTCTTAGATTCAACCTTTAGAAATCTTTTGAATTCCCAAAATGCCCTTCATGGTCAAATATTTCAACTTAGCCATTCGTGGCGAAACTTCTTGTTCCAATTCCAATGTTTTTGACTCATTGACTTGTTTAAAAACCTCTAAGTCCTTCCGGACTTAGATTTTCATCCTTTCTCAAGTTTTCACTTGTTTAGTAGATTCTAAGCGCATTAGCGCGCATTAGACATAGTTGTGGAAATAACTTACTTGATTTGCACCCACACTTCATGTGGGTACTTTATCACCTATGTTGCTTCGCCCGGAGGCGTTTATTTGACTACGGACTTACCGGGTGGCCTTGACCCATATCCATACCTTGTGTTTATCCTCCATGATTCTTAACATCAAGAATGCACGCGCAATTGCATTTACCTGTATGCTTTCTAAATAGACAAGATTAATTTCTCGGAACTCAAATGGCAATAACTTGCCATTTGACCCGTTTAACTTTATGAATCTTAATTCTTGGACTACAAGCATCAAGTGTTGGATTCACATGGTGAGGACATCACCATTTGACCCGTTTAGACTCCTAGTTCATAATGCTATGTTACCCAAGTTTTTATCTATGGTTCAAGTGACACAAACTTGACCCATTTAACATCATACTTAACGACTCCATTCAATTGATTTAATTTGGATTTAAAACATCATTTCTCATATATCTTTATTAGTTGACCCGTTTGATGGATTTCTCCATTTGGTCATAACTCATTATCTCGATTAAGGTCATAAACCACATTTTGTATTGAGTGCACATAAGGCAACCCACTTAATAGATTCTACCCCTTGGGGTTTATCTTTATCTCACACTCAAGATTTAAAACTAATGTTTATAACAATTTAAGCTATGTTATAGTATATTGGTGTAAGTAAAACTTACCTCGCATCCATTCTTGTTTCCATAAGTATTCGCCTTGCATCCGTTTGACCCGTTTGCTCCCTCTTGGTTGTACCTAACTTGGGGATGAGTCAAAATTGTCTATTAGAATACATAATATGGAATTTTGTTCACTATCCATAAACATCATGTATTAATTATCATTTCTAGCTAAATCCATAGCCATTTTCTTACATGTCTAGTTGAGATTAACTCATCTAGGCATTTCATCAAACACTTGGTGTGCATCCACCAATATACTTAGTTTTCAACATTCTAAGTTTAACCAAAGCACAACCGATTGTCCAATTGACATCATAACATGTTATTTAGGCTTTTTAGCCAAAATTCCTCATTAAGAAAACTCCTAAGAGTTAACTAAATCATTAAACATAAAAGGGTTTCAACCTAGAGGTGAAACCCCAATTTTCACATATTCACATAATCATATGAGTATAATCAAATACACAATTAAAATGAAATTCATAACCAAATTAGACTTGATTGAGGTTCCCTAAGGTTAGAAAAACCTCCATCAACATACACCTTCACGTTTTTGTGAAAACCCTAGTTTTTCACCATGATCAAGAATGAATCTTACATCAAATTAAGCCAAATAAAAGGTACCTTAGGGTGATTGAACCTTAGATGCTTTGTTTTTGTGTAATGCATAGGCTTCCCCTTTGATTTGCCTTGAGTTGGAGCAAGAAATTGGAGGTCTAAGGTTTGGTTGGTGAAGGAGTTTGATCTCCTGATGTTGAGATCGACCAACACACACACACAAGTGTGTGTTTTGATTTTATCAAATTTTATTAATAAAACTAGTTTTACCACATTGGCAACTATAGTCCCTCCAAATATCCCCGAGTGTCATTTTCGTATAAAAACCAACTCATAAGCTAGTTTCAAACACCTTTTATTAATTTATAAACATAATATTATTAACTAGGTTATTTCCATATTAGAATATAACCTATATTCTTATTCTCTAAGTCTCGTGTTAATATTTTGCTAATCACGCCTAATGGCGTAGTTAGGCGAACAAATGGTTTTGGGGTGTTACACATGACGTAAAAAACATTGAACTTATCGAAAGTGGGATCAATACCCACATTGCAAGAGTGTCCACCTAAAACTTGGTGGCCGGTAAACAAAACCCACATTGCAAAAAGTGGGCAGCATATAGAGTGATCTTACCAGTGAGATGTGTCATTGCAGTAGAACCAGGACTGGGTAACTCCACCTCCCATGAAGGGTCCATCTCCATGTTCCGGAAAAACTCCTCAAAACTCTTCTTAGCCCACCTGATGGTGGTATTATTCAACAACTTAGAAGGGGGTTTGGTTTTGTCAGTCATATCTATAGGATTGGAAGAGCCTTCTGACATAGATCTGAAAGGAGGAAAAGTTTTTTTCGCCGGATTCTGGAAATCTCACCGGAAATGGATCAAGGGTCACCAGAAGAAAGGAAGAAAAGAGAGGAAACTTTAGGATTTATGGAAAACAAATGAGGGAAAGTCATATATATACACAAACTGCAATTAATGCAACGAAAAAGGGGGATGAAACGTGTATGACGGTTCAGTCCCCAAACATGACATATCGCGACACGTGTCCTACTTTCTCCATCTGTGAGCCACTTGCGCGCGTGAAGCCCATGCGCCTCACACATGAAGAAATGTGTGCTGCAACCGTCACACATCACCTGTCATTATGACAGACATGCACCCTGCGTCTGACACACCTTCCGAGCGACCCCTCGAAAACCCAAAAAGTTACAATAACCTTTTCAAATTCCATGTGCATTTACTTTTAATCATTTACGAGAGTTAATGCAAAACGTCTGATGATAATAATAATAATAAAAAACCACGTCATCACCCTGCGATGACCTGACGTAAAATTCTTTTTACGTTATCCGCAAGATTTCTTTAGGAAAATGCAAGCCACATCATCACCCTACGATGACCTGACGTAAAATTCTTTTTACATTCTCCGCAAGATTTCCTCAGAAAAATGCAAGCCACGTCATCACCTTGCGATGACCTGACGTAAAATTCATTTCACGTTCTCCGTGACATTTCTTCAGAAATATGCTAGCCAAGTCATCACCTGGCGATGACCCGCAAAATCTCTTTCCAAGAAACATGACAAAGACATCGCGGATCGGCGATGAATTGACGAAAAGCAAGTATACGTTCTGCGTATAACTCTTCCCTAAAAGACTAAGAGACTAAACACTAATATAGTCTAGCGCTCCACCAACTCTTTTCGCAAGACCAGGAGAAGCACTAGAGTGGGGGGACTTTAAGGAATAGGGTACCTAATACCGCGGAGGATTAAGACTTTATCCCAAAAAAGCCTGTGGAACCACAACGCCATAGCAAAGGCCCGAAGTCCGCGGAAAACGTTACGCAGAAATGATGGATCCGCAGACTACAACACCTCATAGATTCCTTCATACAAATGACGTCATCAACATAAATACCCACAGGCGTGTGGCAGAACGTACGACAACAAGGAACGAAGAGGATCATATCAGACCCACGGCGCACTCTGCGCCAATCAGATGATAGCACGTGTCAGGGGTGGTCCAACAACCCCTGACGGCTGACACAAGGACAGTAATGTGACAGTGTAACATCCGGCCCCTCTCATCACCAATATTGTCCGCTTTGCCCCGATGGGTTGCACATCCAGAGCTCACGGATTTGTTTTTGGTTGCCCTGGTGGAGACTTCCCAGGAGGTCACCCATCCTGGAATTTCTCCTACCTGAGCACGCTTAACTATGGAGTTCTCCTCTCATCCACTAACATTAAGCCCCAAAACGCGTTGGTGATTCAAGAGGCAAGACATTACTTATGAACCAAGGATCTCTTCTGGCCACGGGCGATGTGGGATTTTCCTGGGGTGTCACATTCACCCCCTGTTAGAGTCTCATCATCCCTGATGAGGTGTGCACCCACCATCCCGAATGGCACAGGAGTGGCTCTGATACCATCTGTAACATCTGACCCCTCTCATCACCAATATTGTCCGCTTTGCCCCGATGGGTTGCGCATCCAGAGCTCACGGATTTGTTTTTGGTTGCCCCGGTGGAGACTTCCCAGGAGGTCACCCATCCTGGAATTTCTCCCACCTGAGCACGCTTAACCGTGGATTTCTCATCTCATCCACTAACAATAAGCCCCAAAACGCGTTGGTGATTTAAGAGGCAAGACATTACTTATAAACTAAGGATCTCTCCTGGCCACGACCGATGTGGGATTTTCTTGGGGTGTCACTGACAGATCCCATGCCCCCACCATGCTGAATGCACGGTATACGTCAGGACACTGTGCATGCATGTCCAACTGAAGACATTTGGGCCTGACCAAGGCCCAAACCGAATACAAGGCTTTATGGGCCATATCCCATGGCCCGTAATATCTCCTATAAATAGAAGACTTCTCCTTCCATGCAAGGGATCCAAAAAAAAATACTCATCTTCATACGAGAGCTAGAATAGAATTTATTGTATAACTTGTTGTAATACTCTCAATAATAGAAATTGGCTCTTATAGTGGACGTAGGCTACAAACAGCCGAACCACTTACATGCTCTCGTTCTCACTAACAACACACACATAGTCACTCTTGTTTGCTATACTCTCGGGTCACGTTCTAACTATTGTAGTGAGCGAAGGATTGTTCCTGAGCTAACACGAGTATCTAACCCTCAACCTTTCACGTTAAATGGTCGTTATACTCGTTGTTTCTTCACTAAGGCATTTAGCTTAAGTCAAATTACCCACATGGTACAATAAAAACACATGTATCCTATTAATACACATGTTTTTAACATAAGAGAAAGTATTTGGTACAAAGTACCTTATCCTACAAAGTGTAGGAAGCCACTATAGTTTGACACGTGGAAAATGACGGTTACAAACTCAGACTTCGTTGTTAATCATTAGAAGGGTATTATAGACTTTTACTATGTTCATTAATCACGTTCTAATTTTCAGAGAAATATCAATCTCTGTTTTTTCGTAATACAAAATTCAAACTTTCCTAACTGATTACACAATATTCCTTCATTTTTTTTAACCTAATTCAAACTCCAAGCACAGTGCACTATTTCGATCAATTTTTTTTTTTTGAAATTGATATTCAATTGAAGAGTTGATTGTCATGTTCAGTAGGTTGCTCTGTTTTTTTCATTTCATCTAATCGTAATCTATTTATGACGTTTAATTGTGTATCAGACTTAAACAACAAACCGGAAACCATAATCGGAGAAGATCCTGTAATCGGGTTAATTTTGGTGTTTTCATACATATATTCGAAGATAATAAAGTTCAGAGATGAACATAGGCTGATAGATAACTGTTTTATATTGTAGATATCACTGAGTGCGGTATGATTAATGAGATGATTTGGGCGGTATGATTAAAAAAAATCAAATTATTTTACGAGCATTTGTCAGATTTACCCTTGAATTGTTAACGGCAAACATAAAACGCGTTGATAATCACGATCGTGCCATCTTGTTTTTAAACGCAGATCAAAGGGTTGGGAGGGCTTCTTACACTTTGTATGTTAAGAAAGCTTTGTACAATAGCCTCTCTCTTAACATAAACTATTGGAAAATCATGCCTACACTACACTAAGGTACAACTAACAATTTTCTTAAATTAAATGCATATTCGACTATACTATTAGTTACGTTACTTTTGAAACAAATTTTTCCAAGACTAGTTGTTTTAGAACCATGCTACAGGCCTAGGCACAACTGCAACCAGAGCCTCAATAGGAGCCACAGCCGCAGGCCCAGTAGACAGGTGATGATGGCCTTGCCCTTCCGCAACCACCACTGCCGCCGCAACAGCAGTATCCGCGTCATATTTACAACGACTTACCTCCTACTACGCGGTTGGTGGTTCGGGAATTTGATCGCCGCTTTCAGCATTACGAGCATATTCAGGGCTGGACGGTTCAGATTCTACAGGCGATGGCACAACACCTGGGGTTGCCGGAGATACCAATATTATAGCCACTACTAGCACCAGGATCGCCACGACATGACTGATTATATATTTATGTTAGTTTGTAGTAGTAGACTTTTAGTTATATTTTTGTTTTGTATGTACATACTGATTATTATATATTTATGCAGTTGATGTTTTGTTTATATCATGTTTGTTTCGAATGTTTATTTTAAAGAGTAAATAGACTAATAAATAATAAACCCATAAATAACAAACCCATGGTATTGTGGGACGTGAGGCAGTGGGTAGAGTTTCTGATTTCAAGAAGCTATCGAAACTCCGAGTGTGGTTAGATCTGATCGGGTATAATAAGGTTGTGATTAAGTATATTGGTGGTCTCTGGACTATGTTGGTATTTGAGTCAGTTTCATGCACGGAAGGTTTTGTGGGTCTTAAAGATGTGTGGAAAGTATGTTTTGACAACTTGGAGAAATGGGAAGGCCAGTTAATTCCGGTTGAACGTATCGCGTGGTTAAAGGTTTTTGGGATACCACTTTGTCTTTATGATAAAAGTATTGTGGATGGTATAGGGGCTCTCTTTGGTATAGTTGTTCACTCGTCGGAGTTTAGTGACTTGGAAAATGATTCATCTTACACTATGATGGGGGTGTTACGTGACTCGGTCCCCCGGGTAAATGAGGTGGTGAAGATTGTGTGGAATGAGAAGGAGTACTTGATTTTGGTGGAAGAGGAGTCGGGAGATTGGGCTCCGGATTGCTTGGAAGAATTCTCAGTTGAAGAGATTAAGGTGGGGTGTCAGGAGAATAAATATACTGAGGACATGGAAGTTTGCTTGAATAGTGACTCGGGAAAAAATTCTGTGGAGAAAAACCAGGGAGATGTGGGGAATATTGTTGACGAGACAGTGGTTGCTGGTTCATGTGGTCCGAATGAGGTGCGCTTGGACTCGGGTGGTATAGGTAACGAAGGGTCGGTACCTAAATTTAGTAAAAGGAAAACTTTTCGGAAGAAAGGGAGGGCACAGAAGTCTTCGTCCCCTGTGGGGTTAGAAAGACCGAAAAAAAGACAACGGGATGAAAATGACATTTTTGACATCGATAGATTCATCTATACGGTTAATGGTGAAGAAGCAAGATCTTTACATGGGGAAGTGGATCATCCAACCATGGAGAGGGACGGGAAATTGGATACGAATGGGCTGGATATTGAAGCGCAACATGTGGAAGAGTTGGTCCCTGATAAGAGTATAGCAGTGGAGGTAAAGGAGACTTTGTTGATGGGCAAAGATTTGGGTGTGGAAGAATATGAAAGGTATGCCGACTCTGTCGAGAAGGTAATTTTAGACGAAGGTTTTCAAGTGGTGAATCAATGAATGTTCTATCATGGAACGTGAGGGGTATGGGTTCGGATTCTAAGGGTTCGTGGTGCAAGAATTTGAAGGTAGCGAATGAGGTGGGCTTCATTATGATCCAAGAAACTCAGTTTGAGTCATTGGATAATGTAAATATTGGGAGGTTTTGGGGTTCGGATGACTTCGAGTTTGAGCATGTTGATGCGACGGGCAGATCTGGAGGTCTTATTTCTTTATGGAATCCAAAGATCTTTGCTAAAGGAGCGGTTTATAAAGATAGAAACATATTGGCAGTGTCGGGCTCGTTGAAGAACGATGGTAGAAAGCTTATTTATGTGAATGTGTATTGTCCTCAGCGAATACAAGATAAGCGAAGGGTTTGGGAGAAGATTAGTTCGTTGATCTCGGACGAGGATGGGTTCCGCTTGGTGGGAGGAGATTTTAACAGTGTTAGAGATAGTGTGGAACGTCGAAACTCTTTCTTTAATGCGACGGAGACGAACGAATTTAACGACTTTGTGGAGGAGGCAGGTCTCTTTGAGTTCTCTTTGAAAGGTCGTAAGTTTACATATTTACGGGGTGATAAAATGAGTAGAATTGATCGTATTTTTGTGGATTGGGAGTTTATTAATGAGTGGCCTAATGCGGAGTATCGGGTATTAAACCGGGAGGGTTCTGATCATTTTCCGCTTTTGTTAAAAGTTGTTTCCAGGAATTTTGGAGCTAAACCATTCAAGTTTTTCAACTCTTGGCTCCAAAGGGATGGGTTTGATGATGTTGTCAAAGGAACATTGGCTAGTGTGGAATTAGATGGCGACCCAGATGTCAAACTTTTAAGGAAGTTCAAGGCTCTGCGAAACAATATAAGGGCGTGGAAAGAGGAGTCTGTTAGGAAAGAACTAGAAGAAAGGGACGTCTTGGCTAAGGAGATGAATGATTTGGAACAGGTCTTGGAGGCGATGGACTTGTACGAAGAGGAGAATTGGATTTTACAGGAAGCGATGGCTAGAGTTAAGCACTTGGATTTTTTGAAGATGAAAGACGTGAAACAGAAATCGAGAGTCTTATGGGCAAAAGATGGCGATGAGAACTCCAAGTTTTTCCATGGTTCCATTAATGCTAGGAGAGTTTCGAACAATATTATGGGCCTATTGGTTAATGGCGATTGGGTGTCAAATCCTAAGGAGATCAAAAGAGAAGTTTTACGTTTTTTTACTAACAAGTTTGTTGAAGATATGCAGGATAGGCCGAAACTTAACTGTTTTGGGCTGAAGAAATTAAGTGATGAAGCGGCCGAGATGATTTCTAGTCCGTTTCTTGAGACGGAGATCAAAGAGGCGGTGTTTAGCTGTGGTAGTGATAAAGCCCCGGGTCCGGATGGTTTTAATTTCAGATTTATCAAGAGATATTGGGATTTATTCTCCGCTGACTTTGGTGATATTTTGCGGCATTTTGAAGCCACGGGTAAGACAAATCGTGGGGTCGCTTCTTCCTTTATTACGTTGGTTCCAAAAGTTAAAGACCCGGTTAGTTTAGGCGAATACCGTCCTATAAACTTGATTGGGGTGGTTAGTAAAGTCATTTCTAAAGTATTGGCTAATAGATTGAAGATGGTCATGGATAGTATTATAAACGAGACCCAGTCAGCTTTTGTAGCAGGTCGGTATATCCTGGATAGCCCGTTGGTGATTAGTGAGGTATTGTCCTAGTAAAAAAGAAGTGGGAAGAAGATCTTTATGTTTAAAATAGATTTTGAAAAGTCTTATGACAATGTCAACTGGGCCTTTTTGATTTCGGTTATGAGGCAAATGAATTTCCCGGAGGTTTGGTGTATGTGGATAGAAGGGGTTTTAAAATCGGCTCAATCTTCTGTTCTGGTTAACGGTTCGCCGACTTTTGAATTTAATTGCGAGAAGGGGATCCGACAAGGTGATCCAGTTTCACCTTTTTTATTCATCATGGTTATGGAAGCCCTTTCAGGTATTATCAAGAAAGCGGTCTCTATTGGTTCTTTTCGGGGGGTTGGTCTTCCTAAGGACGGCCCGGTTCTTTCACACTTATTATATGCCGATGATGCTATGGTGATGGGAGAATGGTCTGAAAGCAATTTTACGAGTTTACGTAGGATGCTTCGTATTTTTCATATGTGTTCAGGTCTCAGAACTAATATCCATAAATCTACTCTTTATGGTGCGGTGTTTAGCTGTGGTAGTGATAAAGCCCCGGGTCCGGATGGTTTTAATTTCAGATTTATCAAGAGATATTGGGATTTATTCTCCGCTGACTTTGGTGATATTTTGCGGCATTTTGAAGCCACGGGTAAGACAAATCGTGGGGTCGCTTCTTCCTTTATTACGTTGGTTCCAAAAGTTAAAGACCCGGTTAGTTTAGGCGAATACCGTCCTATAAACTTGATTGGGGTGGTTAGTAAAGTCATTTCTAAAGTATTGGCTAATAGATTGAAGATGGTCATGGATAGTATTATAAACGAGACCCAGTCAGCTTTTGTAGCAGGTCGGTATATCCTGGATAGCCCGTTGGTGATTAGTGAGGTATTGTCCTAGTAAAAAAGAAGTGGGAAGAAGATCTTTATGTTTAAAATAGATTTTGAAAAGTCTTATGACAATGTCAACTGGGCCTTTTTGATTTCGGTTATGAGGCAAATGAATTTCCCGGAGGTTTGGTGTATGTGGATAGAAGGGGTTTTAAAATCGGCTCAATCTTCTGTTCTGGTTAACGGTTCGCCGACTTTTGAATTTAATTGCGAGAAGGGGATCCGACAAGGTGATCCAGTTTCACCTTTTTTATTCATCATGGTTATGGAAGCCCTTTCAGGTATTATCAAGAAAGCGGTCTCTATTGGTTCTTTTCGGGGGGTTGGTCTTCCTAAGGACGGCCCGGTTCTTTCACACTTATTATATGCCGATGATGCTATGGTGATGGGAGAATGGTCTGAAAGCAATTTTACGAGTTTACGTAGGATGCTTCGTATTTTTCATATGTGTTCAGGTCTCAGAACTAATATCCATAAATCTACTCTTTATGGTGTGGGAGTTGGCAGGGAGGCAGTTGAGAATATGGCTTCAGGTTTGGGTTGTCGTTCGGGTGAGACTCCATTTAATTATTTGGGGATACAGGTTGGTGCTAACATGACGAGAATAAACAACTGGGACCCGGTGGTTAAAGTGTTCAAAACTAGACTTTCAAGATGGAAATCGAAAACACTTTCGATTGGAGGTAGATTGACACTCATCAAATCCGTTTTACAAAGTCTCCCCTCGTATTATTTTTCCCTTTTTAAGGCCCCCGTGGGAGTGGTGAATGCTTTGGAAAGTTTGATTAGAAGATTTTTATGGGGTGGTAATGAGGATGTTAAAAAAATGCATTGGGTGGGTTGGGATATTGTGACTAAACCATTGAATCAAGGAGGTTTGGGTATTAGAAAACTTGAAGTTTGCAATAATGCTTATTTGGTTAAGTGGTTATGGCGATATCGTCAAGAAGGAGAGGCGCTTTGGAGGAAGGTTGTTGACTCCATACATGGGTCAACTAGGAAGTGGGAAGTTTATCCTAAGAGTTCAACTTTTACAGGCATGTGGACGAAGGTGGTTAACAGTGGAGTTCGGTTAAAAGTGAATGATGTGAGCTCCATCAACATGATTCGTGGCCGCCTTGGAAGTGGTAGAGATATCCGGTTCTGGATTGATCCTTGGGTGTCTCGAAGCCCTCTAAAAAATCTTTTCCCGGAGTTATTTTGCCTTGAACGAAATAAGGGGTGTAAGGTGCGGGATCGGATTAATGGTGGTCAATGGAGCTGGAGACGGCCGCTGCTGGAAGGTTCGGAGCTTGCTCAGTTGCAAGCGTGCATTCAGTTGATTGAGGGACAGGTGGTTTCGTCAATGAATGATCAGTGGTATTGGGACAGAGGTGGAACAGACCAATTCTCAGTGTTTCATGTGAAGAAATGGATCGACAGTGGGCTTCCGGTGAATAGTAATGCAGTTTTTGCTTGGAGTAAATGGGTTCCAATCAAATGTAATGTTTTTATGTGGAGAATGTTGATGGATCGAATCCCTACGAAGCAAGCGTTAGCTAGGAGGAATATAGATGTGGGAGACGGTTTATGCACATTTTGTGAAGACATAGAGGAAAATGTTGATCATTTGTATACGGCTTGCATATTTGCGACTAGGGTGTGGAGTGGGATTGCGAGATGGCTGAATCACCAACCGTTCCTTTTCTTCTCCGTGGCAGACATTATGAAGGAGTGCACGGATGCTTCTTGGTCGACGTCAAAGAAGATTATTATAAAGGGCATTATGATTATTGCTTGCTGGCGCATCTGGAAAGCGAGGAATTAGGGGTGTAAATGACACGTAGTGGCTCGGGATCGGCTCGGTAAAAAGCTTGAACGAGCCGAGCCTTAACGAGCCCGAGCCCGAGCCCGAGCCTGAAATATGGCTCGTTTAGTTATCGAGCCCGAGCTCGAGCCCTAAATACAAAGCTCGATTGGGCTCGCGAGCCTAATCGAGCCTTAACGAGCTAGAGCCCCAACCCGAGCCCGAGCCTAAGTTACAGCCGAGCCTAAGTTATAGCCTTAACGATTGGGCTCGCGAGCCTAAGTTATAGCCGAGTTTTTGCGAGCTCGAGCCGAGCTTTTGAGCTCGTTTGAGATTCTCAAATCACCTCGAGCCGAGCCGAGCCGAGCTCGAGCTTTGGATTTTACTAGCGAGCCGAGCTCGAGCTCAAGATTATAGGCTCGAACCGAGCCGAGCTCGAGCTTCACAAAACCTTAACGAGCCCGAGCCGAGCCCAGTCAGGCTCGGGCTCGGCTCGGCTCGTTTACACCCCTACGAGGAATGAAAAAATTTTCAAGAATGAAAGGCGAAACGTGGCTGAGGTTATCATAGATATTAAAGTGTTAAGTTTTCTATGGTTTTCTAATCGTTGTAATCAGGGATCGGTGGGTTGGAGGGATTGGCAGTCTTTTAGTATTGATGTGATGTAACTGTTTTGGTTTGGGCGTCTCCGCCTTGGAGATTCCCTTCGGTTTGTTGTGTTAATAAAATTTGCCTTTCTCAAAAAAAAAAAAAAAATTTATTACGTACATTGATTTATGAAAGTTGTTCATACTCGGTTGTTTGTTCTGAAAACAACCAACGAGAAATTAAACCAACCAAAATGCGTCAAATAAAGTCCGGAAGTCCAGTCTATCGATTAGAGATGTAAAATTTGCATTTTGATAAAACATGGTATTGATTACATAATGAAAGTTGTTCATACTCGGCTCTTTGTTCTGAAACCGCCAACGAGCAATTAAACCAACCAAAACGCGGTATTGATTGTATTTTGATAAAACATAAGTCAAAACACTTAAAAATAAATTAAAACCAATTAAAACCATTTAAAATTAATTAAATCAACAATTTTTTTTTTAAAAAAATGACCAAAGCACTGAGCTATTGTCTCAATTGTCAGTTTAGAGGGCCAAACTACAGCTTTATGGCTAAAGAGCGGTGCTTTGAGAGTTGTTTTAAACCAAAGCTACCAGCTTCACTGGTACGCTATGGTTTATTAAAAAACAAACAAACACGATCTGATGTAATCGTTAGAGAGGATCGAGCTCAAAGAAATTAAGGAGAAGATTAGAGATCAAATTGGGGCAATTTTCACCATGCCACTACTAGCATGTACATCATGTCATCATCTTATTTCTAGCCATGATCTCCGCTACTTTAGATCATGTTAAGTACCAATTCAACAAGTAAATAAAACAGTAAATATTAACTAATAATTGCTAAGAATACTAAATCTAATCCATCAATCGGGTTGGTTTCACGGATTGCCCCTTGGGCCGATCATACTGGGTCGTAGTCTTTGAGCTACCGGGCTAGCCCGCATTATAATCCCAATGTCTGAAGCATTTGACTTTTGTATTTTAAAGCACCGCTCTATGATCAAAAACCAATACTTTAAAGGCGGGTTTGAGATGAATCTAAGCAGGAGGGGTTGTGAATAGAAAAAGCCTCTGAAAAAAAAAAAAATAAAAAAAACGGAAAAAGAAGAAGAAAGTGAAAAGGAGATGGGTTTGATTGGTTTTAAGTTTTAACTTTAACACCCGTCCAAACCCGACAGGCATTGACGTCAATTTCAAAGAAGGAACCGCCACACGTCATCATATCATAACAATAATAATATATATACACACCACTTTCCTCACCTAAATAATAATATTAATAACAACAAAACCCTCTTCATCTTCTTCTTCATCATCTCTCTCTCTAATCGTGTTTGCATTCTGTCGATGTTGTTGTGGTTGAACTGTACCAGAGCTATGGAAGCTAATGAATTCGAGCTTTAATTCCACTCTTACTTCATCCTTATTCCATTCCGGTATAATAATACTCTTTAATTCTATTCTTATTATTATCACTTATTATCACTTCCCTAAGCTGTGTAATAATACATACACTATGAATTTAATAATAATTTATTATTTGCATTTGTATAATTACATACTACACTCCTGTTTAACACGATTAGACTTAAATTAGGGTTTATTTCACTTCCAGTTGTAATATGTAGTCTGTGATTAATGATTTAATAATGTAATGCTCATACTATTTCTACTTGATTTAGGTTTTAGATTGTAGGAATACATGTATTGGTGAAATGCCTAAAATTTTGCCTTATAAGTTTATGATTGGATATTTGTTTAATAATAATAACAACTGATTTGTAATTATTATGTATGCAGGTTTGTCTCTTCTATTTGATGTCGTAAATTACGTTAATTATGTGTCTACGAATTGAAATCACTGTTAACATGTTTTCTGTTTAAGTTAGGTTTGGTGAAATGCCTAAATTTCTGTCTTAGTTTATTATTGGATATTAAATATACAGTAATTGATATCCGGATCTCAGTTTACTAATTAATGAATTGTAATTTTTTGTCTATGCAGGTTTGTCTGTTCATTTTAATTTCGTAAATTTCGTTTTGAAATAGCTTTGAGGCGAATACGCATCGTCCTTGAGATTGTTGTGTTCATTTTGAGCTTTGAATTTCTAGTTAATGGAAGGTCGTCAAGCAACCTCTGAATTGAATCAATTGCTTACAAAAAATTTGAAACTGGTTATTGCTGGTGAATTCTGAATTATATTTATAAGAATAAGAACGAGAACAAAGGTCGTTTGTTAGATATGCGCTGTCTCTTGATGGTTTCCTCAGGACCACCGATAAAGAAAAGGTCTGGTTTGCGGATTAAACAAGCAGGGCGTGGTTCATACAGAGCTAGTTAGCTGTATTGGTTCTTTTAGGTTTATTTATCTAAGTTGATATTTTCTGTACTGGGTGATTTTATATATTGAAGAAATAAGATGGGGTCTACACCTCTAAAGAGGTTTTTACAGAGTCTTTGCGCTAATTCTTGCTGGAATTATGCTGTATTCTGGAAGCTTCGGCAACAAAACCAAATGTATGTCCCGCTTTTCCTCTTTCTTAAATACTAACTTGTACTGTGAAATTCAATCTACACTTTGTTTTTAATCAAGTGTTTAAACATTTTGTTGCATTGAAATGTATAAATTCAGGGATAATGCATGTTGAGGACTTGAGGCCACCCATGTATTTTACCTTTTACATTAAGGACATCCATATATTGAAACTACTTTATGTGCCATCAAAGTATGTATCCACAATCCAGAATCGTTCATAGTCCAGCCTACCAATAACATGCATGTGGACAAGGACACCCTTAAATTTTTTGTTTTTTTTTTTTGAACGGCCAACTAAAGAATCGCCGGGTACTCTTGTACGTGGCCCCCATTGGCAAAGGGAAGCCCACAGACTCGAAGCCGAACTCACGAGCCTCGCGGCGGCCCAACCCGCATGCACGAGAGCCCCTAGCCCACCCGTGTGCCAGTTCCAGGGAAAACCCGGCCCGCATACCCGCCCAAAGGCACGACGGTAGTGAACCGGTAAAACCTGGCTGGCTCAGGAGTCGAACCCATGACCACAAGGGTCAAGTGTCTCTCCCTCATCACCTGATACCACTCCACCACAAGGGTGGGTGGTCCCTTAAATTTTTTGTAAGGATAAAAATACCCGTGTATCATTCTGTTAAAAGCATCCATTGGTTTTAAAATTCCAGGTTATTTTTTTCTGTGATTTTACAGGCTAGTATAAAGGAAATTTTATAAGTCTTTATATACTTGAGTGACCTATAAAGTATTAGCTTTAATACATGGGTGGTGTTGATGAAAAAAATTGAATACTTAGGTGGCCTCGACATGCATCATCAATTAGCATAATTATGTGATGAAAGTTGTCAACATCTATCAACGAATGTGGGGTTGTGTGAATCATATATATTTTAGCTATAGCTATCATGAACCCTTCATTGTTCTGTTAAGGGATATGTCTATCTTTGAAGCGCTCCTTTTCAACTACAAGTTATTTCTGGAGTAGTAATTTTTTATTAATTATTATAACAAAACTACCCTTACACCTGAGCAAGAAGCCAAGTCTCATTAGACTTTTTTTTTTCTTTACTATATGTTATATGATGGGGGTGGAGACGTGATTATGTTATTAAGTGAATTACAAAAGTGGTCCCTGGAGTAGTTGAGAATCTCCAATAAAATTGTTTTTTTTTTCTAATAATATTTTTTTTTTAAATTTGCTAGTCAACTTACAAGTAAGATATGTATGTATATACATACCCCACCTCCAACACATATACCGGTACACACATAACAGTTTTGCTTTATATACTCTTCATAAATCTTCTATTTCCTTACAATATATACATGTAACAGATCAAATGCTTAAAGGTTTATTTTAGCTAAAAAGGAAGAAGATGAATGTGTAAATCGGTTTAAAAGTACCACACAACATAAACAAGTGTGTGCATCCTCCTAAATTGCTTTATTAAAAAAAGTGGATCATTATTTATAATAATAAACTAATTGTTTATGAAATCTTAAAAGGAAAAATACAATAAAAAGGCGTTGACAGGCTATCCCAACCTGTTTTGATTGGCATTGCATTGACATGTTACATGACCCACCAATGTAGTATGACACTATGATATTATTTCTATGACTTAACCTGGCCTAAAATACACAATATTTTTCCTCTGTATGGTATCATGATGCAAAATCGTACAATTTTCTTATATATGGTTAAAGTATAAATAAATGACAAAAGAGAATGTTAACAATTTGAAATTAATTTTGTAACAAAGTTTACTATTCCAATATTTCCCTTCTTGAATATGCTTGCAAAATTTTCAAGTTAAATTTTAACTTAGTAACTAATTTTTCAATTCCTTCTATGGATTTTTTTGTGCTTTTGCTAGAAAATTGCTTTGATTTTTATCTATCACCATTTGTGGCTATTTCTATCTGAAAGATCACCCATACACATTTTTCACAAGGATGCTCCTCTATGTTGTCTTACAATACCAACTGTAATTTTAGGGTTTTGACGTGGGAAGATGGATACTTTGGCACCTTAAAAGCTCAGGATGCCAGCGAAAACATATTTGCTGAAACAAGTGCTTATAATGGAACTTTTGGCGGGGATGCATATGAATTAGCTATGGCTTATATGTCAACCATTAATTATGCACTGGGTGATGGGTAAGCGCCTTTTCTTCTACTTATTTTTGTGCGTGAATTTGTTAAAAGCAATAAATTGATATTTTGTAAATCATTGTAGGGTTGTTGGTGATGTGGCATATACAGGAGACTGTCGCTGGATTTTTGCAGATTCAAAGTCATATGGGAATTTCAATATTGCATCAAATCCTGAGGTAAGTTATGATTGACACTTAAATCATAAATTCCTAAAAGTAAACTAGTGCGATCATATGTTGTTTTGAGCAGTATATTTACCAGCTTAGCCTTTCATTGGCAGCATGCAGATGAATGGTTATTTCAGTTCGCAGCAGGTGTCAAGGTATTTTCATTATTGACTATATCTCATATGGTTGCATGCTAAATATTTTTTCACTAATAGTTTCATGATTCCTTCAATGCAGACTATATTGCTGGTGCCTGTTATTCCACTTGGAGTTCTACAACTTGGCTCATTGGAAGATGTATGTGAGGGGTTAAAACGGGTCAGGTTGGGTAACTGGTTAAACGGGTTGGGTCGACCCTGGAATATTCCGTCCAAAATTTTCTGATTTTTTAAAAAATTGTTAGTGTGTGAAATACAATTTCGGAAGTTATATTATTACATTAATAATTTGACTTTTTGAATAACTTAAAGAGGTTTTATGCAAAATCACTTTGGATGACCATCGACTTTACTCATTTTCTTTTATGTATTTTTTCAAATTGTGACTTGTAAGACAGCCCGAATTGACCCATTCATAAGTGAACAAGTCTAAATAAATTGTCACCTCAAATTTTGTGTATTGATCTGTTCTTCCCTTAATGTTCCAGCTTCCAGAGGATGCACAAATGGCCAACTATGTAAAAGATGAATTTTTTGCACATCAAGATTTAACGGAGTATGCTGATGCTTTTGCAACAAGCCAGCATTTTTCATCTCAGCCGACAGAAACCATTGATGACATCATTTGGTCAAACCACACACCGTTGACCAAAAGTCTTTCAACACCAACATCTAATAACTGGTATTCATCTCATTCATCAAGTGCTATTGAATTCCCAGATTCACTACATCAATCCACAAATTTGATCAATTCTGAGATACCAATGGAACAACAAGTAGTTAGTGATGTGGTCCCGTTTTTAAACTTCCCTAAAGAGTGTGAGCTGCATAAAGCTCTTGGGCCTGCCTTCATGGAGAAGCCAGATAATTCTTTCCAGCATCTTTCCATTGCTGACTCATCATCTAGTATAACCAATGGAATGGTTTTCAGTAGTTCACCTGGCCAATTTTCTTCTTTGGCAAAAAGGGAAAAAGTAAATGAAAAAATGGGCTTTGAGGGATCGAGTTCACTAACTAGTAACCCGTTAGCATTTCCACCTTTTACTAGAGTAAAAAATCATAACAGCAATTCTTCACCTTCAGCTATAACATATGAGGGTGTAGTTGAAGAGTTGACAGAGGAAGAAGGGCAACAAAGTAATTATGATGTTTTGCGTCACAGTAAGGGTTCAAAGGCATCCGTTGCTAGCAAAAAAAAGGTCAAGTCGGGTGCTAAACAGAAGGCTAGACCTCGAGATAGGCAATTGATTCAGGACAGGCTCAAGGATCTTCGCGAGCTTGTTCCAAATGGAGCAAAAGTTGGTCTTTCCTGAACTTCTCTCTTTTTTAATTGTTGAACGTTTATGGTATCCTGACACCTTTGGCTAGATGTCCCAGTGCCAGTTTTGAATTTGGTTGTGTTCTCTCATGGGAGCCAGATAAATAAAATTAGCTAAAAGGGGAATGGGTCAAATAGGTTGAAAGTTGCCAAAATCTTTTTGTAATGTATACAACTGTCAAAATTGTTTTGTTCAAAGATTTGGACTATTAATGTAACGATATTGCTTTTATAGTTATAACTATTTTGTTAATTAAAGTTTTTTTTTAAGCAGAATAGCGTTGTTTGCAGGTCAACCCAACCTGACTATGCTTGTTTCAACCTGCACTAAAAACGACGTGTTTATTGTGACTTGTTTTGTCTTTTGTTTTAATTAAGCTATTTTCTCTAAAAAGGGTTTATTGTACTTGGTGACTCATTGGGCTCTACATTAATAACTTTTATGTTTGTCAAACTACCTCATTGGTCATATGTATCATCCTAGTGTCATTTGAATGCAGTGTAGCATTGATGGTCTGCTGGATCGAACTGTAAAACATATGCTGTTTTTAGAAGGTGTCAGTGATCGTGCTGTCAAGTTGAGGCAATGTGTCCAATCAGAGGCAAGTGATTAAATCATATCATTATCTTTGGGGAAGACTGCCCCGAATATTAGTGAATTTCACACTTATTCCTGATTTTAACCGCCAACGTTAAATTAGACAGAAATAGAAACCAACTTACATTTGATTACCAATTTTTAGCAACCAAGTTACATTTTATTACCGATTTTATAAAACAAAAGACCTGTTCAACCAGTAGCTGCAGATCATCTTTTTGCTGATTTATAAAAAATGTCATCTTATTTATCATTTTTATTGTCCATGTTTTTTGCCATGTGGCATCTGATGTGATATTTGATAGTTATTTTTAAATACAAGTAATCAGTCTGAAAACTTTTTATTTTTTACTTCCTTTCATACAATCACTTTTTTTGCATATCTGGTATCTGCATGAAATCAAGTAATGTCATGTTAGCAATTTGCTGGTAGAATCAGTTAAATAGAAACCTGGTTACATTAATACATTTTATTGCCGATTTTAGCAACTAAGCAATTTTTTATTGTATGAACTAATATCACCTCTCAGCAATGTACAAGTAAAAATTGTTAAAATGAGGTTTGTTTCTTAAATCAGTAATAAAATGCAAGTTGGTTTCTAGTTTTGCGCCCAATATAAAGTTGAGAGTTAATATTGGGAAGAATTGTATAGTTGGTTTCTGTTACGTACAAACCCTTAATCTTATTTTCTCACTGTTACGCTGTGTTGTTGGCTTATCCCCAACCATGCCCACCTTCCACAAATCTGCATCACTGGGCCTAGGGTGTGAACACCATTACGGGAGGCTCGGAAGGGGCGCAGGGCACAAGACGTGGCTGGGCTTGAGGGCGTGGGGCACCTTTTGAATATTTTAAAATATACAGCTAATAATATCTGAACTTCTCAACCCAATACCACATTTCTAATAAAGCCCCACAACACCCCCTTTAGAGCCCCTTCTACGAAAGCCCACGTGGCGCCATGTGGCATCACTTTTTTCATCTTAAAGCCCCTTCTTTCAAGCCCACAACAGTCTTATATTATTCCAAGTGACGTATCAAACTATCAATGGACATAAGCTTATACAAGCTTTACTCAATTATTAGAGTTTTTTTTTAAATGAATTTGCACTTAATTTGCAGAAAGTAGGAACTGGTCTGAAGAATAATAAAACACCTGTGGTCAAGGATAGTCAAAGTGGGGCAAGCTGGGCATTCGAACTAGGAGGTGATCTAAAAGTATGCCCCATACTTGTTGAAGATCTTCAATATCCTGGCCACATGGTTATAAAGGTCTGCGTGTTAGCACTTCCTATAGTTATTTCTTAAATTTTAATGTTATTTCATATTCACTGATTATTTTCTCTCTCGTAACAGATGATATGTGATGATAGCATTCGTTTCCTTGAGATTGCTGAGGTGATACATGGCCTGGAATTGACAATTTTACATGGAGTGATGGAAAAACATTCCGGAAACACATGGGCCCACTACGTCGTAGAGGCATGAACCTTTTTCTTTTATATTTCTTTTCAAGTTATAATATATATGCGAGATATTTGGCCCAACTCGCCCACACGGTTCATGGAAAGGGTTCCCTTTTACATAGAACCAGACACATTTCCAACAGGTCTGTCTAGAAGGGGCAAAATGCATGGGTCAGATCAGATGGATTGATTGGGTAATGGGTCCGTTGACCCGAATCACTTTTTGTTCATTTTACAAGTAACGTTTCTGTTGAATACAACTAAAAGTTTATTATTACTATAATGATAAGTTTTCTTTAACAGAACAGTTTTAGTATAGGCTAATTAGTGGATTATTTTATTTTACCCGTCCTCTGGCCCGTTAGATAAAAAGTAAAACCCAAATGGACCACGATTCATATGTAAATGGGTTGAAATCGTCTTTTCAAGGTCCCACCTTCAAAAAAGTAGTAAAACCTAGGATCTAAAGTCATGTTTGACACAAATTTGAAAATTATGATGTATTTTTGTTGATCTTTGAAGTCGTATACATGCAGGCTCCAAACGGATTTCGCAGATTGGATATATTTTGGCCGCTGATGAAGCTTTTGCAGCAACCTAGTCCAATATCTAGCAAAATATGATGCTATCCAAATGTTGTTAGCTAAATTTCCCAAGTTTAATGGTGTGTTTACTATATCATAACCACTTAATATGAATCTGATTGTTAGTTTTGAGTTTATTTGTATCATAAATCATATTTGCGACATAATCATGTACATCTCGGATCCTGTGTTAAGTAAGTATTAATGTCATGAAAAACAATGCTACTTAGAAAGCTTTCTTCACTTGGTTTGTTTTCTTGTTTCTTTTGGCTGCTTCCTACCTTCTTGACGTGTTAGGGTGTTTCAAAAGTTGATTAATGGATTGATTAAACATATAGATGTTTGAATGTTTACAAGATTTTGATGGATAATTAGTTGTGTTGTTTGTTGGTAAGAAACAAATGGAAACTTGTTTGAGACTACACGGTGTGGTAATGGGGTGATGGGGGTGGAACGACATGTTCCTGCCATGTCACCACGCCAAAAACCATGGGGTGGTTCTACTCCTTACCCGCCACCTCCAACCTCGGACAAAAACCACCTTTACAATTGTCCCAACCAATTGCTCCACGCCATGCCGATGAAGAAGCTCAAGCCCTAGCCCTCACACAATCAAACGGGTGGGCGTGGAGGGCACTAGATCTTATAGCATAAGAAAAGTGCCTAAATGTTTTAACAGGGAAAAGTAAATTATTGACGCAATAACTAATAAGGCAACTATTTTCGTGATAATGGTTTAAATTATGGACAATCATATGGAGTATAAATGGGTCATGTTAAAAAATGCATATGCTGATAGAAAATTTTGAATTGTGTCCATCAGACATAACCGATAAAGTAAATGAATCCAACAAATTTATGATTGCATTTTCTTATAATTTCTCATGTTTGGTTAAAATACAAATTAAATAAATAATTTATAGTATTTATTTAGGTGTTAGTTTAACCATAATTCATTTGGATCATTATAATCATTGAGAAACACATAAACGAGGTTTAGTTAGACTATGTGTAGTGGTTCACTAGTTCAAGGCTTCAAGCCTCTTAGGGGCATTTTATGCTATGTGGACGCTACTTGTCTCTTCAATCATTAAGAGTTGTGAACGATTGTTTGATTCACATTAATTCTTTGCATAATATAAATTTTTATTAGTACTTAAATATATATATATATATATATATATATATATATATATATATATATATATATATATAAATGCAAATGTTGAAACAACAAGAATAAGGCATGGAGATGGTATGGACGTCTCTTCGGGTTGGACCTAACACCTCCCGAGCATGTACCTGCACCACGAACAACTCGTTAGAAGGGGTCCAGAGACCGGGGTCTCTGGACCACCCTCCGACGCTCAACATTAGTGATTTATCCCAAGAAATGTACATAAAAGTAAAGATAAAGGAGTGAATGAGGGATACGAAGTATGAGAGGAGGTGGTGGTTGAAACCCGGCGGTTAGCTAGCAGCCGAGGCGATTTCGGACTGCTTAACTCGATGGCTGAAAGTTGGTTATTAGAACCATGGATATGTAGACTGCAGATATGGCAGCTCCAGGGCTCCGACAGGGGAGCTCGTGAGTTCAACAGGGGAGCTTAACAGCTTTATTATGTGTAATTATGGAGAGTTCATGAGCTGCTGATGTGATACTTTAGCAGCTCGTAGGCTCCTCTATGGGAGCTAGGCAGATTAGTTAGAGAGAGAATGTTTCTAAAGAGAGAGAGAGAGAAAGTGAGTGAGATGTCTTAAGTGGAGACCAAGACAAATGGGATGGCCTTGAGTGAAGGTGTAACCCCTCTATTTATAGAGGGTGAAACCCCAAACCTTAATGGGCTTTGTAGTAATGGGCTGGGCTGGCCCATAAGTGTTGGACCCACCTTTATTATTGACCTCCTGTAAGGCAGGTCCTGTGCTAGGGAGCTGAGGAGCCGATGCAGGTAGCTTCTCTACACTAGCTTCTGGCTTTTCGGCTTCCTGACCCGAGCCTGATAGCTTCTTAAATATGTTTAGACGTGGGGGTTTGGGTACCCACGTCATCAGCCCCCCAGTCATAAGTAGTCATGACGTAGTCATGGGTGCTTGTGACTTAGTAATCTTATCTCCTTTTTTTCCTACCTCTAGAAATTCATAAACTTTGGTGTAAGGTGTTTGCGCCTTATTTGTTTATGAATTTCTTATTTCGGACTCCATAATTTCTGCCTTTTCTTGTAGCTTCTACGTTTCCGGTGTTTCTTGAGAAGCTTAGAAGATGCAAAGCTTATTGGACGTCTTGGAAGTCCTTAGAACTTCTAGTATCAAAGCTTATTTTGTAGCTTATGAGCTTTGAAACATTGTTTTTTGAAGCTTCCAAGCTTCCGGTTTTCGCTTAGCTTTCTTTTGCTTGAATTTGACTTGGCGTGATTGGACGACTGAGCAAGGGAGCTCCAAGAGACTAGGGGCAGCTTGTTGGGTGGTTACAATCTCACCCTTAGAGGAGACGGCAAGCATTTCTTGCTCATTTATAGAAGAAGTTTCTATCTCATGGGGATCGTGCATGTTACATTGACATGTTGCAAAATTTCTTGGTGATAAGCTTGTAGGTGTGAAGAACTAGGAGATGTTCATCAAGGTGGTTAGGAGACTCTACCTTCCTTATTGGAGAGGGTCCAAAAGTCCATGAATGAATGGAATCATCTTGTTGATGGACTTATCATAGACAAGCAGTGGTTGTGAACATATGTGGTGGCATGCTAGTACACGCCTTTTTACCTTGTAGAGTTCTTAGCCTTGAGGTTCATGGTAAGCTATATCACCGTAAACATCTTAGTCACGTGTCCCAAATGGGTAAGAGCTCATAGATATTTGTTTGTCAAATGGCATAGCTTACTTTCCCAAAGTCTTTAGGTTTTTGAAGCATTTGATAAACTTTTTCTATGATAGGATTGATGAATTCAAGCAAGTAGAAGCCAACGATGTAAAATAATAGGCTTATCTTGTGTGTATGGCACACCGTGTTGGTGATCTTGCAATAGACAAGTAGTGGCTTTGATCTTCGTATTTATCGTGTCACTACGTGTCTCTTTTTCTTATACATGTATACTAGGCTTATAATCACCTTGCCAAGGTTTGCGGTAAGTTATATCAACGCGAGCGTCATATGTGCTCTCCTGGATATTCTTTGGTGCCTGATGGTAGCTAATAGCTTCATTCCATGAGCTCATCGCTTCCAACCATTAGATGTAGCAGCTTACCAGCTTGAGACTTTGAGCTTCTCTAAGTGTTGTGGTAAGCTCGTTTTATAATAGATGTGATGGAGCAAGGCAGATATGAGCAAATATGGCAAAAGAAGGAGCCTTTTGCGTACCTTATGTTGTATATTGATAAACTTTTTCCGTAACAAAGTGGGCTTATTTGATGCGGAAGTGAGTTTCTCATACTTGTAGGTTATCCTATTACGTGATTTTTGGTATATGACGCCGAACTTCTTTGGTATGAACATGAACGCATATGTTGGTGAGTTTTTCACGCTAACAAGTGAGCTTCCTTCGTATAAAGGCGAGTTTATAGGTGTACGCTATTGAGCTTCCTTTGCATAGATGTGAGCTTGTAGCGCAATTTAGTGAACTTCCTTTACACAAAGATGAGCTTCTTGCGAAAGCTATTTTCTTCCTATATCCATGTAAGAGGCTTCTCTTTATCAAAATGTGAGACTAAGCCTCTTTTTATATTTCTTTTTCAACTGTATGGTACTTCTAAATGTGTAGACAGTCTTGTTCTCTTAGAAGCTTATTCCCAGTTGTAGTTGCGTATCATAAGAAGGTTGAACCTTGTTTGAGCAAGGTATTGCTCGTTGAACTTGTCCATGCCTTAATGACGCCTTTGTTGGCAAGGATGCTTCCCTACTATTATGGTTGAGAGCACTCCTAAGCCGATATAGCAGGCTAATTTTGATGATGAATTTGTTGCTCTTCTAGTGAGCTAATGCATTATGATTTCTGAAGACCTTGTCATGTAAGCTTATGTAAGCTATGCATGAGTCTTGCTATGCAAATGCCTTTATAATCTTGTTATGGTTTGATGCTTTGCTTTCCGACTATATGACCAAGGAACTTCCCTTCCCTTCCTCAATGGGAATGCTCCCCTGTCACACCACGCCTATGGCGGAAACACGTGGCGCGACGGTTCAAGAGGATTAAGCCAAGATTAATGCAAACCACAATATTAATTAAACAAACGGGCATTTATTCAACGCCGAAAATCATGTCAAATTATTCGTACATAATCTTAAAATTGTTTTTGAAATAAGTAGGGAGGCTCCTCCCTATATCCCTAGATCCTTGGGACAGAGAGACGAGTCCCCTTTATGATACCCAACGCCCGACTTGGAGATTCCCCCGACCCTGCTCGCCACGTTAACCTTCATCAGTCAATTACCTGAAAGATATGTTTAAAAATCGTCAATATATAAATATTGGTGAGTTCACAGGTTTTGATTTAATAAAACTTTATTAAGTGGGAATATCCTTGTT
The DNA here is from genome assembly GCA_028751855.1 of Ambrosia trifida. Lineage (NCBI taxonomy): Eukaryota > Viridiplantae > Streptophyta > Magnoliopsida > Asterales > Asteraceae > Ambrosia > Ambrosia trifida. The sequence continues at coordinate 20,306,558 of CM054126.1, read as the reverse complement.
ATGACATTTATAGGAGTTGCAAAGTCCTACAATTTACTTGAGCCTATAACCAAACCAAGAAAATTAGTAATGCCCCCGCCCCAAGTCGTTACTCGGTATTCCTACGACTTGATTTCAGAATACGTGCACCCCAGGCATACGCCGATGCATAATCGACGCTATCGATTAGGGGTGGGCCTTGTCAGGCACCAATAGTATTATCCAAATATTCCTTCGGTTTCACTTTCCTGAATTAATGATTATAGTGGGGAGGTCTCAACCCCGAGTGGCGATCACAACTCAAGTGTCCAACCCGTCAAACAAATCCCAACATATCTTTCCCCCGTAAAAACGTTAAATAGTTTAGAAATGGGGCCGTGAGACTCACCTGTAACTGTGCTCGGCTCAAAGAAGAAAATAGTAAAGTTTGTGATCCCGCACCTACAAATGTTTCTAGGCGTATAAGTCACTACACCTATAGTGTATGTGCCTTGGCAAGTTGTACACCCAACTTCCCGACCACGTCTTTATCCCAATTCCCGTTTAATAGTTTCGTATCCTAGGTTTAATGGCGATGGATTACCCTTTCCTTACAAGTCATATATTATTCTTATTAATATTCTTTGTGACTTGTACACTATTATACTCGACACGACTCTACCCAACGCATAATTATTTTCCCATTTAAATAATTATACTTAGGATCGTTTCGCTCGATATAATGTGATTTCTTATTATCCGACCCGACTCACTTTGCCACATATTTATTTTCCCATTCAAATAAATATGCTAAGTTCTTGTCGTTCGGTAACATATTCTTAACGCCCGACTAAACTCACCACACCGTACATTTATTTTCCCATTTAAATAAATGTACTAGGATCTTGTCGGTCACTCACACGTTCGCAGGTATATTTCACCTACTCGTCTCGGTTTTCCTTCTCGCATATCTATTTTCCCATTCAAATAGATATACTAGAATTTCGTCGAAAACGAGCATATGTACATATACCATCGCGTGGATACTACTTGTTAAGTTCATGTGTCGTTTAGCGTTTTTAATTCGTTACGTTGTGTTTTCCTTTCCCCACGAATATTCTTTCTACACTTAGGAAAGTGTTTCGCACGTTTCACCCTTGTTATATATATTTTATTTCCTTAAAATATATATGTATATCTTTATCTTGTCGTAATGGCATTTTTCTCATATGTCCGTTTACGTTAGCTCATGTAACTAAGTTCGTTAGTTAGCGTTTTTCATATTTGTTTCCATTGCGCGTTCTTATGGAAGTATTATTCCTACTTCCGATTCCGAACGTTTATTTCTTGGAAAATATACTTTGTACGTTTAGCCCAACTTGTGCAACTTGTAACCCAAAAATGTTTCCGATACTTTTATATTCCCATTTATATAAAAGTATCCATTTTTGTACAAGTTTTCCCAAGTCTTTACTAATATTTTATAAAATCTTATTTTTATAAAATCCTCGTGTTACCCTTTTATTTTTATAAAACTTCCATCTTTATAAAAATGCCTCTTTTAATTTATGCACAAGTAAGTTTCTCGTGTTTATCAAAAACTACACTTGGAAAAGTTATTATTTATGCTTTTGACACCGAACTCTTTGTTAATGCATTCTTGGACTAAAGTTTCTAAAATACATATTTTAGTCCCTCGACTTTCCAAGTTACAATATTAGTCCCTTAACTTATATTTGTTTGCATTTTTCCATCTCATCTTTCAAGGTTAGCATTTTTCTTCCATTTTAGTGGACTTTGAAGAACCATTTTCTTAGTGCTTGATTATTTTTACTTCATTCCACTTTTAATAATCTCATATTCCATCCTAGATGCTATTAACATGTTTGTTCCATATTTTTATCCAACATATCAACTTTTCACTTATTCAAGTGAGTGGACTTTGAATATGGAACTTTTTCACCTATGATTATCTAACCCATTTTAATATATTTTTGTCATTAACTTATCATCTTATGATGATTAAAATCATCTTCCATTATATTCAAGTCCTTCTCATCAATCATGATCAAATCATTCATTAACTCAAGTGTATGTTCATTTTATCACATTTTCTCCAAATATTACATTCATTAATATAAATCCAAGATTTATTTATGTTATTATTATTCTTCCATTTTTAATCTAACAAAACACATTATCTCTATAAAATCCATTTTATTACCCATCAATGTACAACTTGCTTTCAAAAGCACAAAATATGAACATTAATAATCAAACAAGGTAAAACTTACTACTAGCTCAAGGCTAGGGAAGACAACAACCTTGGATTGGATGGGGTTTAGTGTGTTTTTCCAAAGGGGTTAAGCTCCAAGCTCTTGAACACACAAAAGGGGTTTTGATGGATGATGATTTAGAGATGATTTGTTAGTGTAAAAATTGCAAGAAAAGTGTTAATGTAGGGGTGTAAACCCACAGCCACAAGGAGAAGAAGAGGAAGAAGTTTTTGTGATTTTGTTTAAGTGTTCTTGCTTGTGTATATAATATCCTTCTCAAATCTTCCAAAGATTACGTGTATCTTGCTTGGATTGGATGGAAGGATTATGGAAGATCATGTAGATTATGTAAGATCACAAAATAAATCTTTGGGGGATTAAGGGGTGTTTGGGCCGAGTTTAGAGAGAGAGAGAGAGTGATTAGTTAGTTTTTCTTAGCCAATGCACATCCATGCAACCTCATGATTATTGTCCAAATAATTGGATATTAAAGGAGATGAAGAGTTTAAGTGGGTAATTAAGAGTTTTTCCTTTTGGGTGGGCCCCCTAGGCTGGCCCCTTGGTGTCTTGGGTGGGGTCCACCTTGCTAAATATTATCCAATATTATGTTTAAGTCACTCTCGTTCGGGTACTGTCCGGGTATTCTTGGGTTTTTAACCGCGTGTCACCCGAATATTAAAATACCATTAATATTCCTTAAATTTAGTCCAGTTTAATTACTGATAATTTATTTCGGCTTTTGTCGGGTGAAATTACGTGTTACGCGCGTATCGGGTGCGGTACGCGCACTTTATTCGTTACCGGGAGATTTGTACAATAAGCTTTCACGTATGGCTTTGGGTTTCCAAAACTCATTATATTTTGTGAAAATATCATTTATTATATATTCCGGGTGTCCGGGGTTCGTTTCGCTTATTTAATTTTTACCGGGTATTCGCCAGTGTCCATACCGGATAGATTTGCTTGCGCATGATCCTATCATACTTTGTCATTAAACTCATGCATTCCTATGCATTATTTGGGAATTGCTATCTTCCTAAGGCCTCAGTTGTCACACCACGACAAAGGCGGAAACACGTGGCGCGACGGTTCAAAAGCATAAAGTCAAGGTTATGGCTAAACACAAGTAATTTTAAGAAAATGGGTCATTTATTATGACGTCGAATCAGTTTCAAACATTACACAAAAGATAATTGTTTTTAAAATAAACTTAGAGGTTTCTCAAATATATCCCAAATGCCTTGGGAAATAAAGGTGAAACCCCACAAAAGCCTGACGTCGCATGGAGATTCCCCGACCCTGCCTGCTTGATCTTTCATCTTCTAATTACCTGAAAGATATGTTTAAAAAGTTTCGTCAATATAAATATATTGGTGAGTTCACAGGTTTTCAGTTTCTAAACTTGAATACTTGGGAATACCATGTTATGACAATATATAGGAGTTGCAAATTCCTATAAATCTACTTGAGACTATAATCAAACCAAGACATATAATAATTGTGCCCCGCTCCAAGTCGTTACTCGGTTTCCCACGACTTAAGTTCAGAATATTTGCACCCCAGGCATAACCTAATGCATAATCGACGCTATCGATTAGGGGTGGGCCTTGTCAGGCACCAATAGTACTATTCGAATATTCCTCCGGTTTCAATTCCCTGAACAAATGATTATAGAGGCGAGGACTCAACCCCGAGTGGCGGTCACACCTCAAGTATTAAGTCCGTCAAACACTATCCCTAACATATCTTTCCCCCGGAAAACGTAAAAATAGTTTAAAATGGGGCCGTGAAACTCACCTGAACTGTGTCTGGCTCAATGGGGTGAATAGCAAAGGGGCGGTCTTGCACCTACAAACGTCCTAGACGTATAAGCCACTATACCTATAGTGCATGTGCCTTGGCAAGTTGTACACCCAACTCCCGACCACAAGTGGTTCCAAATCCCGTTTAATTATGCGTGTATCCTAGGTGTTGTTGGCGTTACATTACCCTTTGTGTTACAAGTTATATATTACTCTTGTTAATATTTCCATAACTTGTATCTTATTATCATCGACTCGACTTCACTTAACATATAATTATTTTCCCATTTAAATAATTATACTTAAGATCGCATCGCTCGATATGATATATATTTCATTCCTCGACCCGACTCACTTTGCCACACATTTGTTTTCCCATTTAAACAAATATGCTAAGATTTTGTCGTTCGATCGTATATTCTTAACGTCCGATTCAACTCACCACGCCGTATATTTATTTTCCCATTTAAACAAATATACTAGGATTTCGTTGATACGACATACACATATATATATCTTTGTCTTCTCGTCGCGGCTTTCCTTCCCGCATATCTACTTTCCCATTAAGTAGATATACTAGAATTTTGCCGAGACGAGCGTACAAGTATATAAATGTGTGATTTTTCTTGTTAAGTATATACGTTTGTTTTAACGTCTTATTCGTTTGCGTCATGTGTTTCTCCCACGAAATAATCCTCCAACACTTAGGAAAGTGTTTATTTATTTTCACCCAAAGTATATATATATTTTACCTCTTAAAATATATATTTTTCTTATCTTGCCGCAATGGCATTTTTCTCATATTTTGTCCGGTTATGGTTCGTTAACGCGTTTTAGTTCGATATCTTAACTTGATTAGTTAATTTTTTTCCAAGTTTCTCCCAACATGTATTTTATAGAAATATTTTCCATATTTCTTCCTATTTTCACATGTTACTTGGATGGTTAAAATACTTATGTATTTTTAACCCAACTTGTTAACTTAACTACAAAAATGTTTCCAACACTTTTATATTCCCATTTATATAAAAGTATTCATTTTTGTATAAGTTTCCCAAGTTTGTTTAATATTTTTATAAAATCTCTATTTTATAAAAATCCTTATGTTAAAACCCTTTATATTTTTATAACTTTCAAAAATACACTTTTATACAAAATACCCAAGTATTTCTACTAGTATTTACAAAAATCATCCTTAGACTTTATTTCTTACATTTTTGACACCAAACTTTCCATACTTGTATTTTTGGACTAATAGTTTCTAAAATGTTCATTTTAGTCCCTTAACTTTCAAAGTTACAACTTTAGTCCCTTAACTTACAAAAGTTGCATTTTTCCATTCTAACTTTCAAAGTTGGCATTTTTCACTCAAAATAGTTAACTTTGAAGATTCAACTTTTTATTGGTAAGTTATTTTTGTATCAAAACACTTATGTTAGTCTTATATTCCATATGAAAGACTAATTATGTGTGTGTTTTATGTATTTGTCCATTTCTTCAAAATATCATTCATCCAAGTGAGTTAACTTTAATTTTCCATCTTATTCATTTATGAACTTCTAACATGTTTTACCACATATTATTACTTAAATGATCATAGTAAGATGAATTAAAGTTAGTTTTAACATATTCAAGTTCATCTCAAAATATTAATCAAAACATCATCCTACTTAATCTTATATGTAAACTTCATATATTTTCAAGACTAATATATCATCATCATCAAATCCATGGTTTATTTTCATATCTTAAACCTTCCATTTTACATATGAAAACTTATTAAAGATTATGTTCAAAACCATTTTTAAACCCTTCATGTACAACTTGCTACTAGGAACACATACATGAAAAATAACAATCAAAAACAAGATTAAGAAGCTTACTACTAGCACAAGGCTAGGGAAGACAAAAACCTTGGATTTGAGAGGGGTTTAGTGTGTTCTTCCTAGTGGTTTAGCTCCAAGCTCTTGAAACACACAAAAGGGGTTTGGATGATGGATGATTTTAAGTATTTTGGAGATGTAAAAACTTGAAAGAACAATGTGTGTGGGTGCAAGGAAACTCACGGCCAAGAGAGGGGAGAAGAAAGAGTGTTTTGCTTTGCTTTTCAATCTCCTAACATGTGTTATTTATACCCTTATCACATGTAATCTTCCTTGGATTTTATGATCATTACTAAGATATGAGAGATATGTATTGTACTAAAGTTGATCTTGGATGGGTGTGGGATAAGGGGTGTGGCCGTGGGTTATTGAGAGGACAAGAGAGGTGGAGTGCAAATCTTGGCTAATTGATTATAATCTTTCATAAGCTTGCACTTGATTTATACAAGACCTTCCATGCATGCACACTAGTTGTAATGATATGTTTAGAGTTGGTTTTGGATGGTTGTGACCCCTTGGCCGAAATTTTCAAAGAGGGGGACAAGGTGTAGTTGCTTTTTGTACAAATGTTTACTTACAACTTTATCTTACATGTTTTGGCCTTATGTGAGCATGCTTTATCTAAGTTTGTAGATTATTATTATTAACATAAAATGTGGGTAAAATAAGGCTCTTTGGCCGGCCCCAAGTGGGTTTAAGTGGGGTCCACAACTTCAAATATTTACCCATTAATTGTTATGTTAAATCCCCCGTCGTTCGGGTGTCGTTCGGGTATTTTTCGGGTTTTAATCACGCGTCATCCGGACATTAAATATACCTTAAATAACACTTAAATATAGTCTATTTTAAGCGTTAATTGGTTATTTAGGCCTTTGCCGGGTGAAATTATGAGTTATACGCGTATCGGGTGCGATACGCGCATTTTATTTGTTACCGGGAGATTTGTACAAGACGTTTTCATTTATGGTTTTGGAGTTCCAAAACCCATTATATCTTATGAAAATACCCTTTATTTTATATCCTGGGTGTCCGGGATCCGTTTCGTTTATTTAATTATTACCGGGTAATTGCCAACATCCGTACCGGATAGCTTATTCGCACATGATCCAATCATGCTTTACCATTAAACGTATGCATTCCTATGCACTATTTGGAAATTGCTATTCCCTAAGGCCTTGATAATTAAATCACACATAATTGCATTTAATTACGTTAATCATATATTAATTAATTGTACGGAATTACCTTATTTTTGCCGGTTGTTACATTCTCCCCCCGTTAAGAGAATTCCGTCCCGGAATTCACTTCGAGTTCTCCGGTTCAGGTGTCTTCTCGAATAGGGCGGGGTATTTTTGCTTCATCCGGTCCAGCCTTTCCCACGTGAACTCCGGTCCACGCTTGGCATTCCAGCGCACTTTGACCAATCTGATCTTGCTGCGCCTTAATTTTTGGACCTTCCAATCAGTTACCTCGATTGGTTCTTCCACAAAATGTAACTTGTCGTCAATCTGGATTTCGTCAGCAGGAATAATGAGAGTTTCGTCGGATAGGCACTTTTTCAAGTTCGACACATGAAACGTGTCGTGTATTCCACTAAGCTCTTGAGGCAACTCGAGCTTGTATGCCACTGTGCCTACCCTCGACAAGACCTTGAATGGTCCAATATATCGCGGGTTCAGCTTCCCGCGCTTCCCAAAGCGCGCGATACCTTTCCAAGGTGACACTTTCAATAGGACCCTGTCTCCAACTTGAAACTCTAAAGGCTTTCGCCTCATATCAGCATAGCTTTTCTGGCGGTCCCGGGCCGCTTTGAGACGTTCTTTTATCAAAAAGACCTTATCCGTGGTCTCTTGAACAATTTCGGGCCCGGTGAGTTGCTTTTCCCCAACTTCCGCCCAACACAATGGCGATCGGCACTTGCGTCCATAAAGAGCTTCAAACGGTGCGGCTTGAATGCTCGTATGATAACTGTTGTTATAAGAAAATTCTACCAATGGCAAGTGCGTATCCCAATTACCTCCGAAATCAATCGCGCATGCCCGTAACATGTCCTCCAATGTCTGGATGGTTCGTTCACTTTGACCATCCGTTTGGGGGTGATATGCGGTGCTCATGTCGAGGCGAGTACCGAGGGCTTCGTTCAAACTTTCCCAAAATCTGGACGTGAAACGACTATCTCGATCGGAGATGATAGAAACAGGTACACCGTGTTTAGATACCACCTCCTTAATGTACAAACGGGTCAGTTTCTCCAACCTGTCCGTTTCGCGTATCGGGAGGAAGTGTGCAGATTTCGTCAATCGATCTACGATCACCCAGATCATGTCATGGCCGCTTGTCGTCTTAGGTAACTTGGTAATGAAATCCATGGTGATTCGTTCCCACTTCCATTCCGGTATTTCCGGTTGCTGGAGCAAACCGGAAGGTCTCTGGTGCTCAGCCTTGACCTTTGCGCAAGTCAAACATCGCGCAACATAGGCTGCTATATCCCTCTTGAAATTCGGCCACCAATAAAGTTCCTTCAAATCGTGGAACATCTTGTCTGCACCCGGGTGAACCGAATATCTAGAACTGTGAGCTTCGGCCAATACTAGCTCACGCAATCCACCATATACTGGAACCCAAATTCTATTCATGAAATACAATGTCTGGTCCGCTTTTGGTTCCAGTGAATCAACCATCTTTCGTAACCTTTCACCTTTGACATTCTCGGGTTTGAGGGCGTTAACTTGAGCTTCACGAATTCGTTCGGTCATATTCGTGTGGATAGTCAAACCCAAAGCTCGAACACGCAAGGGTTTAACCCGTTCCTTGCGACTCAAGGCGTCGGCTACGACATTCGCCTTACCGGGATGGTACTTTATCTCACAATCGTAATCGTTTAATAATTCAACCCATCGCCGTTGTCGCATATTTAAATCCTTCTGATCGAAGATGTGCTGTAAACTCTTGTGATCAGTGAAAATCGTGCACTTGGTTCCGTACAAATAGTGCCTCCATATCTTGAGAGCGAATACCACTGCACCTAATTCCAAATCGTGTGTAGTGTAGTTCTTCTCATGGATTTTCAGTTGCCTGGAAGCATAAGCTATTACTTTTTCTCGCTGCATCAATACACAACCCAAACCTTGATGCGAGGCATCACAGTAAACCACAAAATCTTCCGTACCGTCTGGAAGTGACAGTATCGGAGCGCCACATAACTTGTCTTTTAACAATTGGAATGCTGCCTCTTGCTTTTCCGTCCACTCAAATTTCTTGTCTTTTTGGGTTAACATGGTTAAAGCTTGCGCTATCTTTGAAAAGTTCTCGATGAACCTTCTGTAATAACCCGCGAGGCCTAGAAATTGTCGTACTTCGGTAGGAGTTCGAGGTGCTTCCCAATTTTTAATCGCCTCGATCTTGGCTGGATCAACGTGTATGCCCTTCTCGTTTACCACGTGGCCTAAAAAGTGGACTTCCCGAATCCAAAAGTCACATTTCGAGAATTTAGCATAGAGCTTCTCTTTGCGTAATACTTCAAGAATTAACCGAAGGTGATTCTCGTGGTCCTCTTTCGTACGCGAATAGATCAAAATATCGTCAATAAAGACAATGACGAATTTGTCCAGGTATGGCTTACACACGCGGTTCATTAGGTCCATGAAAACCGCTGGTGCGTTGGTCAAACCGAACGGCATTACCAAAAATTCATAGTGTCCATACCGGGTTCTGAAGGCCGTTTTTGGTACATCTTCTTCTTGTATACGCAACTGGTGATAGCCTGACCTCAAATCGATCTTGGAGTAATAGCTGGAACCTTGGAGCTGATCAAATAAATCGTCGATCCTGGGGAGAGGATAGCGATTCTTGATGGTTAGCTTGTTCAGCTCACGATAGTCGATGCACATGCGAAATGTGCCATCCTTCTTCTTCACAAATAAGACGGGAGCTCCCCACGGTGAGAAACTCGGTCTTATAAAACCTTTGTCCAATAATTCTTGTAGCTGGCTGGACAGTTCCTGCATCTCTGATGGAGCTAGGCGGTATGGCGATCGTGCCACAGGAGCTGCTCCCGGAACGAGGTCGATGCGGAACTCGACTTGTCGAGGTGGTGGCAACCCCGGCAAATCTTCTGGAAATACATCCGGAAAATCTCTGGCGACTGGAATGTCTTCCAACTTTCGCTCGTCGGCCTTCTTGTCCACTACGTGTGCCAAGAACGCGACAAGCCCTTTTCTCAGACACTTACGAGCCTTCATGCTCGAAATAATTCTTAGTGGCGTCCCGTGTCTTTCCCCTTGAATTGAGAGAGTTTCACCGCTTGCGAGGGGAACCTGAATAACCTTATCGTTGCAAATCACAATGGCACGGTGTGCGGACAACCAATCCATGCCAACAACGATGTCAAAACTTCCCAATACGACCGGCAATAGATCAATCCCAAACTCGTGCCCACAGAGTTCTAACTTACAATCTTTAGCTACCTCTCTCGTTTCAATAGTTTTACCATTAGCCAGTTCTATAGAGTAGGGTGTATCTAGTTTGCTAGTTTTTAAACCAAGTAGTCTTTTAAACTCAATGGATACGAAGCTAAAGTCAGCACCGGTATCAAATAATACAGAGGCATAATGACCATTTAGAGGAAACGTACCAGTGACCACATTGGGGTCTTGCCGTGCGTCACCGGCTCCAATTACAAATGCCCGGCCACGGGCCTGATTGTTGACTTTGGGGCAATCTTTCTTCCAATGGTCCAATGACCCACATGCAAAACAGGGTCTGGCCCCTCCGTTCCTTGGTGCTCCAGATCGGCACTCTTCAGTCTTGTGCCCGGTGCGGTGGCACTTCCCGCAAGTCAATCCATTGTTTCTCCCTTGGTTTCCCTGTTTGTTGTTGTTATTGTTACCACGTCCTGTGGCGGCATAACCCTTTCCTTTCTTGTTCGAGCTACCCGACGCTCGATCCTTTCTTCCCTCATCTCTCTTCCTTTTCCCAAACCTTTGCCCGTTACCCTGATCATTAGTTGCAACCGCTGAACTTGATCCTTGTTTCTTGCCCTCAACACTACTTGCTTCAGAAATTTTCAACCCAGAAACTTGGCGGATTAGGGTACCCATGCGGATAGCATCCTCAGTCAGACTTAGTGCCAGATCAATTGCCTCGCGCATGGTCGTGGGTTTGGAAGAGGTGACCATGCTGCGAATCTGTGGTGCTAGCCCGAATAGGTATCGTTCCACTTTGTTCTTCTCTGGTGTAACCAGGCGAGGTACCAGTCGTGCGAGATCATGAAATCTTGACGTATACCCAGTGACGTCTGCTCCTATCATGGTGAGGTTCCAGAATTCAGTTTCCAACTTCTGAACTTCACTTGCCGGGCGGTATTCGGCAGTCATCAGTTCCTTTAGTGCCGCCCATGATAGAGTGTATGCCACATCATCTCCTAAAGACTGTACTTGGCCGTTCCACCAAGTTAGGGCTTGATCCAGGAACAGATTGGTGGCGTACATGACAGACTGTCGAGGGGTACACCCGCTGATGCGGATAACTGCCTCGGTCTTTTCGAACCATTTGACCAGGCCTATGGAACCCTCAGTGCCGCTGAAGTTTAGTGGCTTACAGTCCAAGAAAGCCTTGAAAGTGCAGCCGCGCTCTCCCGAGGCTGTCCCTGTAATAGTAACATAGTATGTTATTATGGGATAGGAGTTTGTGAAATATTCTCCCATCGCTTTTTCATTTATTTATAAACCTCTTACCACTGGGGGAGGTCTCACGTCGCTCACTCCCTGTCCTGTCAAGGGAGTGTTCCGAGCGTGCGGCTTCGTGTTCAGCGATGGCACGAGCTATTCGTTCAGAAATCATAGTTTCGAGCTCAGCCGGTGTTGTGGGCAGTCCGTCTGCACCACTGTTGCTTCGGGTGGCAGGTGCCATTTTCTTCAATAATAATTATCAAAGGTTAATTTGGCAAACATTTATACAATACAAAGCATAAATAACAAACCAAAGCATGAACACAATAATTAATGCCATATCATCACACAACATACCAACACATCATACAGAAATATAAATAGAAATCAACATAACATCACCACACAAATATACAAACCACAACACATGGAGTAAGCAATAATAATCATAGACAACAACATATTTCACCATAATAATAAGATTTTTCATTAATTTCAATAATGTCAGTACAATGCTTGTTCATAATACAAAATGGAGAATACATTTCTCATACAATACATTGCTTTTGAAATAATAAAACATCATATCATACGCCGTAATACCCGTACGGCTGGGCAAAATGCAGACGAGTGTCATAACCCGTGCTGTACTACCATAGTGCTGCTAGTATGTACATAATCTGGTGTGTCTTCAGTGCATCCCCAATATATCCTACTGTGGCGGTGGCGGTGGATACTGGTACTGCGGCGCGTGCGTACTGATCGTCATACTGATCTTCATGATACGCTCGTACAAGAAATGTCGATGCGCAAAGTGCGCATCCCCTGTGATACCGCACTGAGCGTCCAGGCTCAGCAACTCCTCCGCGTAATGCGCCAAAGCATCCCGCGCATCTATCATCCTCGTCCACATCAGACGTGTCTGATGTTCCACCTGTGTTACGGTGCGCTGCACCGTGTCTGCGAGAGTCTGAAAATCCCGCTCTAAAGTGATGGCAGTGGACCATGCTGGTCCAGACAAGGGTGTCGTCCTGGGTGGCTGGGATGGTCCGGGTATATCTGGGTGTGTGGATGGGAAGGGCCCGAAGGGGAATGGTACTGGTATGTGGGGCAGTAAGAAACTGGGTGGCCTGATGGAAAAGTGGTGTGGCATCAGATAAGGGTCCCCTGCACCTAGAGGGTATGGTGCAGGTGTCATACTGGGTATGGTGGGGATGGGTGTAGTCATGGTAATGGTAGGTGGTGGCATGGGCTCAGCTAGTGGGGCTACCAATGGCTCAGAGAAAGTGGCCCACTCTGGAGTGGATACCACCACAGGGGGTGTAGGAGGGCTCGCAGTGGCGAAGGCCTCCAAGCCTGCCCTATGTAGCTCAGAGCTACGGGCGGGACTACCCTCGTGTATAAGTGCTGCTGGTGCTGGCTCCTCCTGGGGTATGGGCTCGGGTGCTGGTGGGGCTATGGGGTCCGCTGGGGCGTCCTCTAGCATGGGAGCCACTGGCTCCTCCTGGGCAGCCTGAATCTCTGGCACCAACATGTGCCCTACTGAACCCACCGACTCGTCATCGGAGTCGTCGGATATCCATCCGTTTCTTCCACGGGGAATGGGTAGGAGTCTCATACCTGCCGGTACGTGAATGTGGGGTACCGGTGCCGGCTCGTGCTCGGCGTGAGCCTGTCGGCAGAAAGGAGACTCTGCCGCGTCTGACTGGGCGGGAACTGGTCGCGAAGGACCGGCACAGCCGTCAGGGAAATCCCTGATGGCTCGAACGGGGCGTACGGCCAAAGGTGCGGCCGGTACGATGGGCTGTGGCGCGTCGATCACGGCCGGTGTCCAGTCAGGATCCTCGCTAGGATCTGTCTCGTCTGAGTCGTCGTCTGACCCCCCTGCGACGTCCATCTCTACGTCGTCTTCTTCCGCATCGAGTACAACCAACTCGACTGGCTCCGGTGGAGGTGCGGGTATAATCTGGATACTGCTGTCAACACTAGGCGCTATACTTCCCGCGTCCGACATCCTGGCAAAAGAACCGTACATGTATATATGATTTATTTAAATTAGACAGTTATGGCGTACTCTATAGTAACCTTCCTAACTTCTAATTTCTACGTTACAATACTCGTGGCTGGCTTGGTCGGAATCTCCTCATGCCCAATGCTTCTTGAAAATTACTTTTATTTAAAACCATGTACATTTTCTTTTGAAAACTTTATCTTTAGAACCAAATCCGGTTATAGTCTAGTTTTTAAAGAAAATACTCTAGTTCGCTATAACCTTGGCTCTGATACCACGTTCTGTCACACCACGACAAAGGCGGAAACACGTGGCGCGACGGTTCAAAAGCATAAAGTCAAGGTTATGGCTAAACACAAGTAATTTTAAGAAAATGGGTCATTTATTATGACGTCGAATCAGTTTCAAACATTACACAAAAGATAATTGTTTTTAAAATAAACTTAGAGGTTTCTCAAATATATCCCAAATGCCTTGGGAAATAAAGGTGAAACCCCACAAAAGCCTGACGTCGCATGGAGATTCCCCGACCCTGCCTGCTTGATCTTTCATCTTCTAATTACCTGAAAGATATGTTTAAAAAGTTTCGTCAATATAAATATATTGGTGAGTTCACAGGTTTTCAGTTTCTAAACTTGAATACTTGGGAATACCATGTTATGACAATATATAGGAGTTGCAAATTCCTATAAATCTACTTGAGACTATAATCAAACCAAGACATATAATAATTGTGCCCCGCTCCAAGTCGTTACTCGGTTTCCCACGACTTAAGTTCAGAATATTTGCACCCCAGGCATAACCTAATGCATAATCGACGCTATCGATTAGGGGTGGGCCTTGTCAGGCACCAATAGTACTATTCGAATATTCCTCCGGTTTCAATTCCCTGAACAAATGATTATAGAGGCGAGGACTCAACCCCGAGTGGCGGTCACACCTCAAGTATTAAGTCCGTCAAACACTATCCCTAACATATCTTTCCCCCGGAAAACGTAAAAATAGTTTAAAATGGGGCCGTGAAACTCACCTGAACTGTGTCTGGCTCAATGGGGTGAATAGCAAAGGGGCGGTCTTGCACCTACAAACGTCCTAGACGTATAAGCCACTATACCTATAGTGCATGTGCCTTGGCAAGTTGTACACCCAACTCCCGACCACAAGTGGTTCCAAATCCCGTTTAATTATGCGTGTATCCTAGGTGTTGTTGGCGTTACATTACCCTTTGTGTTACAAGTTATATATTACTCTTGTTAATATTTCCATAACTTGTATCTTATTATCATCGACTCGACTTCACTTAACATATAATTATTTTCCCATTTAAATAATTATACTTAAGATCGCATCGCTCGATATGATATATATTTCATTCCTCGACCCGACTCACTTTGCCACACATTTGTTTTCCCATTTAAACAAATATGCTAAGATTTTGTCGTTCGATCGTATATTCTTAACGTCCGATTCAACTCACCACGCCGTATATTTATTTTCCCATTTAAACAAATATACTAGGATTTCGTTGATACGACATACACATATATATATCTTTGTCTTCTCGTCGCGGCTTTCCTTCCCGCATATCTACTTTCCCATTAAGTAGATATACTAGAATTTTGCCGAGACGAGCGTACAAGTATATAAATGTGTGATTTTTCTTGTTAAGTATATACGTTTGTTTTAACGTCTTATTCGTTTGCGTCATGTGTTTCTCCCACGAAATAATCCTCCAACACTTAGGAAAGTGTTTATTTATTTTCACCCAAAGTATATATATATTTTACCTCTTAAAATATATATTTTTCTTATCTTGCCGCAATGGCATTTTTCTCATATTTTGTCCGGTTATGGTTCGTTAACGCGTTTTAGTTCGATATCTTAACTTGATTAGTTAATTTTTTTCCAAGTTTCTCCCAACATGTATTTTATAGAAATATTTTCCATATTTCTTCCTATTTTCACATGTTACTTGGATGGTTAAAATACTTATGTATTTTTAACCCAACTTGTTAACTTAACTACAAAAATGTTTCCAACACTTTTATATTCCCATTTATATAAAAGTATTCATTTTTGTATAAGTTTCCCAAGTTTGTTTAATATTTTTATAAAATCTCTATTTTATAAAAATCCTTATGTTAAAACCCTTTATATTTTTATAACTTTCAAAAATACACTTTTATACAAAATACCCAAGTATTTCTACTAGTATTTACAAAAATCATCCTTAGACTTTATTTCTTACATTTTTGACACCAAACTTTCCATACTTGTATTTTTGGACTAATAGTTTCTAAAATGTTCATTTTAGTCCCTTAACTTTCAAAGTTACAACTTTAGTCCCTTAACTTACAAAAGTTGCATTTTTCCATTCTAACTTTCAAAGTTGGCATTTTTCACTCAAAATAGTTAACTTTGAAGATTCAACTTTTTATTGGTAAGTTATTTTTGTATCAAAACACTTATGTTAGTCTTATATTCCATATGAAAGACTAATTATGTGTGTGTTTTATGTATTTGTCCATTTCTTCAAAATATCATTCATCCAAGTGAGTTAACTTTAATTTTCCATCTTATTCATTTATGAACTTCTAACATGTTTTACCACATATTATTACTTAAATGATCATAGTAAGATGAATTAAAGTTAGTTTTAACATATTCAAGTTCATCTCAAAATATTAATCAAAACATCATCCTACTTAATCTTATATGTAAACTTCATATATTTTCAAGACTAATATATCATCATCATCAAATCCATGGTTTATTTTCATATCTTAAACCTTCCATTTTACATATGAAAACTTATTAAAGATTATGTTCAAAACCATTTTTAAACCCTTCATGTACAACTTGCTACTAGGAACACATACATGAAAAATAACAATCAAAAACAAGATTAAGAAGCTTACTACTAGCACAAGGCTAGGGAAGACAAAAACCTTGGATTTGAGAGGGGTTTAGTGTGTTCTTCCTAGTGGTTTAGCTCCAAGCTCTTGAAACACACAAAAGGGGTTTGGATGATGGATGATTTTAAGTATTTTGGAGATGTAAAAACTTGAAAGAACAATGTGTGTGGGTGCAAGGAAACTCACGGCCAAGAGAGGGGAGAAGAAAGAGTGTTTTGCTTTGCTTTTCAATCTCCTAACATGTGTTATTTATACCCTTATCACATGTAATCTTCCTTGGATTTTATGATCATTACTAAGATATGAGAGATATGTATTGTACTAAAGTTGATCTTGGATGGGTGTGGGATAAGGGGTGTGGCCGTGGGTTATTGAGAGGACAAGAGAGGTGGAGTGCAAATCTTGGCTAATTGATTATAATCTTTCATAAGCTTGCACTTGATTTATACAAGACCTTCCATGCATGCACACTAGTTGTAATGATATGTTTAGAGTTGGTTTTGGATGGTTGTGACCCCTTGGCCGAAATTTTCAAAGAGGGGGACAAGGTGTAGTTGCTTTTTGTACAAATGTTTACTTACAACTTTATCTTACATGTTTTGGCCTTATGTGAGCATGCTTTATCTAAGTTTGTAGATTATTATTATTAACATAAAATGTGGGTAAAATAAGGCTCTTTGGCCGGCCCCAAGTGGGTTTAAGTGGGGTCCACAACTTCAAATATTTACCCATTAATTGTTATGTTAAATCCCCCGTCGTTCGGGTGTCGTTCGGGTATTTTTCGGGTTTTAATCACGCGTCATCCGGACATTAAATATACCTTAAATAACACTTAAATATAGTCTATTTTAAGCGTTAATTGGTTATTTAGGCCTTTGCCGGGTGAAATTATGAGTTATACGCGTATCGGGTGCGATACGCGCATTTTATTTGTTACCGGGAGATTTGTACAAGACGTTTTCATTTATGGTTTTGGAGTTCCAAAACCCATTATATCTTATGAAAATACCCTTTATTTTATATCCTGGGTGTCCGGGATCCGTTTCGTTTATTTAATTATTACCGGGTAATTGCCAACATCCGTACCGGATAGCTTATTCGCACATGATCCAATCATGCTTTACCATTAAACGTATGCATTCCTATGCACTATTTGGAAATTGCTATTCCCTAAGGCCTTGATAATTAAATCACACATAATTGCATTTAATTACGTTAATCATATATTAATTAATTGTACGGAATTACCTTATTTTTGCCGGTTGTTACATCAGTTAAACAATCAACACATTATTACGTTTAATTACGTTAATCGCGTTTAATTAATTAGTACGGGATTACCTTAATTTTGCCGGTTGTTACATCCCCCTCTAGGGGTGATTCTTTATTTATGTTTAATGTTTGGTTGTCTTAGATCTGTTACTTGTCGTTTATAGTGTTTGCAATGTCTTTAACCTTTTGCCATGAGGTGGATGCTGCAGTCACCCATCCCAGGCTACTAAGCTAGAGAACCGATGCAATGCTTATCCTATCAACTTGTTGGTAACCTTTCTCAATGGTTACCTATATGAAATGTTCGTTTTGATCCTAGGCTACTAGGCTAGAGAACCGACGCAATGCTTATCATATCAGCTTGCTTGTAACCTGTTATGAACATGTATGAGCTGTCTTGGTGTGAGGAGCTCACCCTCTTTCATGGGTTTAGGTATTCCATCTAAAGAACTTGTCCCATGGAGTTGTGGATTGTATTAGGAACTCACCCTGTATACAGGAAGGTCATTATCCTTGTTACCTGTTGAGCAGTTGTGGCCTAGGAGCTCATCCCCGTTTCATGGGTAGGTATAGCGCCGGATCCCATGGAGCCTGGTTAGGAGGGGCTCACCCTTTGATAAGATAAGTGACAAGTGGTTGTGGTTGCATGAAAGAGTTTCCTTCGTTCCGTTAGCTTGCAGCTTAGAAACTACATTGTCTAGACAACGCTTTTGGATTTATTGATGAATATCAAGATGTTATAGTAACTGAGGTTGCCTTATGTAACACCCCAACCGATGGCGGAAACATCGAGGTGTCACGTAGTGACGATTGTTCAATAGCACATGGACTAAAGTGTAAATTTGAATACATTGATTAAATAATTTATTACATCGAAATGAAATACAACGATTCTAACTGCCAACTAAAATGTAATACAATGAATCAAAATCTAAATATAAATCCGAAAGCTTAAAGGATGCATCTCAAAACAACCTGAAACATGTACGAAAACGTTTTGGTCAATACAAAATGTATTGGTGAGCATACCCTGTTTGAATAAATGTAGTAGGAAAAGTGTTTAGCAATTCATGTGCGGTACCATTTGCAATTATATAATAAGTAATATCCGTTCAAAATCAACCCTATGTAAAGAAAAGCAGATATATATAGTATGCGCTAGTAGTAATGTAATACATAGCAATGACAAGGACTCTCAACAGAGTCACAAGGGTATATACCATAGTACTATTCATTGAAATGCCAGGCCCTCAAAGGTTAATGATTTTGACAAGTCATAGACATACAAATTAACATAACGCAAACACACATGAGAATTGCATTTAGTAAAGGAAATAGAAACTTGATTGTAAGTACATGAGTCACCCCAAGATGTAAAACAGTAAAAAGGGGAAAGATATACTCACTTGTTGTGAAGAATAACAAGTACGACTAGCACAAGTTGTAGCGGTTTGGGTAACTCCAAAAATTACCCTAACAGAATGAATATTATATGTATAAATAATAGAATAAAATCTAGAACGACTTGGAGATTTCTAGGTTCATATATGTTTAGGGATTTAGTTTAGGACTCTAAAATGTCTAGATAGTTTAACGTAAGAAAAATATATATTCCAATTCATATTTATATAAAATGGTAAGAGTAAATAATGACTCGATAAAAGTAAAATTTGATATGTTTACATCATATTTATCATGGAAAAAATATATAAAAGCATATATATGTATAGGTTATAGATTTGATTAAAATATAATCATTTGAGTATTATTATTATAATAATAAATGAAGTTGTCTAGAATTAGACATTGAATTAGAATATAACAAAATAAAATGTAATATATAGTGTATGTGTATGTAAAATATATCTAAAGCATTAAACATCAACCAATAGTATGACTATGAAAGTGTCAAATTATATATTTGAATAAATAAATATCATAACTCATACAATGCGATGCAAATAAATATTTATATATAATTAGAATAGTGAATATGAGAAAATGAATAAAAAAAATGCGTGTAAGACTATATTATTGTTTTGTAAATTAAATAACTATCAAAAGTCTAAACGCACGTGTATATATATATATATATATATATATATAAATTACACAAGGTGTATAAAATATATACATACATAAGTATCATATAGATTATGTATAAAGTACTCAAATAACAATGTTAACCAAAATGTATAGAATTTCGAATGTATAACAATATTTTAGTTATAAAATTACCACTTGAATTTTATAGAATAAAAATAGCTTAAATTAGTATAAAACATGAATAAATTCCAAAAATCTTATCACAAGCATGACTAAGACCAAATCAACAATAGAGTCACTAAATAATATAAGTTACAATGTCAAAAGGCTATTTTTAGAATAGGTTTAAAAGCCCTAAAATCCGAAAATTATTGTATGAACCATAGAACTTGATTTGTCACATTGAAAATCAAATTCCCTTTATCAAAAAATTGATAGAGGGCTTTTGTAGTAGATAAGAAATAAATAAAATTAGACTCGGAATTACCCAAATCAGATTAGAATTGAGGTTGAATTCGCAAATGGAAGTTCCAAGCTCTACAAACGCACACTCAAACGTCAACGTCATTGATAATTGATAGCCTTTGATTTTTGTTTGGAGTATCACGAAATGAGAGTTGAAGAAGATATTATGATACATCTTGATTTAATCGAAGGGATGCTTCTAAGACACATACTCTCAAAAATATGGCAAAGTCAAGATGAATAAAAATTTATGAACATCGATTTTAGAATGAGGAACACCTATTGTTTCAACTAATGTTTCTTCCATTTTATAACAAATGAAATAAGAAAGGTATAATGAAACTTATGAAGGTGCACTAATGGCTCATGAATTGGAGCATTTACATTCTTTATTTTTATGTTCATAACTTATGTAGCTTTAAGACATATTAAATTTCTAATTAAAAAGGAAATTTATTATCAAAACTCCATTAAAAGAAAATTTCAATGATTATCATAAATTCAAACTTCTAATAAATTCAAAAATGATAGAAAGTACAAGGACTAGAATTGACAACTTGAAGAAAAACGCAGGTGATGGTTGTCACAGTCTCCCCTACTTTAGAAAATTTCGTCTCGAAATTACTTTCAAGTGGGGGTTTCTATGAAACAAAAGATGTTGTAAAAAGGCAAGTAGGTTTTAAGAAATACATCAATCGTGATTTTACAAAGTTTAAAGTAGTGGTTTAATATCCAAGGCAAAAGTTTCAAAATCCTTAACGTTTGACCCAAGGTTAGAATGTTGAGAGTTTACAATGAAAAAGGATTGGGAAAGTATGTAACTGGTGAGGGCAGAGGCACTGATGAAACAGTCTCCCCTACTTTAGAAAGGTTTCTGACCAAACTTTATTAAGGACATGCAACAGGATTTCGACTAACAGAGTGTGTAAGAGTATACAAAGTTTAAGGTTTTCTGTAGAGGTGGTCAACAAGGAAGGCGCCAACAAAACTAATTGAAGCTTATGTAAAATGTTCTTATCGAAAATGATAGCCGTTAGTCAACGATCTAATAAAGAGGTAATTATAAAGTAATAGGTAGGTTCTTGGTCAAACTCCCAGTCCGTTTCTGTAGTATCGTTTATGTTTATATATAGGGTGTACCGCAGCTAACCCACCACACTCCCGATACTTTGGACTCGTACTGATTGTC
This sequence comes from Ambrosia trifida, assembly GCA_028751855.1. NCBI lineage: Eukaryota > Viridiplantae > Streptophyta > Magnoliopsida > Asterales > Asteraceae > Ambrosia > Ambrosia trifida. The sequence continues at coordinate 20,285,072 of CM054126.1, read as the reverse complement.
TACCAACAGCCTAAATAGAATTACACACCACTCTCATGTACCTGTAAACCCATAATTGCGTTCCGGACCGTAATCATCGATTTACCTTACACTAGGGTGGTATGCTTTTCCATAACCCTATCCTAAGTAATACTCGAAACAAATGCGTGCAATCAGGATATGCTAAGTAATTAATACTGCAATGAAACAATGACATGGTTAGAGGTCCTTCCCTTTCGGGTTTACCCTTTAACCGTAATGAGAGTAACATGTAAGTAATAGACATGGTTAGAGGTTCTTCCGTTTCGGGTTCACCCTTAACCGGTAACTTCTGTTCACATCGTTGGCTCTAAACATCCATATTGATAAACTCTGAGATTTACACCGTTCCCCTTGGATTAAAGAAATACTCTAGTCCGAGTCGTACGTGGGCACCGGCTTAGATCTCATACGAGTTATCAACTAGTATGTTCGTTGGCCATGATGATGAACAAAATAATGTAAAGTATAACAGGGTTTTGCTCAAAATAATGTAACTATATAAGTATAGCATAAAATTTCGATTGAAAGAATGAAAGTAAACGAGTTGAACTTTTGCAAATAAGCAGTGTGAAAATAATCACAAATAACGTGTTAGAAATAACTATGAATAAAAATGGTGCAAGAATAAAATAATGAAATTTACGGCAAATGAATGTGCACGGAACGGGTGTATAGCCTACTGGCATGTGAGTTTAAAATCTAGTAATTTTACATATATGCGTTATACTATAAAAGACATTTAGCAACATTCTGATAAAAAGATATGTCCATTGTTTTGTTAAACCAAAAGTTTTGCAACTGAAAAAGTATAAGTGTAAAAGGTAAATTTTCGCAGTTTACTCAACTTTGTGATATTGTTGAAAGAATAGTAGTGATGCATGAGAATACATTTTTAGAAATCGAAGTGTGTTTTAGATTCAAAACAGGTTCATTTGCAAAATCTTCGTAAATACACATTTTCATGTGTTTACGAGAAGTCGAGTTTGAAAAATGTTATAAGGCTTATTATTAGTTGCAAATTTCTCTCAAAAATATATATTGGTTATGTCATATGAAAACAAAGGGTTACATTTGTCCTTTAAAATATGCAGTACAAGTTTGTAAAATGCAAAATGAAACCATTTCATGAACTATGTGTAATTCTAATGTGCTTTAAAAGACCATGATTTAAAATGACGTGAATGATAAGATTAAAGTATGTAATAGATTACCAACATTTAAGAAAATTCATAATCAACGAGATGTAGAAATAGATCCCTGAGATGTGGATTTCACTCCTAACTCAAAGATGTATTTCAAAATTGAAAACGATTGTGGAATGAAACCAATCACTAAGTTAAGGATATCACTCCCAGCTTAGTGGTTAAGTTTCTTTTTGAAGGAAATACTCTTTGAGGTGTGGATGTCACTCCTATCTCAAAGATATATTCCTAAGATAAATAACCTATAGAGGAGTGAAACTAATCACCAAGGTATGGATACCACTCCTAACTTGATGATATCGTTTCGTTTGTGAAATACGAGTGTCTTCTTCGCCAAGCAAAATACCGAAAGAATATCGAGAAAGAATCATAGCGAAAATATCTTGAAAGAAAATATAAGGATAAAGAGAAATATATACGAGAGGACTCGTGAAAATGAGCTTAGTTATAGACTAGGCTAAAAGGCATTCTAATAACCTAATTCCCTATAACCATGGCTCTGATACCAATCTGTAACACCCCAACCGATGGCGGAAACATCGAGGTGTCACGTAGTGACGATTGTTCAATAGCACATGGACTAAAGTGTAAATTTGAATACATTGATTAAATAATTTATTACATCGAAATGAAATACAACGATTCTAACTGCCAACTAAAATGTAATACAATGAATCAAAATCTAAATATAAATCCGAAAGCTTAAAGGATGCATCTCAAAACAACCTGAAACATGTACGAAAACGTTTTGGTCAATACAAAATGTATTGGTGAGCATACCCTGTTTGAATAAATGTAGTAGGAAAAGTGTTTAGCAATTCATGTGCGGTACCATTTGCAATTATATAATAAGTAATATCCGTTCAAAATCAACCCTATGTAAAGAAAAGCAGATATATATAGTATGCGCTAGTAGTAATGTAATACATAGCAATGACAAGGACTCTCAACAGAGTCACAAGGGTATATACCATAGTACTATTCATTGAAATGCCAGGCCCTCAAAGGTTAATGATTTTGACAAGTCATAGACATACAAATTAACATAACGCAAACACACATGAGAATTGCATTTAGTAAAGGAAATAGAAACTTGATTGTAAGTACATGAGTCACCCCAAGATGTAAAACAGTAAAAAGGGGAAAGATATACTCACTTGTTGTGAAGAATAACAAGTACGACTAGCACAAGTTGTAGCGGTTTGGGTAACTCCAAAAATTACCCTAACAGAATGAATATTATATGTATAAATAATAGAATAAAATCTAGAACGACTTGGAGATTTCTAGGTTCATATATGTTTAGGGATTTAGTTTAGGACTCTAAAATGTCTAGATAGTTTAACGTAAGAAAAATATATATTCCAATTCATATTTATATAAAATGGTAAGAGTAAATAATGACTCGATAAAAGTAAAATTTGATATGTTTACATCATATTTATCATGGAAAAAATATATAAAAGCATATATATGTATAGGTTATAGATTTGATTAAAATATAATCATTTGAGTATTATTATTATAATAATAAATGAAGTTGTCTAGAATTAGACATTGAATTAGAATATAACAAAATAAAATGTAATATATAGTGTATGTGTATGTAAAATATATCTAAAGCATTAAACATCAACCAATAGTATGACTATGAAAGTGTCAAATTATATATTTGAATAAATAAATATCATAACTCATACAATGCGATGCAAATAAATATTTATATATAATTAGAATAGTGAATATGAGAAAATGAATAAAAAAAATGCGTGTAAGACTATATTATTGTTTTGTAAATTAAATAACTATCAAAAGTCTAAACGCACGTGTATATATATATATATATATATATATAAATTACACAAGGTGTATAAAATATATACATACATAAGTATCATATAGATTATGTATAAAGTACTCAAATAACAATGTTAACCAAAATGTATAGAATTTCGAATGTATAACAATATTTTAGTTATAAAATTACCACTTGAATTTTATAGAATAAAAATAGCTTAAATTAGTATAAAACATGAATAAATTCCAAAAATCTTATCACAAGCATGACTAAGACCAAATCAACAATAGAGTCACTAAATAATATAAGTTACAATGTCAAAAGGCTATTTTTAGAATAGGTTTAAAAGCCCTAAAATCCGAAAATTATTGTATGAACCATAGAACTTGATTTGTCACATTGAAAATCAAATTCCCTTTATCAAAAAATTGATAGAGGGCTTTTGTAGTAGATAAGAAATAAATAAAATTAGACTCGGAATTACCCAAATCAGATTAGAATTGAGGTTGAATTCGCAAATGGAAGTTCCAAGCTCTACAAACGCACACTCAAACGTCAACGTCATTGATAATTGATAGCCTTTGATTTTTGTTTGGAGTATCACGAAATGAGAGTTGAAGAAGATATTATGATACATCTTGATTTAATCGAAGGGATGCTTCTAAGACACATACTCTCAAAAATATGGCAAAGTCAAGATGAATAAAAATTTATGAACATCGATTTTAGAATGAGGAACACCTATTGTTTCAACTAATGTTTCTTCCATTTTATAACAAATGAAATAAGAAAGGTATAATGAAACTTATGAAGGTGCACTAATGGCTCATGAATTGGAGCATTTACATTCTTTATTTTTATGTTCATAACTTATGTAGCTTTAAGACATATTAAATTTCTAATTAAAAAGGAAATTTATTATCAAAACTCCATTAAAAGAAAATTTCAATGATTATCATAAATTCAAACTTCTAATAAATTCAAAAATGATAGAAAGTACAAGGACTAGAATTGACAACTTGAAGAAAAACGCAGGTGATGGTTGTCACACCTTAGAGTAGGCTATATCATGGATTTCGTATGCATGTTGTGGTATTTGACCAACTTTCATGGATCAATGTCTTGTGGAGTACGTCTTTGAAGAGCATATCCTCGTTAGTTTTTCCATGAGTTGGGGTAATGCAATAATACATGCATATTAATACTATGCACTTAAAATAATGTGGATTGTTTATATGATAAGCTTCCCTATAACGTTCCTCTCTTTGTGTTCGCCATATGTCAAAGAGACGAAATGTCATGAGGAAATGTTAGGGAGATTCTTTTGTAGTTCCACAAGTCTTTTTATGTAAGAATAATAGCCTCTTGAGTAAGAAGGTTGTCTTCTTGCGTAAGAAGGGCAACTTCTTTACGTAAGAATGGCAGCTTCTTATGTAAGAAGGGCAACTTCTTATGTAAGAATGTCAGCTTCTTATGTAAGAATGTTAAATTCCTATGTAAGAATGGAAGCTATTTAGGTAAGAATGGACATCTCCTTATATGAGAAGGTTAGCTCCCTTATGGAGGCTTTTTATGTACAACTTCATGTATAAGGAGGTTAGCTTCCTTATGGAAGCTTTCTATGTAAGGATATTAGCTTGTCATGTAAGAAGGTAATATTCTTTGTTGACGATAGTAAGCTTCGTATGTGCTATGAAAATTGCCTTTTAGGATATGATGGTTAGTTTTCTTGGTTTTAGATGATACTTGAAGAGCTTCGTGCAAGGTCAGGGAACTTTACACTTGAACCCGTGATCAACTTTTGAAGGAGACAAAGATGTCTCATAACATTTTGGACGATGTTTATGTGTAAGTTTGGTGACATTCGAGATACTCTTTCGCCTTCAACCGCATTGTTTAGAATAGAGTATATGGTGATCTTTGATTGACCTTTCGTATGAGTTGATTCAATAGAGAAGGTAGTAAAAATAAGCCTTTCCATAATTTAGTAAAATTCTCTTAGTCATTGGACACTTTAAAGCGCATGAGGTGGAGGTTGAGCTTGTTTAATGGCATGGTGCATCAGCGTGGTGTTTGATTGAAGGAGTGTTGGTAAGTAAAAGTTCAAGGGTAGATGTTCACTTACCTCATAGGTGGTGAAGTCTCATGGCTTCGAGTGTTGAGGTTTTGGGACTCCTTGGACAATTCTTTATCAAGGTGCTACCATATGGCAAAAATATCTCCTAACCAACGCTTTTTGATGCTATGGCGGGCTACCTCTTTCATGTTGCTTCCTTGCTCTAGTGAACAATTTCTGGAAGGCTACCGTCATGCTTCCTATTGGCAACTTCTATATTCTTATGAGCAGCTTCTATGCTCCTAACAGCTGGTTGCTGCCGTAGGGCATGTGCGAATAAGGATTCACCCAACTCTATTATTTTGTGGAGTTCTAACTTTGTGGTAATTTGTCGCGTTCATGATTACTAGAAGTTGTTTGCCACGATCCTTGGTGTCACCAAGTTGCATCGTTGCATTGGCAATTTGCTTGCGTGCTTCTTAGGTAGGCACGTGTAGTAATGCTCCCTTGTTTGATCACTTGTTGTGTTGCCCTAACCATTGCTTGAAGCTTCTTTGCTTGTTTTAGTAAGCCATTTGTTGTTCCACAAGTAGCCTTAATATTTCTTGTGGGCTATTATGTTTCTAAGCCTCGTAGGCTTTGTGAGTATTAACCATCTATCGGAGATTTCTCACTTGATAGGATTAGTTTAGGCATATGGGCTCGTCATTTATAGAACCTTCTTTTTATAAGGTTCCCTTAACGAGGTGTTTAAACTTTTCCACACATCGGCTAAGTTTTATTCTCTTGCAGTGTCGACAAGATGTATGGAGGTTTTAGCAGGTTGCTTCGATGATTGAGCAAGCTGCTTTAGTTAACCTTGATCTTGCCGATTTTGTTTATGCCTGGTTCTTTGTAGATAATCATGTGCAAGGTAAGTATTGTTATATCTTTTACATAAGCGGAGCCACCTGGACATGAGCAATCGAAAGGACGATGCGTTGTTCTTTAGCTTTCTTGATAGGTTCTTTGTTGCTTAGCTGCAATAAGCAACGTTCCTCAAATAGAGAAGCATATGCCTTATTCAGACCATGATTTTGTTCGAGGCTTCTTTACTCCTACCGATGATGTCACACGTGTAGCAATGTTCTTGTGACCATTTTAGCTTTTAGGGGAAATAGCCTTGACATGTGTAGGTAACTGGCCTCCCTACTTTTTAGCTCCTCAACTTCTTGGTTTCTAAACTTCTTGATTCGTTCAAAATTAGGTACCCATACCATCAGCCCCCAGTCATGAGTAGTCATGACGTAGTCATGGGTGCTTATGACTTGGTATCTAACCATTCGATTTTGAACTTCTCACTTATGAGCTTCCTAAGCCTCTAGACATGTCAAGCTTTTGGGATTCAAAGATCCGTATATATGAAGCTTTAAACTAGGTGTTTGAGCAAGTTTATTCTTATTTCAAGTAAGCCATTACTTTGGAACCGAATAAATGTTTCTTTGAACATGTGACAACAAGTAACATTTGTCTATTGTTCAACATTGGATGCTTTCGCGAACATGTTTAGGAGTTTAACTTCCTTATGTGTCATGTCATTTGCGAGTATTTTGTGCAAGCTAAAGTTTTTTATCCTATGAGAAAGATAGGACAAAGAGGTGAGCTTATTTAAATGAGGTGACTCGCTTGGATCTTTATGGCTTTGAGCCAATGGTCATCCTTGTGGGATGTAATTTTTATACGGTTGCCTCACTTGTGCCTCATGATACCATGGGCATGTTACTTGATAAGGCTAGTTGAGTAGGGATTTTGTGAAGGCGTAGGAGGCTTAGTAGCTTCCGCACTTCTTGGCTTTACGAGTTGCCACATTTTTTGATTGGTGTTATGGAGGTCACAAAAACTTTTTAATGATGCATTTGTGAGCTTCTCTAGTCACCATAGGTGAGGTCATGCAAAGCTCATTTTGTTCCCATAGGATGGCTTCACTTTCTATCTAGGAGAGTAGCTCATCTTTGCAAAGCATTGAATTGGTGTTAAGCGGAGCAAGTATACAAGGTTATGTTTTATGCTCTCCATAGTGAGTGGGCCAAGCCTTCATAATATTTACCAACCTTTTTGATATGAGGAGGCATCTTTCTTCTTTTCCAAGTTGTTAGTCTTTTTAAGGAAGGTGTTGAGCCTGCCCTAAGCGATGTGCTCGTTCCCTTAAACGACTTTGGTGTACGGAAAAGATGTTAATTTTCTAAGGATGATTCGTCCTAGCGTTCGTCAATACTTATAATGTCACACCCCAACCGATGGCGGAAACATCGAGGCGAGACTTATGGTAGATTGTTCAAAGACTTCATGACACTAGATTTTGTGACAGTATAGTTTAAAGATAGAATTTCATTTATTGTCTAAAAATAGAAATACAAGTAGTTCAAATAACGAAAAATACAACAACAAGAATATGATAACTTAAACTAGAGTGAGTTTCTATGTCCAATCCTAAGTAGTTTTCTTGAATGTCCTGCAATAAATATTTCCTGCAACATGTATAAAATATCCGTCAACACATAAAGCATTGGTGAGCATACTACTTTTGACATACATACATAGTATAATAAAGTTTTGCTTATAGGCATATGCAAGAGAACCATACAAACGGCGACTAGCCACGAAGAATTTTGCTTAACATGACCCATGTAGGGGGCGGATAGCCAATCCTATAGCGCTATACATGCAAGGTGGGTTGTCAACTATATGAACATTTGTATGTTAGAGTAAATAATTCTACATAGCATAGCGTACAAGCATATAATAGACTTTAGATTGCGCATGATAGAATTTAGAATATGATAGACTTTAGACTAAGCATAATAGATTGTAGAGTTTAAAATCGTTTGAGTTTTGATAGTGATACATGTTGAGCCCCAAAGAATAAAGAATAAAAGGGGGACAAGTATGAACTCACATTTGGGCGCGTCTTGATATAGTTCCAAAGATAAGTCTTGGAAGATTAAGCTTTAGCTCCGATTAACTAGAATTAAGAATTAGAGTCTTAGGTTCGAGTTTTAGATTATAGATTCACGAGAGTCATGCAAGCCATTTAGGCAAACCAAACACAAATCGCCTTTAAGGCAATCCGGATGGTCATGAGAATGAGTTAGACCAAGCACAAAATCATCATAGATGATTCGGATGGTATAAAGTTAGGAATGTGAATCCATTTGATAGATTCATGTCATAACCACTTCGCTTATGAAATAAACGTGGGTTTTGGACACGGGATTTCCCCTTTCTAGTGTGGATAAATCCGTAGCACAAGAAGGATCAAGAGAGTTGGTAAGGTAGGGTGTAACCACAAACCTTCCAAAGATTAATAATAGGACAATAAGATAGAAGATTGAAAGTAGTTTATAATAATACATAGTATAACTAAGAACATAAAAACGAATCAGAAAATAAACACCTTTGGGACCTCTTTTAGGTGCTCTACCCTTATCACACTCATGTGGATAAATATGGGGAAGATCCTAGAGGCTTCTCCAAGGAGTTTTGGATAGAAAAGAGGTGAAAGATTAGAAATAAAGGTGAAGTTTTAAGCCCAAAAACTTAATGATGCAATGCAGAAAGTTTGGCTTGAAAACTTGAAGATTAGAGAGTATTAGAGAGTGATTTGGAGTGAATAAAGGATTAGAGAGTGTAGGGAAGGGGGTATTTATACTTGGGGTAAAGTGGTTGGATATTAAATGGAGTTATTAGGGTGGTTAGGAAGAGATTAGATGGGGGTTGAGTTTAATTAAAAAAAATATAGTTCTAGTAGTTGTCTGTGTTGACGTCGAGTTTAAAAAAAGAAACAAAGACAATGAACAACATGTCGTGTACTGTTGTTGTTTGATATAAGTCAACTCATCATTGGTATCAAGTGTTTCCCTTCTCTTTACTTTTTTTATTTTTTTTTTACTAAACGTATATATATATAAAAAAGAATATATGTTTTATTTAAAATAAATAAATATATATTAAGATCTTAACTAAATGAGTTTCTTGTAATAACGCTCAAATTGAATAGGATAAATTATAAAGACGACTCGTCACGACTAGGTATGAGTAATATAAAAGAAGCGAATAAAGGCGAACTTCGAATTTGTTAAGTATAGAATTTAAAATACAAGAAACGTAGAAATCACGTGATGTTACAGTCTCCCCTACTTTAGGAAATTTCGTCTCGAAATTTAGTTAAGAGTCAACCTTTAAAAAAAAAAAAATAGGTAAGTGGTTTGATATGGGTTTAATAAGAACAAAAACTTGTTTGTTTATTATGTTTAAATCAAATACGGTATGCAGTCATTTGTTCGATAATTATGCTCGTACGAAAAGTACTTTTAAAATTTTACCCAAGGTTGTACGTAGAAATTTGAGAACTTAGCCGACATAAGCATTTTGTAAATAGTGAAATAAGGGGTACATATAAATAGGTTTGTATATGGAGTTGATGCAGCCAGTTTTGGAAAAGTATACAGTATAACATACATGAAATAGTAAAAAAAAAATAAAAAATCTTGTGAAGGTAGGTAAGTATACTTGTATAACATATAGAAATTTTGGGAAAATTAGTATATACGGTATATCATATATGAAATAGTAGAATTTGTTGGCTTGTAAAAGAGATGTCTTTGGGTAATTAGGGGGAGTAGTAAAAATGTGAGCATAATGAGTGACTAGATGTTGGAATGAGTAGTATTTAGTAATAGATATTTGATTTGCACAAGGTAGAAAATTTTGTTAGGAAAAACTTTTTAAAAGTGATTAAATAAACGAGAAATTGGACTATTTGAAAACAACTTTTTGGCGAAATAAATAGTAGTTATTTAGTTTTGAAATCCAGTACATAATTAGTTTAGGAAATATATAAAAGTTAGACGAATCTTGTTTTACACGCATAAATGCTTTTAGAGATTAAGGCCAGAGCTTACGGGATTTAGAAATAGATTCTTGAAAATGGAAGGATTGCTGATTAAGCAAGAAAAGCACGAGGGAGAAACGAAGTTCGATGGAGATCACAAGTATAGATTATTCATGGCAAAAGATAATGTTGCATAGTAGAAAGTGTGGCTCAAACAAGTTATAACATGCCTGAAGGATAAATAATGGAAACGTATTTAGACTAGTATAACATAAACGGTATCGCAAAAGATAAATAACGTAAGTGTTGGTCAAAATTTTAACTCGACACCCAAAACTTCTCATGGCACGAATAACTCTACTTTTGGTAGTATGATAGGACATTTATGTATAGGATGTACCGGCGGCGTATCCACCATGCCGTTATCATACCCCATCCATGTTGTTATTCAAGTCATGATAGGTTACACACACTGGGACTTGTTATGTTTTCCATACGCCCAATTTTTGTAATTACGTGTGCACCCGTAATTAGTCCAATTGTCGTATGGTCCACATAATTTGTCTTAGTTATGTGTGGGTTGACGCAAAATATTTATACAAGGAAACGACATTAAACTAAGACATTAAACAGTTTTGATGTTGTACACATAGCAAGCAACGTGACATGCAAACATATAATGTGAAAAGGCATTAAGAAGGTTTTTGATGTTGTTAACCGTACGTGTTTTTGGCGTAGATATATGGTTTCATGACATAATGGTGTAGACTTGTGTACATGTGGTTACGTTTAGTGGTAGAAAAAAAAACAAGCAAAAGTATGGACATTTGGATTTTAAATGAAAACGTTCACGCGTGAAAAAGAATGTTTTGACTAAGAGTAACCTAAAATTCAAATTCATTACAAATTTAGTTTATGGGTATGCGAGCGATTTTAGCTTTTCGAGGCTAAGGGTCAAGTTTGATGGTAGAAGATATTAGTCCGTTGGATGTTAAGGAAAAACGGATTTAATTGGTGTGGGAAAATTTAGTGTAAAAGTTTTATCGATGATTGTCGTTTGATTTATGAAAAGTCCATTTTATTAAGCGAGGAAATTAGTTTATTGACGAATTTAAGTTTGTTGTTGATAAATGTTTCGGCTCGTGATACAATTTCAGAAGATTTTGGGATTAAAACGAAGTAGGTTATTTAGCATGTTTGCTCACGAGTCCTGTTTTACAAAAAAAAAAAGTTTATTTCAAACACTTTTACCATTTAGAATCTTGTTTGTCATACAGGCTCGACACACACATTTGTTAGTGATTTGAAAGTGAGGATTTTATAGGAGAATAGGTATCCTCTTAAAAATAGTAGGAAGAACTTTGTTCAAAAATTTTGGAAAAGATTGTGTGCGAGGAGAAAAAAAAGAAATAAAGGGGTTTTGCGTTGTTTAAATTTTGCCGATAGATTATGATTGTAACCTAAGATAACGATGGTATTTCATAATTTATAAAAGAAAATTTCACATCTGAATAATTTCTTGTAAACATTACATAAAGGAATTCTCATTTTTTAAAAGAAAAGAAAAATCAATCTTCTTTAGTGTGGTGAGTGGGTCTTCTAGCATCGTAGATCACCATGGCAAGTCTTGGGCATTGGTTGCGTTCATGGGTTGGGTCGTTGCACTCGGAGGATATCCCTCCATTGGCTTTAGGGAATGAGGTAGTACTAGTAGGTTGTTCGGGTCGTGGTTTAGTGGTGTGGCGACATGTTTTGGTTAAATGACCATATGCATCACAGTTGGCGCATATGCGGCATGGTGTGTGAGTGGATGGTGGAATTTACAGCTCTTGCATAACGGATGGGTTCCACGGTACTGCTTTTTGTTGGGGATCAGAGTCTCAGGGGTTGTCGAAATGTGGCTTCGTTTGAGGTTTTTGCGTTTTCGATTATCCCTTTTCATTTGTTTGGTAGAGGTATGGGTGGATGGTTTGTCTACATGGTTTGTGTTGTCTTGGATGGTATCGCCGGAGTTTGGAATTGGGTTTGTTGGTGTCTCTAGGTTAGGGAGAATCTTGATCAATTTTTGGGCAATAAGACTCGCCAGTTGGTTGAGATCGATGCTGTTGAGATCGAGAATCATACATAGGAAATTTTGCATGAGGGTTTTTTTTTTTTTTTTTTTTTTTTTTTTTTTTAACAAGGTGACTTTTGAATTTAGGAAATAAGTTACTAGAATTTTGGTTAACAATGAAAAGCTTGCGGGTAAGATTAAATCAGTGAAATTGATGCAATTTAGATAAACAAAATACATAAGCTCAAGTTGTTCTCATAGATTTAGTATGCAAGTTCAAGTTACACGTATAGGATGCAAGTTTCACATTGTTCAAATAGCGTAACACATAAGTATGAGCAAGTATAGTGCACTTAGTTAACATGAAGGGGTTTTGATTTATGTTGGTTGCGATTATTAGTATTGTTTGGAGATCGCGAAAGTAGGTTGTAAATGCGAGTCTTGAGATCATATGCGAGTGAAATAAATCGAATATATAATGAAAATATAGCATGAAAACAACATTGAAAGTAATATTAACATAAAATGAGAGGCTTGTTTTAAGCAAGCAATTGGAATGTTCCGGAATGGAACTAAGACTAACCAAAGTGGTTCAAATTTACCTTTGAGTTTGAAAACATGCTTTGGCCTAATAGGTGGAAATACTCTCGTCGAAACTTTCGGTTAACGGTATTCACCCTTCCAGTTACTACATGTTCCTTGTCATTAGTAAATTTAAGACTTTGGAGAGATTTTAAAAAAATATCAAGGATTGAAACTAGTCGCTAAGTTGCGGATTTCACTCCTATCTTAGCGAGGTCGTTTCTTTGAGTGTGGTTTGTATACTTTGTCCAACGTGGTAAGAAAATTAATTCTAACCTTCGATTGGTAAGTGTCCACTAGAACGAGAATTGTGAAATTTCCACCAAGGTGAGGATATCACTCCTATCTTGGTGTAGTTTCAAAAACACAAAGATTTTACGCGAATTGAAAGTTATCACCAAAGTGAGGGTTTGACGCCTATTTCGGTGATTTCCTTTCATTTGTGTTATACAAACGTCTTCGAGTGTAGAGTAATCCACAAATAGGAAGGTAAATTTTAAGAACCAAAAGAATTGAGTAGAAGCAAGATAGGGAGAACAAGTATATTAAGCATGATAAAAGGAATGGTAAAAAAGGTTCTTAACTATAGTCTAGGTCAAACATGGCAATTTTTCCTAGATCCCTATAGTCATGGCTCTGATACCAATCTGTCACACCCCAACCGATGGCGGAAACATCGAGGCGAGACTTATGGTAGATTGTTCAAAGACTTCATGACACTAGATTTTGTGACAGTATAGTTTAAAGATAGAATTTCATTTATTGTCTAAAAATAGAAATACAAGTAGTTCAAATAACGAAAAATACAACAACAAGAATATGATAACTTAAACTAGAGTGAGTTTCTATGTCCAATCCTAAGTAGTTTTCTTGAATGTCCTGCAATAAATATTTCCTGCAACATGTATAAAATATCCGTCAACACATAAAGCATTGGTGAGCATACTACTTTTGACATACATACATAGTATAATAAAGTTTTGCTTATAGGCATATGCAAGAGAACCATACAAACGGCGACTAGCCACGAAGAATTTTGCTTAACATGACCCATGTAGGGGGCGGATAGCCAATCCTATAGCGCTATACATGCAAGGTGGGTTGTCAACTATATGAACATTTGTATGTTAGAGTAAATAATTCTACATAGCATAGCGTACAAGCATATAATAGACTTTAGATTGCGCATGATAGAATTTAGAATATGATAGACTTTAGACTAAGCATAATAGATTGTAGAGTTTAAAATCGTTTGAGTTTTGATAGTGATACATGTTGAGCCCCAAAGAATAAAGAATAAAAGGGGGACAAGTATGAACTCACATTTGGGCGCGTCTTGATATAGTTCCAAAGATAAGTCTTGGAAGATTAAGCTTTAGCTCCGATTAACTAGAATTAAGAATTAGAGTCTTAGGTTCGAGTTTTAGATTATAGATTCACGAGAGTCATGCAAGCCATTTAGGCAAACCAAACACAAATCGCCTTTAAGGCAATCCGGATGGTCATGAGAATGAGCTAGACCAAGCACAAAATCATCATAGATGATTCGGATGGTATAAAGTTAGGAATGTGAATCCATTTGATAGATTCATGTCATAACCACTTCGCTTATGAAATAAACGTGGGTTTTGGACACGGGATTTCCCCTTTCTAGTGTGGATAAATCCGTAGCACAAGAAGGATCAAGAGAGTTGGTAAGGTAGGGTGTAACCACAAACCTTCCAAAGATTAATAATAGGACAATAAGATAGAAGATTGAAAGTAGTTTATAATAATACATAGTATAACTAAGAACATAAGAACGAATCAGAAAATAAACACCTTTGGGACCTCTTTTAGGTGCTCTACCCTTATCACACTCATGTGGATAAATATGGGGAAGATCCTAGAGGCTTCTCCAAGGAGTTTTGGATAGAAAAGAGGTGAAAGATTAGAAATAAAGGTGAAGTTTTAAGCCCAAAAACTTAATGATGCAATGCAGAAAGTTTGGCTTGAAAACTTGAAGATTAGAGAGTATTAGAGAGTGATTTGGAGTGAATAAAGGATTAGAGAGTGTAGGGAAGGGGGTATTTATACTTGGGGTAAAGTGGTTGGATATTAAATGGAGTTATTAGGGTGGTTAGGAAGAGATTAGATGGGGGTTGAGTTTAATTAAAAAAAATATAGTTCTAGTAGTTGTCTGTGTTGACGTCGAGTTTAAAAAAAGAAACAAAGACAATGAACAACATGTCGTGTACTGTTGTTGTTTGATATAAGTCAACTCATCATTGGTATCAAGTGTTTCCCTTCTCTTTACTTTTTTTATTTTTTTTTTACTAAACGTATATATATATAAAAAAGAATATATGTTTTATTTAAAATAAATAAATATATATTAAGATCTTAACTAAATGAGTTTCTTGTAATAACGCTCAAATTGAATAGGATAAATTATAAAGACGACTCGTCACGACTAGGTATGAGTAATATAAAAGAAGCGAATAAAGGCGAACTTCGAATTTGTTAAGTATAGAATTTAAAATACAAGAAACGTAGAAATCACGTGATGTTACATATAAAACCTAGGATTGATTCATATGGTGAAGTATAGCTGAGTTGCCAAGCTGTTAGCTTCTTTACCTCAGCTGGAGGCTATGTAGCGTATGACATATGAGCTAATTTCCGTGGCTTTTGACATGTTTATTTTTTGTGTCTTCCAATATATCATATATAACTGTTTAAAGACAAGCGTGGCCTTAGGAAGCAAATATCTTAGAGGTACTCAAGGCACCCTATTTATATGTGTTTTCTTCCCAAGGGTTACTTGGGTGTATGTATTATGTTGTTTGCTTTAGGCTACCTACTTATAGCTCGTGTAGATCTGACTTTTGTCTTTTCGATGTAAAAGCTAAAGTATATTATATGACATAGGTGCGAGTTTGTAGTTGCGAGCTTCTAGCTTGTGGCCATGAGCTTGTAGCTTCTAGCCTTGGGCTTCGAGCTTCAAATTTCTAACTTCGAGCTTTAGGCTTCGATCTATGGGATCCAAGCTTTAGGTTTGTAGCATGCGAGTTGCAGCTTATAAGCTTGTAGCTCCCGGGCTGTAGCTCATGAGTTTACTTATAGAGTTGTCTGCAGCTGCCGTATGGCAGCTGGTATGAGTAGTGTACTTTTTCTGATAGCTATAAGGCTGAATAGGTGTCTATAGCTGTCATATAGCAGCTGACGCACTGACATGCGTAGTTGTCTACAGCTGTCCTGTAGCAGCTGACCTACTGACATGAATAGTTATCCACAGCTGTCCTGTAGCAGCTGATGTACTCTCTGACGTGAATAGTTGTTTAGGCTGATAAAGCTGAATGGTGGTCTGTAGCTGCCCTACGGGAGCCAGCCTTGTCACACCCTCAAATTCCACGTGCGGGGTTTTACCGCGAGACGCGTGACACACCAGGATCTCAGTCAACGATCACAATAAACATACAACAAACATGCATTCATATATATTTTTAAAACCAAAATATTATGCTTTGAGCCGTAAACCAGCAGCGGAAGCATTCTTGTTTACAACCAAAAGACATATCATTGTTTACAAAACATTGTTTAATATGCTTCAAAATATTAGACGCTGTGCATGACTCCGTGCGCCTAGCCCATTGACTGCTACCTTAGCGACCTGAGAAAACATGCCAAAAATGTCAACATATAATGCTGGTGAGTTCACAGGTTTTCTTTTATAAAAGTGTTGTCACAAGTTCACAAAGATCATTCCCGTTAATACTATGTCATAAGAACGTTAGCTAGACGTTAAGTGTTTTTACTACTACGGTTGGGAACCCATTACTAAACATGAACCAAAAGATGATACCAGCCCAGATGACTGGGCTACCGATGCCTCGGTAACCCGATAGGTAGAGACAATATGCACCCGCCCGGCCCCGCCGTCGAGTGGGGTTTGTGAGGCCCAATAGATCTATCCACATTTCCCCCGTTGTGCGTTCCAGCACATTCATGGTTTCCCCTGGGACTTTCCATAAAAGCCGTATAGTAACATAAAGTACCCATAGTATAACATGACCTTTAAATAGTTTGTACAAAGCATGTTTCTCCCCCGAAAGCAAGACAGTAAAAGTGGGGCTGTGAAACTCACCTCGGTTTGCGTTACTTGAAAACAATTAAGTGATTACGCTATGATAGCCCCAAATAGCGGCGACCTATCATAAGATGTGTATAAGTATCCGGACTAATAACCCGTGGGTTAACTAGTCCCCGAATGTCCAGACCGTGACCATAAACGTTTGAAAACATCTTTAACTGTTAAACCGATCGTGCCAGACAAGACCCGACATCCCATTGGTGACCCGACATCCCACGTGTTAGGTAATTACAAGACATCATGCATCACATGTAATTAAACATTCAATACGCGCAATAGTTCACCTAGTCTAGCATAATGTCCGATTACGCATAATCAGGTCCGAACACGTGTTACTAAGTCATTGGGTGTATCCCGGGGTTCCTATCATGTTCTTAGGCGTCAAATCATGTGTCGGGATGTTAAAATATACATACAGCAGCATTATACGCGATTAGGAATCAAACTAGCATTTAGGGTTGTAATCACTAGTCAAAGTAGCATTTAGGATTGTAATCACTAGTCAAAGTAGCATTTAGGATTGTAATCACTAGTAAAAGTAGCATTTAGGAATCAAACTAGCATTTAGGATTGTAATCGCCTGAACATTAGGCATTTAGGAGCCTATTCGCCTGAACATTAGGCATTTAGGAGCATATTCGCATGAAGCCTCATGCGAATAGGATCCTACTCGCCTCTGCAGTTCTGTAGTGCAATTTCGCGCGCCGAACACTCCAAATCAGATCCGAAACATGTAAAAACACCCAATATCAAAACTAAACTATTAACCAACCCTTTCCAAGCAAAAAACCCCCAATTTATCTCTGCTCTAACGGGCTCGGTGCGATTATTTCCAAAAATGGCAAATACTAGGTTTCATTAACTAACCTTATCTTTCCCTATATGGAAACAATCAGATTTCATCTCCTACAAGTTGCAATTCATCATCTCTATGTTATATCATCATTCTAGTATGATTTCTAACCATAAACAAGCAATGAATCACATCATAACATCCTATTCTTCAAGGATTACCCAAATGGGTCAAAATGCATACTTGCACCTAAACATCATAACAAGGGCTTAAACTCATAGATAATCATCCTAACAACACCTACACATCAGAAGTACAACAAATTCATGGAAACATTCCTGTCATAATCACCAACAATCATCATATGCACAAATACTTCACATATAGCAAGTATTATGGTGTAGACTTGTTTTAGAACTCTTTTCAAAGGGTTTTAAAGACACAAACTTAGC
Source organism: Ambrosia trifida (assembly GCA_028751855.1). Taxonomy (NCBI): domain Eukaryota; kingdom Viridiplantae; phylum Streptophyta; class Magnoliopsida; order Asterales; family Asteraceae; genus Ambrosia; species Ambrosia trifida. The sequence goes on along the minus strand of CM054126.1, from coordinate 20,267,113 downwards.
AAAACAAGGTCTGGACTTTTGGGGAACCAAAACAATAACATTACAAAGGTGTAGGATGAAGAACACACCTTGGATTCTATCAAAGAAGGGTGTATAAGCTTGGTGATGGTGTGTTTTGAGGCAAAGCAAGTTCCAGAGGTGTTTCAAGGTGTGTGGGAGGCTTAGGATCAGTTAGGGTTGCACAAATGGTGTTTGGGGAGTCAAGGGTTCTATTTATAGGTGTTTTGCCCCGTGTTCAGCAGTATAGGCGAGTAGCAGACCCAATTAGGCGATTGGGGCTCCTACTCGCCCCAACTCAGCCTACTCGCCTCTAGTATAGGCGATTAGGGGTTTCCCCAAGCTCCTAATCGCCTCTATGCTGCTGGAACGGGTTTTTGGCGCGTTAAACACTATTTTAACATATATAAACACGTATTCACATACCGATAAGTCACATAATGATTTCAAACATATAATGCACGATAACTAACACGTTTACATCCGTTCACCAATTCCCGGGACTCGAGACTCGTGTGTGCGTTAAACCCGGCGATTCCACGAATCACCAATCCTTGTACACATGGTTATGGACTGACTCCCGATGACCCCGCGGATCATCGTAACGACTCCCGATGATTCCCAGAATCATCATACCGACTCGACTGACCCCGTTAAGTACGTAACATGCATGACTTGCTAAGGTAGACTTACTAGTTTAGTCAACGTTACTAACCTGAGTTTGCCAGGTGTCACAAGCCTGCTTTACCGGACCTGACTAGCTGATAAAGTGTGTTTTTATTGTTTTTATTTATTTATTATTATTTTATAAGTGAAGTTAATGGTTAGCTTACAAGTGCATGGACTTTTACACGCCATGGTTACACTCGTAAGTCCCTTCACTTTTACGAAGAATTTTGGGTCAAATATAGGTTAGGCTAAAAGTTGAAACGAGATGTAATGTTAGTATTATTCAAGACTCTGTTTAACAACATTTAGAACTCTTGATTATTTCTTGAGAAGCTCGTTTCAGCGATATGAGAAGTAAAATATTTTTACACTTTACCTTACTTAAGCTAGTAGGAGTTTTTAGGAGGTTGTGCCTAATGTTAATATCGAGAGAGCGATCATGTGCTTGTATCGCATGTGCACATGAAGTGATGTGAAGAGCTATAAACAAATGTTTAGTACACAAAGATGTAAAATGAGCTTACATAGAGGAAGATTTCTAGCCCAGTGAGCTTCCCTAGGGGAGCATGACCCCATTTCGGTATGAACGTTTAGTATATTAAGATGTAACATGAGCTCACGCAGGGGAGGACTTCTAGCTCAGGGAGCTTCCATGGGGGAGCTTGCCTTCCACACCTGCTAAGTGTTGACCATCTTTTTGTGCACGTTTAGCACATTAAGATGTAACAGAGGCTGCCATAAGGGAAGGCTTCCCGCTCATGGTGCTTCCATATGGGAGCGAGTGCTGACCCCCCTTTCTATATGTCAGCAGGTGTTTTTGCCATTTCGGTGAAAGATACCACTTTATGCTTTTGAGGTCTGATCTGCTTTTGACTGAGCACCTTTGTGGATTAGTGTGTAAGAAAGTCTAACTTTTGACTTTTCTTACTTTTTTACTGTTCACCACTGTAGCAGGGGCTGCTATATGGCAGCCTGGAGCTTCCTGGCTGCCCTATTTATAGTTTGGATAGGCTACCCAGCTCCGATTTATGTGATCTTATTTTTTATTTAATTAATTTATTTATTTTTACTCGTAGATCAGTTTTGGGATTCTTGCATCCACGTCGTGAATTATAGTGTTGATAATATCACTTACAATGGAGCTGCGGTATGGCAGCCTGCAGCATGTGTTCAAAAGGTTGTAATTTTTCGTCAAGAATATGAGTAGATTTTCAGGTTTGACGTTTTTATCAAAGAAGTTACATGTAGCAACCGAGTTACAAGTGCATGGAACCCGGTCACCGGCGTTTTGAACGTGGAGCAAAAAACGCAAACATGTGTAGAAAGTGTAGGAGTGATTTTTCCGGTAAGAACATCCCCTCCATCCTTAAAAATAAAGAACTTAGGAACATTTGGGGCTAAACCACAAAGAGTTTTATGTTCTAAGCGCGATAACCCCACGGTGGGCGCCACTTGTTGAAACAACAAGAATAAGGCATGGAGATGGTATGGACGTCTCTTCGGGTTGGACCTAACACCTCCCGAGCATGTACCTGCACCACAAACAACTCGTTAGAAGGGGTCCAGAGACCGGGGTCTCTAGACCACCCTCCGACGCTCAACATTAGTGATTTATCCCAAGAAATGTACATAAAAGTAAAGATAAAGGAGTGAATGAGGGATACGAAGTATGAGAGGAGGTGGTGGTTGAAACCCGACGGTTAGCTAGCAGCCGAGGCGATTTCGGACTGCTTAACTCGATGGCTGAAAGTTGGTTATTAGAACCATGGATATGTAGACTGCAGATATGGCAGCTCCAGGGCTCCGACAGGGGAGCTCGTGAGTTCAACAGGGGAGCTTAACAGCTTTATTATGTGTAATTATGGAGAGTTCATGAGCTGCTGATGTGATACTTTAGCAGCTCGTAGGCTCCTCTATGGGAGCTAGGCAGATTAGTTAGTGAGAGAATGTTTCTAGAGAGAGAGAGAGAAAATGAGTGAGATGTCTTAAGTGGAGACCAAGACAAATGGGATGGCCTTGAGTGAAGGTGTAACCCCTCTATTTATAGAGGGTGAAACCCCAAACCCTAATGGGCTTTGTAGTAATGGGCTGGGCTGGCCCATAAGTGTTGGACCCACCTTTATTATTGACCTCCTGTAAGGCAGGTCCTATGCTAGGGAGCAGAGGAGCCGATGCAGGTAGCTTCTCTACACTAGCTTCTGGCTTTTCGGCTTCCGGACCCGAGCCTGATAGCTTCTTAAATATGTTTAGACGTGGGGGTTTGGGTACCCACGTCATCAGCAAACATTCGTAACATTAAAGTTTGGTCAATATCGGTGGGCGTCTTAAGTTATTGCTTTTCGCTCCCTTCCAATCAAAGGGGTCGTTGTACTTCTTTTATTTATTAAAATTTGAGTGTTTGCAGTTGAAATAAAATAACTTTTTTTTAAAGGTGAATTTCTTGTTCCTTGTGAGACTTGAGCTCAAGACCTCACATTTTTTAGTGTATTAACAGATTTTGCCTTACCACTGGACCACCAACCCCAATGGCAGTTGAAATAAAATAACATTATACGATATACGACATTTTTTATAAAAAAATTACACCAAATTAACGAACATTTTATTATTTTTTCAACGAGCACCATATTGCTATGCCAAAAACGAAAATAACGACTTTTTTAGTGGGTTTTTTCATGCAAAAAAAAAAAAAACAAACAAACCAATATATTCAGGTAATTCATTAATCATGTCTAGGCAAGTCACTAATCATGTTAAGATTATATATGCTTTTAAACCTACCATTACATATAAAACCCGCTAACTACATATATATTCACAGATATAGTTAATTTGATAATAATCTATATATATATATATATATATATATATATATATATATATATATATATATATATATATATATATATATGGGATGGTTCTGTAGAAAACCCTAAATATTGAGGAAACTCTAGAAAACCCTTAAAAAATCCTACTTCCTGAGTTTTTTTTTTTTTTAAAATTAGGGCATGTAATATACATGTTTTTAAGTGTTTTGAGCCAAAAAAATCAAAAAAGCGCCGAAGGGTTTTTTTTTTTTTTTTTTTAAAAATAAGTTTTGCATCATAACATATGTTACCAGTGCAAAAATAAGCTAACATATGTTATGGTGCATAACTTATTTTATTTTTTTTTAAAAACCGCTCGGCGCTTTTTTGATTTTTTTGGCTTAAAACACTTAAAAACATGTATATTACATGCCCTAATTTTTTCAAAAAAAAAAAAAAAAAGCTCGGGAAGTAGGTTTTTTTAAGGGTTTTCTAGAGTTTTCTCAAATTTTTAGGGTTTACTATGGATACTTAGCCTATATATATATATATATATATATATATATATTGTATTTTGATTGGTAATGCTAGGAACATTGATTACAAAGGTTGCTAAGCCAGTTAAATGTAGCTTATGATTATTAGACACTAGGTAAATCGTAGCTGATAAGTGATAATTAATCACCCTCACTATGCATCTCTTAAATCAATTATCATCATGACATATAATTGGATACCAATTTGTTTTTTTTTCCAGATTCGCTTCACAGCTTTAGAGTGTTTTGAGGAAGTGACAAAGTTGTACAGAGACGTCACTTGAGCAAGATGTACACACGTAGAATTAGAAGTGGGTTTTATGAGTTATCGAGTGTTGATTCTTTAAAAAAAATCCTAAAAAGACCTATTTTTTTACGATACACACAATTTGTCACTTCAAAGAACTTGAGTGTGTCATGTGGCACTATGTATGATTATTAAAAAAAAAAAAAAAAAAAACTTTGAGTGACACATGACACCTTGCCTTTATTTCCCTCAAACGTCTTTTTTATTTCTCTTATGTTTCCCTACACAATTTTTAAATGTTAATAACTTTTATATACGAGATTTTTAAACAAATTACACTAAATTAATGAGCGTTTTATTATCTTTCCAACGAATACTATAATGTTATACAAAAAACGAAAAATAAAACAATTTTTAGTGGGTTTTTGTTCATACAAGAAAAAAACACAATGTGTTCAAATAATTCATTAATTATGTCTAGGCACAGAGACTTCATAGGAGCAAGAGATGCACTTGTAGAATTAGAAGTAGGTTTATGAGTTATCGAGTGTTGATCGTTTAAAAAAACTGAAAAAACAGTCTATTTTTTTTATGGTGCACACATTTTATCACTTCATATTAGATTTGTCTATTACAAGACGCTTCGGGGAATAAATTATTACAACAGATTTCAACTATTTAATATCGTATGGACTTTAAAAGTATATAAGTTGATCATTTTTGACATACGTTAACCTTTAAACACATACAACACTTTAATTTAAACTTTACCTTCAAATTTAATGAACGTTAAACCTTTGATGACCACCCAACATACACAATGCACACCTCCGTTTACCGTCCGTTTTTCTACCGTGCACAAAACCAAATACATAAGTTCTAGCATTCGGGTTTATGCGTGTATTTCCAACGGTCCATATCTAACAAACTTATTAGAGTCCGGATCACCACTTTTAGAGATGACGTTCAGGATGTCTCCTCTAAAAGTGTTGCCTCTATTGAGAGGATCTATTGTAGTGACATACATTTATAAGATGCATACGTAAGTTGTTTTGGATTTAACGTTTTTTGTTTGGACTTGGGGTTTTTTTTATTTAAATAAAAGGTTAGATTTGATGTAATCTAACACGTTTTAAGGAAAAAAAATAACACTCTTTTCATGTTTTTGAGACTAAATTTACGATGTTTGACATGTAAAAAAAAAACAACAACTTGTAGTTACCTGTAAGGGGTGGCGGCGTAGCTTGTTGCCCCCCTACCTGCTATCCTTATGTAATTTGTTTCGTGGATATGAATATTAGCTGACTTAAAAGGAAAAAAAAATTATACATATTACCTGGTTGTTGGGGTTTTTCCTTACAAGTAGTTTTCAAGTCGCACTTAAAGCGTCAAATAAGTAGGGATGGTTGAAATCCCGTCACATATTCACGTTTAGGCTATGGGGTGCAAGGATGGAGGGATGCACCTCCACATAAGCTACACATAAGTAAGTATGTCAGTAGGAGCCAAATTTTAAGATAGAAGACTACCTAATGAGGTGGTGTGAAAAACTACCTAAAATGAAAGACTACCCATGTGATTGCTCCCCATATTAAAAAAAAAAAAAAAAAAAAATTATTTTGGCCCGTCCCATATGTTTTAGAATGGATGTTTAACTGATTAAGAAGGAGGATGGCGGCTGTGTGCTCCGTCCTAGACGAGGCAAGACGTGTCGTGGACAAAAACGATAATACCGTTATAACCAGCCGGAGTGTTTCGTGTCGGATTTCCATCCGAAAACAGTAATACCTATATAACCAGCCGGTATTTACCGATTTTTAAAACATTGAATAAAACTATTGTGTTATATAAATATAAAAAATAATATTAAAAATAAATATACCTACCCAGCTACCCTGTAGAAAACAAAGAAACCACTAAAAAGGTGGCGGAATAAAAATCCATGGGCGGTAGTTGCATCACAAGTAGTACAGGTGCCCATACTTTATTGGTTAATGGTTAGGTATATATATACAACCAACCAACCAACCCTTGCAACACTCCATCTTTGACTCATCATTAGATTGATCATCATCTACTCTCTAACATTTCTGTCACACTCTTCATTCATTCATTCACACACCTTCAGGTATGCAACTTTTCTATCACATTTTGCATGTTCCTTATTCTTCACAGATAGATTATTAAGCCTAGGTTATTGTTTTTTATTTGGTTTTTAATGTTTTGGATCACTGGTTGGTGCAGAAATTGTAGGCATTTGAGGTAGTTCTACACTTTAAGTAATACATGCTCTGTGCTTAAAAGATTAAATTCATTATGGAAGATCGGTACTTAAGGATTTGTCTTTGGTAGACTAGGGTTCACAATTCAGAAAGGGGTGGCGGTGCAGCTTGTTGCCCGTCTACCTTCTATTTTGATGTAACTTTCGTATTTTGTTTTAATGACTTAAAAAAAAAAAAAAACTTAATATCGAATTTTAATAAAATTTAAAAATCAAATTTGATGATTTTGCAAACCAGTTTAGTAATCTAATTTTACCGGCCTTTATAGTATCGGGCATACCGGTATAAAGGTTTATTGGATTTTAGTAATAGGCGGTAGCAGTCACAACTAAGGAAATGTTTAGTGACATTCCCAACTTTTAACTTATTTTCCATCGGCAGTTTCATACTAAATAAAAGTTAAGTTAGGGGCTGTTTGGTAAGCCTCTTAATGAGGCTCTGAACCATTCAGTGTTAAATGATTCAACATTCAACGCGTTGTTGAATGGTTAAGGCTGAATCATTAAGATTTGAGATGTTGCTGAACCATTAAGCGCTGAACTAGGTTGAACCTTATTGAGGCTCTCCTATCAATGTGGGACAAGAATACTAACCATTAAGAGGTCCAACTTAATGATTCAGCACTTAACCATTCAGACATCTTAATGATTCAACACTTAATCAACCAAACAGCCCCTTAGTTTTTATTTACATGGATTGTTTCTGTGGCAAAAAAGTCAAAGTTTTTTCTGACGTCGATGGCTTATGTGGCAAAAGTCAAACGTTTTATGGTGTGGATTGCTTATGTGGTTGTCCACGTCAACGAAAACTAATTGGGTTAAATTTTAGTTAGTATGAGCTGTTCAGGGAAAATAGGTTAAAAGTTGGGCTGTCACTAAACATTTCCTTAATTGGGACTCTTGCGCCAAAATATGTCAAAGTTGAGATTATTAAAATCCAATAAACCGTACTATTGATTATGGCATCTCAAGAGTTTTGGATCGTAAGGAGTCTGTTCTTTCAGGATTTAAAACATTGCGCATTCGCACTTCTATCGGATTGTATTATAACTTATTCTAAGTGATCATCTATTTGTTGTGGAGATAGTTGATTTTGATTTTTGAGTCATGCATTTATGCGAAACTAGAACGTGTGGAGTGTTTTGATTCATGATCTATGTGCACTGTAGTTTTGTAGGTTTAGGAATGTGTTAACCTAATTAAATGTAGCAGTTATGTGCACAGTAGAATCAGTAATGCATAGTTATGCTTTTTGTTCCAACTTCCAAGAATGTACACATTTGAATTTGCTTCTTTTTTTGTGTTGGTATATTTTTCAGACAAGATTGATCACATATCGTTGTAGCAAACTTCGATTCTTTGCCGGGCAATGGATTTCCTAGAAGCAAATGAGATTCCGATAGTCGTTGCTGTTTTTGCAGTTGCCATTGTTGCATTCTTACTTTTTTCCAAGAAACCTAAAGGTTCATCATGAACTCACTTTGAATTATTATTATTATTATTTTCGTATGTCTTTCGCTTTAACATCAATGCCAGCACAAGACTAATTATAAGATGGTTTGTTTGTTTTCATTAGGGTGCATAGATCCTGATAACTTCAGGGATTTTAAGCTTGTGAAACGTACGCAGCTTAGCCATAACGTCGCCAAATTCAGATTTGCTCTTCCTAAGCCTACTTCAGTGTTGGGACTTCCTATTGGACAGCATATTAGTTGCCGGTATATCACTCTTCAAACTATATGTTGCCTGAAAATAGAGCTGTGATCAGTGTTGCGAAACTCGGTTTGGGCTTGTACTCGGCGACCTACCCTGGAACAAGTACTCGGCCTAATTGGGGGAGTACTCGGCTATACTCAGCGACCTACCCTGGAGCGAGTACTCGGGGAGTAATTGGTCAACTCGGCCTTGTTTTGCAACACTGGTAGTGATATCATTTTCACTAGAACTTACAAAGTTTTCGATAATTACATCATCATCATACTCGGTAAATCCCACCAATAGCAAAGCTAAGGTAGGGTCTCACGAGGGTAAGATGTAGACAACCTTACCTCTATCCCGTAGGAATAGAGAGGCTGCTTCCAGTGAGACCCTCGGCTCGAAAAGTTTTTGATAATTACATTAAACCTTATACATGTGATACATATGAAAATATCAGTTTTAACTGGTAATAAAATCATATTAATATTGATCTCAAAATTTGTAAGTGTACTGTTAGATTACATGGAAATCTCTTTTTAACCGGTATCGAAAGCATTTTAAATTTAGTCTAAAAATTCAAGTGTATCATTTCATCTTTTAGGGGTAAGGATAGCCAAGGTGAAGAGGTTATTAAACCATACACGCCAACTACTCTAGATAGCGATGTTGGATATTTTGAGTTGGTTATTAAGGTACATATATTCAAAATCTTAAACATTCTGTCATATGCTTTCAGTTAATCTAAAATGTGCATGTCTTAATATAGATGTATCCACAAGGTCGTATGTCGCACCACTTCAGAGAGATGAAAGAAGGCGACTATATGGCAGTAAAGGGACCTAAGGTAACACTAATTCCGTTTCATTCTTTTTTCTTTATCCGCTTAACATGATATCAAATGAAAAATCACCCAAACTGACCCGTTTGTGCATAAATTGGTTTTTGAGTTAAGTTTAAAAATAAAGAAGGCATAAGTACGGGAAAACTGTATATACATTACCCTGTATTTGCTATCAAGTGACCCAGTGGCGAAGCTTGGTTCTCGAATCGGAGGGGGCCGGACTCAACCCAGAGTCAATTTACCTACGTAAATCGCAAATTTCTACCATTGCGCCATAAAAAAGGGGGGGGGGGTGGCCCTTTAAATCCTGCGCCTCTGAAGTGACCCCTCTTATATTTGAAATTTCCTAACATATTAATATTGACTGTAGCATTTTTAAAACACAAGTTTTTAAAAAAGTTTATCACATTTTTCTCTAAGGCAAGATCATAAGCATACTTAAAAAGGTTAAAGTACACAATCACACACATATTAGGGTTGGTTTATAATATATTTTCTGTAGTGAACAAAAGTAGTTAATATTTTATAGTATTTATTATTCAACACAGTTTGTATTTGAATTTGTTAGGGGTGGCGGCGCAGCTTGTTGCCCGTCTGCCCACTATTTTGATGTAATGTTCGTTGTTATGCATTTTCTGCTTATCTTAAAAAAAAAAAAAAAAAAAAAAAAAATTAATTCCAGGGGCGGTTCAAGTATCGACCTGGTGACGTGAGAGCATTTGGAATGATTGCTGGGGGCTCAGGCATCACTCCAATGTTTCAGGTGTTGATTTATTTATATAGTTTCTTTCTGTTATGTGCAGTTATCCCTTTTTTTTTTATTTTTTTTAATGTTTTTTAATCCTAGGTTGCGAGAGCTATTCTAGAAGACGAATCAGACAAGACGAAGTTGGATCTCATCTACGCTAACGTCACAGTTGATGATATCCTTCTTAAGGTAAGTAATTATGTATTTAAGGTTATTTTTCTTAAGGTGTATCTGCTCTTGTTTTTAGCATAAATTTTTACTTAATTAACTCATTGAATGATTTTACAGGATGAATTAGACACACTTGCTACTAAATACGCTGGCCGCTTCAAAGTTTACTATGTATTGAATCAGGTAATATACATGTAATTTACGGTAAGGTCATTAAGGGTGAAATAGGGACACATTAGTAAATTATGACTATCCGATTTTGCAAGTGAAGAGTTATTTTTAGAGATATTTATATAGAAATGTGGACAATACGTGTAACGGTCTGTCTTGTACTTTTGAAGCCACCCGAGGGATGGACAGGTGGCGTTGGCTTCGTAACAAAGGAAATGATTGCAGAACATTTTCCTGCTCCTGCTTTCGATATTAAGGTATGCTTTCCACTGAAACATGTTTCTAGAGGTGGTGAAACGTGCGAGTAGGGTAAATCTGCATCAATTCTTAATCCTTCTCACGAAAACCAATTTTCCTGCAGGATCCTCTACCTATAATATACCTTTTTTGAATAAATTGATAAAGGAGGTTTTATGCTTTAAAAATACATTTCTGCTGACCCATTCGCTTCCCCTTTTATCCCCTTTTAAATTCGGTCTTTTGACCCGATAGAAAATAAGACAAACCTGAATTAACCCGTTAAGAGAACCCATTATTAGAACCAATGGGCTCAAATTGCCGAAAAATAAACAAGAAACAATGACACGGGTCAAAAGGGGTCGGGCTGGGATTACCAGAAAGACACTGCTCAATTTTTTCTTTTTCTATTTTGTATATACATAACATAATTTTCCTGATATTTCAATAAAGTATTTATAGGATGTTTAAAATACTTTCAAAGACTGTTCTTTTCGAAATCAACCCATATAAAAATAAATGGGTCGAAATTTCCACATTTTATAAACTAAGAAACAAATGAACCTGCAGATCCTAAGGTGTGGGCCACCACCGATGAACAAGGCAATGGCTGCTCATCTCGAAGCTTTGAGCTACGGACCAGAATTGCTGTTTCAGTTCTAAATGTTGAACCAGATTTGTTGTATTTGAGATGTTTCATATCCTACATTTGAATAAAGTGTTTTGACTGTATCAATCGACCATAGGAGTTGGCCCGTTGACACTCTAGATGCGCTTTGTTTGAGACATGTAATTGTTGTATGCAACGTTGCAAACTCGGCCATTTGAAATTCTTATCACAAGGCGCAGCACACTTGGTGCGCCTGGTTGCGCCTAGGCACGCTTTTGACAACTATGGTTAATGCGTTTATGTAAAAATTTAGTGTTCTGAAATAATTCTTGTTTATTATGAACTAGCAACAGCACTAGACTAATAACCTTGGTTTTAAAAAGCGCGAAGCGCAAAAAAGCGACGAGGTCTAAAACCGAGGCGCAAAGCGCAAAAGCGGTGGGCTTTTCGCACGCGAGGCGCAAGACAATTATATAATTTTTTTTATACATGATATAGGTTTTTAGCATTATTTACTCAAAATACAGATACAAAAAAGGTATATATATGATTTAACTAAAATGTACAACCTTTTTAGCTACATATATACAATTTTAAGCACAAAAACATCATGTGTACAAAAAGCGTTTTTTTCTTACGCTTTTCGTACACTGCTCGCCCAGGGTTACATAAGGCGCACGGATTTGCGCTTTTTTTAAAACCAAGCTAATAACTGTTTTTTTCTTACACTCATTCTAACCCATTATCCGAACCACTCGACCTGCCCTTGTTTGTTTACTTGAGCTTGTTTTAACCTGAACCTACATAAACTGCGGCACACATACACCAAGTAAAAAAGGGGTATATGACAAGTCTTCCTTTCAAGTCAAACCACATTTAAGTTTGTACAGATTATAGAGAGAACCAAACAAACCGTTACTTCTTTGCTGTTTCTATTCGCCTTTCAAATGTGAAATTTACCAACATCGTTATATCAACCTCTCTACATAACGTTATATCAATTTACAGAATGTGTCGTTTTCATCGTCTCAACATATTGTATGCTGGTAAATCTTTCACGCTTGTCACATCTTCGATTGCAAGCTCCCTCTCCAGTTGCATTCTTGTGGATTTTATAACCTCCTACCAAGTCGAAAATTCAAATTCAAGTTCAAATGCAGTTTCTGGTTTCATGTACTTCTAAAAGTTTAAAGCTTTATAATATCATATGTACTCTTTTAAAATACAAAAAGTTATTATATTTAACCATTTCATATTAAATAAAACTAACATTCAATTTTCACCAAACAAATGAAGAGAATGATATACACGCTGAAGTAACTCAACGTTTTTTCAGGAATTTTGGACAACGAAGTTTTTAGAGCCAACCTGGTCCGACCCATCATGCACTAAAGATTACTCGTGACCCAACCCATATTTTTCCAACCTAGTAAAACAACATTAACAGCTTTAGCAATTACTTACATTGAATTCCATATATGAAGCACGCCTCGCAAGCCAATGAGCATCCAAGAGTTTAAAAGCAACACAATAAAGCTCATCAAAAGCCGACTCGTCATTACTAAGAAATTGCAAGAAGCGTACCCCCGATAAAGATGTTGGTAATCCTGAAAAAAAAATAGTAACATATTATAGATGTGTGATTATATCAAAATCATAATTATTATCTTTATCATCTTCAGGGTACATGTTTGCTGTTAGATAAAAAGGAAAGCTAACTATTTCATTTATTTTCTTTATAGCAAAAGTTTGCCCTTCCATTTCTTGAACGAGAAATAGCGTGTTATGGTCCTCAACAAGTTACATTAGCTGTTAATTATAATTAATGATTCAACAAGGGTAGACTTGAATTTCGGAGATTAATTGTATATTGATAACTTGGTTTAAAAAAGCGCGCCTCGCACAAAAGCGACAAGGTCTAAGCGCATCGTGCGAAGCGCAAAAGCGTGGGATTTTCGTACCCGAAGTCCACAGTAATTATGTAATTTTTTTTATATATCCCATGAGTTTTTAGCTTCATTTACCCAAAATATAGTAATAAATAAGGTTTTAATGTGAATTTAACTATATGTACAAGCCAAAAACACCAAGGTACAACATTTTTATGCATAAAAATACCCTGTGTACGTGAGGCGCGCGCCTCAGAGTGAAAAAGCGACTGAAATTTGACAAAAAAGCGCCTGAGGCGCGCGCCTTTGGGAAAGTGTATAATATGGTTACTTAAGGTTTCTAGACTATGATAACTACATAACTAGTCGATGGGATTATGGGAAACCAAAACATCCGGGATGGTAAAACTACCAACGAAAGACGTAAATGGAGAATCAGAGAAATTATTATACCCGACTGAATATCCAACATTTGCACCAACATGAAAGAAATATTGATGCCAGCTACCGCAAAAGGATACTCCCATTCAGCTCTATTTCCTTCTTTTTTGTTTAGAAGGTTTTGAAAAGCTTCCTGTTTTCAATAAAATGGCCATTAAATTCAAGTTCCAACTTATATGCGAAGGCAGTATGAAGGGTCTTTCGAAATCAAGAAACGAACCGGATATGTGTTGGCAAAGAAGATAAGATTCTCTAAAGATATGAATCCTCCACCCCTGCCAAAGTATTCAATCTTAGAAAACAAAAACAATTTGCATAAAACTTAACTGGCCAGTTAAAATACACACACGCGCGCGCGCACACACACACACATATATGTAAATTACCTGAAGTCTGTAGAAGGATCGTTTCCTTGCCACCCCATATCTTTCCAAGCCTCTGATTTAAGTCCTGGGAGTTCCCGATTTGGATACGCTGACCTCCATAACTTCCTAAGTGCATCCTGCCATACAAATTGAATTAATTATTTCTATCAAGTAAAAGAAAATAAAAATATTAGGAAGAAAATTTTGGCGTATCACATCCATAATTTGTATCTAATATATAAGAATTGCATCTTTATGGCCTTCGTTTATTGGAATACGAAAACTAAAAGAACACCAATTTCTTACGTATCATTAGCAAGTAAGGAAATACTTACTTGATGCTCCAAACAAGAACCATCGAAAGGGATCTCCAATCTTTTCTGCAAAGTTCTGAGTCTTGATTCCTACTCCCGTGTGCCCAAAAAAGAAAAATAAAATAAAATAAAATTAATAATACTATATTATGGTGAAATCCTTGGTTTTAAAAAGTAAAGAGCGCACAAAAGCGACAATGTCTAAAACTGAGGCGTGAAGCGCAAAAGTGCACCGCTTTTTGTACCCGAGGCGCAAATAATTATATAACTTTTTATATATTTCCTATAGGTTTCTAGCATCATTTACCCAATATAATAAGACAAGTAAGCTTTATATATAGTATGAAAATCATGTACAAGAAATCATGTTGTACAACAAGCTAATGCACAATAGTCAATTTTTTTGCCAAGAAATCACGCCACTCTTGGGCTTTTTAAAAAAAGCACACCTTAAGCGACAAAAGCGCAAGGGATTGAGCTTTGAGCCTAGGCGCGCTTTTTTAAACCAAGGTGAAATCTGAAAGACATAAAAAATGCTTAATAAAGAATAGATGTACTTTAATAAATTTAAACTGAAATATGCTCAAATGAACATATTGTTTTTAATGACGTAATATGTTTCATGTTCTGTTCATCATAGATTTACATTATCTTATGTAAAAGACAACATTTATAATGCTATTGACTATACCTGTAATGGAGTAAGTGATGGTGAAAGAAACTTCTTTGTGGGTTCACTTCCTATTGTTGAAGGCAAAGTCAAGACCCGTGCAATAAATGATCCGGATCCAAGTAAAACTCTTGCTAGAAAATTTAAAAAAATAATGCTCAGAAATTACCACTAGACGTTGCAAAGACAAACACCAATGAAGCCTGGTTTTATAGAAAAAAAGTTAACAAAAAGCGAAAGCTTAAAATATTCAAAAATAGGATTTTAAAAATGATGCCAAACAATTTCTAAGCTCTAACTGGTGAAAATGCAGTCGTTAAGAAAAAATCCATGTCCTGTCGTTTTCTTGCAAAATGTAACTAATCAATAATATTAATACCTAACCACTGTGCCCATTCTGAAATTATGTGAGAGAATAGAAACGTCCAATGGAGGCGCTCTTTATTTTTTTCATCATACAATATACCTTCCAGCCTTTGTACCTGAGATGCAAAGGTAATGATCATACATATATGGACCAAAAGAACCGTAGGGTTAGCGGGTTGACGAGTAGAAGGATTTTGGGTTGGCGGGGTTGGTTCAATAGGTGGAACCCTATATACTTATTCATAGCAAAAACAACAGCCTTAACCCGAACACACTTAAATCGTGGAGCTCCAGCCAAAACCTGGTTTAGTTGTGACATGTTTCAGTTCGTGTCAAAAAATTTCCACCCCTAAAATAACCACTTTTGGTCTTGAATCACATTTCAACAAATGACTGAGAGATGAGACAGTTATGTCTTATAAATGAGAATGAAATTGGTAAAAAATAAAAATAATAAAGAAAGTACCTCCAACTGCTTAGCTTTATAGTCATCATTTTTCCCTAGTAAAGGTTCATGTAGGTCATCTAAATCTGCACCTACTAAATGTTCGTGCTTTTTACCGTCAACGTCCCCATGATGGAGTCTTCTCCTTATTGTTTGTGATGTCATTATCCTTAACTGTTTAACTTTTTTCCGAAGCCTGTTCAAATTTATCATGAAACGATCAAACAAACTAAAAACATGATGCTAGTTATTAGTAGCGCAATACTAACAATCTTAAATGATCTTAATATTCATATACGTTATATGGAATGTCATGTCAACAACTCAACAATTAATTTTCACTCGAAAACTTCTGGTCAAGCTGATATAGAAACTCAAAATGGAATCAAGGGATGTTTGGACTGCGCTTTTTGAAAGTGACTATGTGACATACAATAATCTGAATTAGATCATCAACAACAATAAAATGAGTTGTAAAGATAGCGTTCGGACGTGTTTTCATCAGTTCCAAACCACATATCCAAACACCCCCTACACTCTTAATTTTCTGTCACATCAAAACATCAACGACATTGTTAAGTCGGACTGCGCTTTTTGAAAGTGACTATGTGACATACAATAATCTGAATTTTAAAAGGGATGTTTGGACTGCGCTTTTTGAAAGTGACTATGTGACATACAATAATCTGAATTAGATCATCACCAACAATAAAATGAGTTGTAAAGATAGCGTTCGGACGTGTTTTCATCAGTTTCAAACCACATATCCAAACACCCCCTACACTCTTAATTTTCTGTCACATCAAAACATCAACGACATCGTTAAGTCGGAAGAGGTGCATAAATGCAACTCACTATGCCTCAAATACCACCCCCACGGAATTCATAACATAACAAAGCTCAATGCAAAATAGGATATAAGGTATGTATCCCAAATCAACTAAAACCATAACAGGAAACTATCAACAACCCAGTTCAAAAGATCCCAAAGGGTCACAGAATCCATGGTCATAACCTAAATCAAGTAACCAAAATTCATAAAGTTATTATCTTTGACTTTTAAAGTCAAACCACATGACCTAAAATCCCAAATCCTATTATTATTTGTAATAAAGACTTACCAAGTAGTAAACTTTAAGTTAAAGATCATGAATACCAACAAGTAAATGACAGAAAATGAAAGCAATTTACAATTATTTATTTTTTTGTATGTGGGAATGTTAAATTAGAGGGTAGGTAGGTAGGTACCTTGAGGGAGAGATTGAGATAAAAGAAAGAAAGAAAGAAGCCCTAATGGAATGGAATAGGATTGATTAATTGATTGATTAATTGTATAAAAAGAGTGGAGAAAGAAGCATAGAAAGAAAGAAACCCTTTCTCTTTTTCTCTCTCCTCTGAGCAACAGAAGAAAGGAAGAAAGAAAGGGATATGACGAATGAATATGAGAGAGAGAGAGAGAGAGAGAGAGAGAGTTTACGTTTCAAGGACGTCAACATTTGCTTTGCTTTGCTTTTTCCAAGAAACACAGCACCGACAATTCAGCGGATCCTGCAATCGGGTCGGATCTAGACGATGGGTTGATACTTCATAACCTAAACAAATCAAAATAACTTTTTTTTTAATTGAATTCTTTTTTGGTTTTTTTTTTTTAACGGCGAGTGGTGCAACCGGTGGAGCTCCGGTTAATACCTTGGGTCAGCCTGTACTGATGGGGTATGTCATTTTTTATCATTTATTTACATTCAATTTGCTAATATTTTTAAAACCGGACCGTGTGTTGAACTGGAGTCCTCACTGGTTCACCAGTCCGACCGGCCCAAAAAACAAACTAAACCCCAATTTTTTTTTTTAATAATAATATAATGTTTCATTAATTTCAAAAACCTTAAACAAGAATTACAAGTGAGGCGCGGGTAGACGGGCAACAAGCTGCGCCGCAACCCCTTTTTGAATAGTAAAGCCTACTCTATTAAATATAAAGCTTGTGTCCTTGGCCGCATGAGAGTTACTCTGCACCACCTTCTTAAATTCCGGTCCAACCTACCGGGTCACCGGGTCAATTACTGATCCTTTGTATAGCGGTCCAACATAGCAACTTAGACCGGCTGGGGGTCCGTTTCCCGGTCAGGCCGGTCCGGTCCGGGTTTAAAGCATTGATATAACCCCATAAATTCAAACAAACATTCAACCAAAACCATCAAATACTAAAAAAAAAAAAAATGTGAAGTCCAAAATCAACAAAGATTTAACTACATGTCGATGCTATTCGGTTATGGTGGGTATGGAAACATTGATAACCATAACAGACCCGCCACTTACGGTTTTCATCAAAACAATTAAACGAACCACCGGTTATTGATTTGATTCGGTTTTGTTGGTTAATTCGGTTATGATTATGGTTTGGTGCATGTCATTTAGGAGTATGTTTAACAGTCCAAATGTGTGTTGCATGTGTTTGTCAGCAGGAGAATCGGTGGATTACATCTTTACGGGATGCTATGTTGCAGCGATGGTGTGGCAACACGTCAGCGGATGGTGCAAGATTGCCCGTATATTTGCCTTCTCAGTCAGCGACCTTTTTGAGGTCCATATACACGCATCTGATCTTCCGTTCAAGAGAAGGCTGGTGCAAACTGCGTTGGCAGTGTCCTGCTAGAGTATTTGGCGTGCTAGAAACAAAACAATATTCTCCGATGCGCCAATTAGGATTGATAACATCCTTGGCAAGAAACTAATCAAGCGCGTTGGAAACGCATGCGCATGCTATATTATTTGGTTTCTTAATCCTTTATTTAGAGTTTGTTTTGGACCCTAACCGACCATCAACACCCCTAAATCATGAATCACAAAATCCAGAGACAGAATCATATGAATGGGCAACCCAAATGGTTGTTTCTCATGAATCTCATCTTATATCCAAAATAAAATGTTGAATATTTGAAACACCAATATCAAAAAATAAAGTTACAAGACAGGGTCTCATCTTTTACATTCGACGTAGACCAAGCGTTTAGGCAGCACTGCAATACCCGCGCCCGCCACATTCAGAACACATAATATTACCACTTCCGCCACAACCTGCAACCAACAAAACTGTGAAGTGTGAATACAGCATCTTTTTCCACCCCAGAAAACTAAATGGCCATGCTATTTTTTTTTTTTTGTTAGAAGGTTATTGCACTAATGGCATACAGGTTTGTCATAAAAGAGAAAAGGTAAGTAGGTAACTAAGCAAACCTAGGGGTGCAAACGAGTCGAGCCAAGCCCGAGCTCAACCAGGCTCGAGCTTGATTGACTTATAAGAGCTCGAGCTCGGCTCGTTTATTATCAATTAGTTAATACATTGAATAAAAATAATATAAATAACAGTTCGTTTAGGCTCGTGAGCTCGATAAGTGAAACTCGAGCTTGGGGCTTGTTTACTAAAAATTTAAATGAGCGGTAAATATTATTAAAAAATTAAAAACACTAATATTACACTAGGCTCGATAAGGCTCAACGAGCCTAATGAGCTCCAAATGCCAGGCTCGAGCTCGGGCTCGATAAATAAACGAGCTTTGTTTTAGGCTCAAGCTCGATAAGGCTCGGCTCGTTTCGAGCTTTTTATCGAGCCGGGCTTGAGTAGCTCGCGAGCGGCTCGGCTCGTTTGCACCCCTAAGCAAACCTCATTATTTTTAGAGACCAAATTTTCACTTAATAACAGCATGTTTTAATTTAAATGTAATGTATGGTGTGGAAGAAGTAGAAAAAAAAAAGATAGAAGTTTACCTAGGCATCGGACTTTGACAATGATACCTTGACTTTCCATTATAGAGTCAACATATAATCCAGATCCAGAACAAGTGGCGCAAAGGATAGCACCCTTAGCTTCACAACAAGTGCACCGTGCTTTATTGCCAATATTTTTTTCGCTTAGTGATAATCCAACAGGCTCCTCGATTATTTCCTCTGGGACAGCTTTATCATAGCAAAAAAGCGACTCGAGAGTGCTTAATTTTCTGTGCATATCTCCTACTGCAGTCGATGAAGACTACAAAATGCAAAAAAAAATATTTAACTATTTTTTTTCCTTTTTCAATAGTATATCCTGAAGACTGAATTCATGGAAATTGCATACCATTCATAATATAGCAATGGCAAATACACATACACATACACATACACATACAAAATGGATTTGTGCATACATATTTGAACTTATGTGGGTGTGTTTGGATTTGTGTTTTACCATAGTTATCAAAAGTCATCGCCTTGACCGCCTAGGCGACCAATTTCCTAGAAGCCACCAGATCCCGCTTTTCCCTCCTAGATAAAAAAATAATCGACCAATACTTACCAATTTATAGAGATATATATAAATCTCAATCAAATCTTTTTTTTTAAATATATTATATATATGATTTTTAAAACACTTTTAGATATTGTATTATTCTTCGATATATAAACACCTCAACTCATTGATTTACCATCAACTGATTTTTCCTGCTACATAGTTATTAAAGGCGTGTTAATCCTTTTAGCAGGTATGGCTAAATCAGTCAGTTTATATTTATATTATTTTATAAGGTGATTGTTATTTGTGATGATTTGGTGATTTTTTTTATTTGCGCTTTTTTTCCTGAGGCCCGCGCTTTTTTTGCGCTTCTCGCCTAGGCCATAGACGGAGCCTAAGCGCCTTGAATGCGCCTCACGCCTTTGATAACTATGTGTTTTACAACTCCGACATTGTGATTGAAGTCACAATAATCAGTGCTTACTCCTTAGTGCTCAAAGACGAATTTAGCTTCTGATTATTTCAAGTTTGGATGAGTTGAGTACACGCCAAAAAAAAAGACTGATTATCTATGGTAAAAAGTTAAATATGCAAGTTACCTTTTGTCTTAACCTAATTTGAGAGACTTACTTTCATTTCACAACACCGCCTCTACCTGTCATTTAACCTCACAATTTCTTCAAGAAATTTTTTTTCCAAACACTTAACATTTGATTATCTCAATTCTCATTATCTTATTCTTACTATTGATGAGTTCATTCTAGTTATTCAATATTAATCACACAATCACTTTCAAATGCTTATCCAAACACCTCCTATATTCAAATTCGGGTTAGTGTACATCATAGTTGTTAAAAGCCTCCTAGTGATGGTTTAGGCAAGATTCCCGCATTCCAAAAGTTTAAATTATGGCTAGATTCGAGCCAGATTTTTACTTTTGATACTAATTAGATGATATCAAATGTTATAGAACAGCTTGTTATTTTTTTAAGAATATTATTAATTTTCTAGTACATAATATATCTTACTTTTTTTGTGTTCGTTTTTTTTTATGTCAGATCCTCGCTTTTTTTTGCATCTTGCGTCAGGCGAGGCCTATGCGCCTTTGATAACTATGTTGCACACGCAAAATCGGGCTAAACAAAGATCACCCAAGAATGTGACCATGCTACTTAATTTTTGGTTATAACAACAAAAATGGCATCTTTCAATTGTCACAATACAAATAGAACAACTAAAACTACAATTCAACCCCTAAATTCCTAGGGCTTTAAACTTAAAAACAACTACAATGCTAGCTAAATTAAACTTATAATAATCATAAACAACAAATAAAGATTGAATCTTTAATCTTTATAATCATCAAGATTATCATAAAGATTGAATTTTTAATCAAGATTATAATAAAGACTGAAACTTTTTAAATCTTTATATTCAAGATTATAATAAAGATTGAATTTTATCATCAAGATTATAATAAAGATTGAATTTATTAATGAAGATAATAATAAAGATTGAAAATAGAAGATGGGAAAAGAAAACTAACAAGCTGGGAACCAGAGGGAAAGGCTGCACCATTATTATCGTTAATATTATTATTATTATTATCTGAAACAGCTTGGATCTTTATAAATGAGAGCCGTCTTGTTGTATTGGTGAAAGAAATGGATTTAGGAAGAAGATTTTTGGATGAAGGAAGAGATGATAAGAAGGTTATTGATGATGAAGTATGCTTTAAAGAACAATCCATTGTTTTATTTATTATTATTATTAATATTATTATTATATGATGATGAAGAAGGAGGAGATGATGGATTGTTAAGGTTTGAAATGAGAGAATTGAGAAGAAAATAGGGGAAATGATTCCGATTTTTGGGGGGAGGGATCGATGATACTTTTTTCCTCGTTCTTAACGGCCACAAAGACAGACAAAGGGTACCGCTTTCATTAAAAAAAAACAAAAAACAAAATGTGTTTACCAACAGTTCATTGATATTTAATGAATAAGATTTTTTGTTCGTGTTTGTTTGTTAAGAAAACACTTATGTTCGTATTCGTTTGTTAATTTTGTTCAAAAACGCACACGAACACAAAGAAGTGTTCTTGAACGGAAACAAACACAAATGGACATATATTAACTTTCGAATAAGTTTAAAACACTGTCTATACCTTCATTTCTTCAAAATGAGAACTTCACATTGAAGTGAAATATATGAGGGTGGCAAGTGGTAGTGCAATGGTGTGACAACGGTTATGGTTCGGTTCTCGCTTCCGTGTTGGTACTCCGTTCTTTGTTGGGACTCGAGCACGGAAATGAAAGAAAGACAAAAAAGGAAAGGAAGGAAGGAGAGGTAACAAAGCGGTGTTGAGAACCAATATTCATGAATATGCATTAGATAATGATATCGGACGCAACTCGCTTTAAAACTGCCTTCATAAATCACTATCATAAGAAGTTTTGAAAGTGGCATGATCTTTATATTCTATGACCTAAGAATCATACTACAACTAACACTAGTCTAGGTTTGTTCTTTAATCTTATCTAACGCTACATCGTGAAAGGATAGTAATAAAGATGTTTGATTGGAACAATATTGAAGCTAAGTAGGAGTCGTATGCTGTCAAAGGAATTATGTACTTAACCTAAAATTTTGAACATTCTGACGCCCTCATAGATTCGACTAGTATGAATGTGACGGTAAAGTTGACCTTCTTACGACAAAACAAATGGTTCATTGACAATACGTAACGTCAAGGACTCACATTGCAGAAATATAAAACCATAAGGACTTAGGCGGTAGTTTTTTAAATTAGGGGCTCAACCTGTGTTTTCCATATAATCACAGGGACGCAAGTTGCACTTTAATCTATTAAAATTATTTAATAAAATATAGAAAGAATGACACAAAATTTCTATCATTTAGTATTGGTCTTATTTTTTAGAAATTACAATTTTACTATTCACTCATATGTACCCTGACTAGTTGGCCATCCTTGTTACAACGGTGATATAATGTACTAAAACCAACTCAGGTCATCTTCATGTTTCAGCCATCATCTAATATGATTACTAGTCAGCTCT
The DNA here is from genome assembly GCA_028751855.1 of Ambrosia trifida. Lineage (NCBI taxonomy): Eukaryota > Viridiplantae > Streptophyta > Magnoliopsida > Asterales > Asteraceae > Ambrosia > Ambrosia trifida. The sequence continues at coordinate 20,244,255 of CM054126.1, read as the reverse complement.
AAACCTTTTCGTTCACAGATATTTGTTGAGTTGCGACCGATTAACCACCACACAGGCATCACCACCATGTGTGTTTATAGATTGTGCTAAATAGAGGGAGGGTGAATGGGTGATGAGTGATGAGGAAGAAGAAGGGTAAAATGATAATTTCATATTTTAAGTTAACAATGCAAGTTAAAAAATGGAACAAATTGTTATGTTAAAGTAAGCAATGAAGACCAAAGATGTAATTTCACAAACTTAGGACCGAAACAGCAATATAACATACCAAAACATTCGGTATGGTTAGAAACTCATCTAGTTCTAGTACTTCGTCCTCGGTCCATGACAAAGTTCATCACTGCCATCACATCATTGATGGCGCAATGCTACGATTCATTAGTGACTTCCCAATGTATGAAGAAGATTAGAATAGACTGTAAAATGTACATACAAGACACTCTACAGGAGTCGACAATACCAATACACAGTAAAAGATAAAAATAAATTTAAATTTAAAACTAAAACTAGCAAACATAAAATCCAAAGTCCCTAAAGGATAATTTTAAAAAAAAGAAAAGAAAAGAAAAACAGGTGCAGGGTTTCTACATAATCATGGACTTGGAAGAGTGTTAGAAACTAGCTGAAGTTGTTCTTCTGAGTTGATACCTTGGTTCAGGAGGTGGTACACATGGCAAAGCCTTCTCTGCCTCCTGCAAATGGAAACTACAATAATTAATAAAAACAAAGAGGATAAAAATACAGATTGTGGGACAAAACGATATAAGGTTTGAATATTGTATAATGAATCTTGTGCGATTGCGCCTGCGAACATAGTACCTAAAAAAGGCTAGAGGTGGCAAAATAAACACGTCAGGTTGGTTGAGTAATGGGTCAAAATGGGTAACTTTTGGATGGACAAAATGATTAGGTTTACCAGAAAATCTTTTTGTCCAAATTTGTATATATTTTTATATTCGTGTCAAATATGATTATAGGATTTTATATTATTATTATCTTTTGGATAAAATCGTTTAGGTGTTTATGCATTATAAATACAGTATGGATAACTTTCCACCCATTTGACCTGTTTCCTTTTGAGTTGTTTTTCTATTTGACTTATGAGCGTTAAAACATATTACATAACCGAATAAGTTATCTCCAATGGGTAAAATAAAAAAGCTTGGGGAAAAAATGGGTAAAAATGAGAAAAAGTGGCTAAAAACAAAACGGGTCAAATGTGCAAAATTTAGAAAATTTTGGCATAAAAAAGGGTCAAATGGCCAAAAGGAGTCAACATGAGCGTAAACTCGGAAAGTATATTCATTGGCCTACAACCTCATAAATTTAACATTTCTTTTAACAGTGTGAGGGTTGAAATCATATTAAACCAGTAAATTACTTATATAATAAAAATAAAAACAAAAACAAAAATGCGTTGGTGAAACAACCGACCCATATTATATATGACCTACCCTGAACTCATTTTGTACCAACCCACCCATTTTGCTACCTCTAAAATGACCCAATATTGGTTCAGTCTATAGCATCTTCACCACTAGAACAACTGTGTAGAACACCTAGTAGTGGTCAGTGAGGTCTAGTTTAGATCATAATGAGAAATTTTAGTGTAATTCTACGGTCCATGGCGAAGTTTCTCTAATAGAATGAGACAAAAAATATAATATGCACATTAAGAATAACATATACGTAGAGAACTACCAACACTTAAATGATCATCAATTAACAATCAACAATAAGGTTAAAAGTCAGGTAACCAGTTTATCCAACTAATATCAGCATCAAGAACACAAACAATTAACATAAAGAACATATTAATTACTAACATCGCTACATCAGTAACCTTAAAGTTACACAGAAACAACAAAGTGACAGAGCCAGATATTGGTGATAAACATTTCAAACATGAGGTATAGCAAAGATCCCATTTTGAATTTGAACTGAACTGCAAAGGACACAAAAAAAAAAAAAAAAAAAAAAAAAAAAAAAAAAAAATCCAATCCATGGCCCAAAAAAGATTCACTAATTGACCCCTAGTATTTTGATATTTTGCAATGTGGCTCTCGTGTTGTAGAAGTCTTTATATTTTGGCTTACTGCAATTTTCTGTTATTGTTTTTCATGATACATGTAACTAAAAGCACAAATGAGACTCCTAAAAACGCACACAATGTTTTGTTGAGGATTTTGGTAGAGAATATGATTGCATCTCAAGCAGAGATTCAGTTATTCGAAGGGCTTAATTAGTGGGACAAGTAGTGTTTGAAAAGAAAAAAAAAACTTACTACTTCAACCTAAATTTTAAGCTAAACGGTGAGTCGTAGAGGTGGTAAATGGGCAAAGGTAGGTAAAGGATCAAAATAGGTCATTTTCTATTCAGAATAAAAAAAGGCTCGGCTTGACCCGAATCATTGTGACAGGTTTGACCTTTTCAATCAATTGACCCGTTCCCTTTAGCTATTTTTTTATTTTAACCCATCTGACACATTAAAGATATCACATAACCCAACTCGACCCATCTACAAGTAAACATGTTAAAATTTCCAGCCAAACAAACCCATGTTCTGTTCAGACCACTTTTGATATCACCAAACATTATTCTTCTGAACCATCAAGGAAGAAAAAGACGACTGTTTGCGGTTAAACTTACACAATCTGATAACTCTTAGAAGTTTTTCAATCAAACCTATTGATTCTTAGGCATAAATTTGAATGATAATATATAAAAGATTACAAGATATGTGTGTATCCGAAGTGAAGTGATAATAAATACAAAAGTTTTCACACTTGCATCAGAGAAAAAAAAAAAAAAAAAAAAAAGCTGACCATGATCAAGCAGCCTTTAGATCAATATTATTCTTTAGAGTAAACATATTTTAGCAAGTTAACATATATTATATGTCATGAGGTATATATAAATCTACTCACGCTCTCTGCTACACGGTCAACACGATAAAAGAAGAAAGGAAAACATGAAATATAATGCATAACATAAAGATATCATAATGACGAACGACATTGTAGAACAGCAAACAATATAAAAAAAGATATACCTGCTCTCTCTTAAGTCTTTCGTTTTCCTCTTCCAAACGTGACACTTTGTTCTCCAATTCATGAGTGTAAGCCTATCCAACCATATATAATTCTCTCATAACTTTCTAACTACAATTGCTTTTCTCTTTTAGGAAATAATATATGTGGAGGCCCCACCCCAATATGCATTTTTTTCCGTTACGGACACCCAACTATGTACTTGGTTTCGTTTATACCAAATTTAGCCAAAATACGCGGGGATATTGTAAAACGAAAAAAGACACTAGTTCAAATAGAGTCATTGCTTGTTTGATATATGGAAGCCAACTCATTACTCATTTTTGTCGATGCAAATGCAGCCGAAAACATGCACGGATATTGTAAAATGACAAAAAACTGTATTTTTTTTAAGCGAATCATTGCTTATCTGATAGATCGATGCAAGGGTATTTTTGTCTTTCCAAAAAAAAGTTTTTTTGCTTCATCATTAGGCATGTTTATGGCTGAATTTGGTATAAACAAGACCAAATACATACTTGGAAGGTCTACGTAGTAGTTTCAACACATGGGTAGCCTCCACATGCATTATCAATTTTGTTACACAAACAAACTCTTTTTAAGGTATCCACGTGAACGCCTGGGCTTCCATGTAGGTCCCGCCCATTCTGACTAGGACAAAAAAACAAATACAGATTTGAAATCATACCTGTTTCCTTGCTCTTGATCGTGCAGCAGATTCCCTATTCTTAATCATTCGCTTTTGCCTCCTTTCCACAGTCTTGTCAATCAAATCTCCAGAAGCTACTCTTTTCCTTCCAGGCGTTTGCGAATCAGAAGATAATGTCATTTGCGTATCAGAATATCCCACGTCACTAATCATCTGCTGAGCTTGATGATGACCTGGCATAAACACATGTTGTTGCTGAACCGGTGGAACTTGATACTGCATCCATTGTGCTGATGGTTGTGGATTAACATTCTGTTGCGCCGACACAACCGCTTCACTTCCTGAATCCAAACTCTTCTTCTCCTGAGACGATTCCGCCACAATCCCAGCTTTCGCCAAGAAATCCTCCAACGTCATCTCACCAAGTGTCGTTCCTTTCTCACGTGTAACCTTTCCATCAACATCATGACCATTACCATTACCACCACCACTAACATCCTTCTTCTTTTGCATATCTTGCCACACCTCATCAACCGTTTTCTTACTCAACTCCGCCATCGACGACGACACAGACGCAAGCCGCGTGTCCCGATTAACCCCCCCTTGATTAACCTCACTTTCAGCAGACCAAACACTCTTAATCAGCTCATTAATATTCATACTACTCAAAGGCTTCCCTATATCCCCTAACTGATGCTGAACCTCATCCAATGTTAAATTATACAAAGCTCCTTGCTTTCCATTTGATCCCATTGTTCTAGTCCCCATACACAAAACCAACCCCTAATTATTATTATTATTATCCACTAATCAACCTGTTCACAATAACCAATTCCCAATTCAAGATTCTCCAAAACTGAAATACCCATCAATTAAAAATAAATATTAATATTAATATTAATATTAAGCAACACAAACCTGCAAGCTCTAACCTTTATTGTAAAATTTGTTGCAAAGTGTAGGATAAACAATCAATTCCAATTCAAGATTTCCAAAACTGAAATACCCATCAAATAATAATAAATAATAATAACAATAATATTAATATTAAGCAACAGAAACCTGAAAGTTCTAACCTTTATTGTGATTCTTGAAGGGAATTATATTTGGTGAATTTTTTATTGGATTTTTGGTGATTAAAGATGTGGGATTGTGAAAGATTATTGATGAGAGATGTAAAGGGTTGGAGAAGAAGATGAATTTAGGTTGTTCTTCCATGCAAAGGAAGCAGCTGCAACAAATGTTGGACATGTTTTTCCATCTCTGAAACACAACTGATTAATTGTTAAGAGTAAAAAAAAAAACAGAATAAATGGGACAGTACTTTGTGTTAAAAAGTATCATTAAAAGACATGGAAAATGAAGAGTACTATTTTTTTTTTTTTTTTTTTTTTTTAATACTAAATTTTAAGCTGTTAATTTCTCATTGACAAAGAAAAAGGTAAATTACATAAGGATGGTACTATAGATTATTATTTTTTATTTTTTTAGTTTTTATCTTTTTGCTTTAAATAATACTCGTCGCTAAAGGTAACAAACCTTTCTCGGTTAAAGTGGTTAAACATTTGATGATCTCGAACAAGAGTTACGGTGACTGGTATAAATTTAATTGGGTGGCCTGGGTTCCTTTAAAATGTAATATCTTGGCATGGAGAGCTGAAATGGGTCGGGTTCTTACTGCTACGGTGCTTTCGCATAGAGGAGTTCACTTACAATCGGACATTTGCTGTTTATGTGGAGTCGAACCGGAAACAGCTGACCATATCTTTTCCACGTGTGGCTTCACGTATGGCGTCTTGTCGGCGATTGGATGATGGTGCGGACTGCAGTAACGGTATGTTAGTAATGTTCGACAGGTACTCGACTTGCATAAGCAATCGGCTGCAGGAGATAACAAGAAAAAGTTGGTCAGCGGCATCTTTGTTGTGGCTATTTGGGTCATTTGGACGACTAGAAACGTCGGGATTTTCAGGTGGAAGGAGACGAAGGTTTTTCAAGCAGTGACGTTGATAAAGTCTCTTTCGCTTTTATGGTTAAAATATAGATCTCGATTTAAAAGTGTGGTTTGGAACGATTGGGTGGTGTCTCCCTTGTATATGTTGTAAATGATGTAGTTTGGAGATCCTCGGTTTTGAGGATTATCCGTTTTTTTAATGAAAGTTAATATTAAAAAAAAAAAAACTAGATGGAAACTCTGCCACGTACGGTGACATTATGTAGGTACGGGTTTGATTCATTACAGTATTGTAGAAACAAATGACGGTACAAACACTACTATTATTCAATCAGAGTTAGTTATATGAGGAGAAAAAAAAAATTATTGATTTAAGAAGAAAACATTGCATAAAGCCTTGAATTTAAGAATAAAATCTTAAAAAAAGAAAACATAATGTAAAGTAGGGATGAGCATTTCGGTATTAAATACCGAAAATATTGATATCGGTTCATTTTCGGTACCAATTCGGTATCAAGTTTTGGCGAAAATCGGTATCGGTATTTTCTGTTCGGTAGCGGTATTTTACCTTAAAATACTGATACCATACCAGTGTCGTACTGATAACGAACCGATACCGTACCATTGTTTTCGGTATCGGTACCAAGTTTTTCCAAAAATCGGTATCGGTTCGTACCAAGCTCATCCCTAAGATAAAGCCTTGAATTTAATAAAACAAATACTATTGGTGGAAAAACGAATTGAACCGATACCAACAGAATTCATGTTGAAGGGTCGTGGGTTGAGGAGGGTGAATGGTTGAACCTGAACACGTCACATATATTAAATTCACGTAAAAACATCAATCTTAACCCAAACAAATTTAAAATCGTGTGACCCCAACACAACCAATTTAACCTATTTGTATGAATGTATCTAATTGATTGTCCAAGTTGTACACGTGCTAATCGGGTTGATGGGTTGTGAAAAATTGGGTGATAAGTAGGTTAGTGGGTCAAACTATTAAACTAACTCATAGGTACGCCCATATATTTTATTGATCCAGTAACTAATTAAATAAGTGGTTCGAATATGTTAACTTTCACAAAGTTTCATTTATATTAAGAGTGTAGAGATATGATATGTATTCATAACTTTTGGCCAAGTTGTAAATATAATCCCACATTAAATTGTGACATGAATTGTCTACATCACTATAAATCTTTAGCAATAGCCTTGTCACATGTTATTAAATGATTGAACAGAACAAATGGTCGATGACTTAGACACCTATGAATACCTCTTGAAAGAAACACTTTTCTATCTAATCTTGTAAGTTATTGTCGTTCTAAAAGAAAAAAATATTAAATATAATCTTGTAATCATTTTTTAACATATATAACGTGGTGATATTATTAAAAGCCAATATAATATTGTAATCACAAATTAAGAATACAAATTAAGGCAAATGATCTTTTAATAATTTGACTCGTATAAGATATCGATTATGTTTTATAAATATTTCAAACTTTATTAAAAGCATAACGAGTAGGTAAATACAAACATAAAGGTACTATTTAAACTATATTTAAGTATGTGTGAAACCAAACAAAATAGCCAAACTATAGAGGATTGATTGTCTATTTTTATCTACTTTTTAATTGTATAAAGAATTATTATTAATGTTAAATATATGATTAATAAACTAAATTATGGATAATTTTGGATAATAGTTTCATTTGTTTAATATAAAACGATTCAAAAATTAAAAGTGGGTTATGATAAAGATATAACTTATTATTATTATTTTTAATAATAAGGTGATTAATCATAAACAACACATTTTAGTAACTATCATCTTCTTAAAATAATCTAATCATTGAAAACGTTACTCTTAAACCTAACAACAAGTTTTAACGTAAGTGTAAAACATTATTAACTTAATGGCACATAAATGGTCTCTAGTGAGGTCAAACTTTAGTTTATCTTTTCTTTTCTAATTGTTTACTCAATGATAACCACTTTGATCTCACACGATTTTTTTTAACGGCTAATGTTAAACCCATAACTAATAGTCTATTTTCCATGTTTAAACTTTCATTACATCCTTGTTTAAAAAGCATAAATAAAATTACTAGAGAAACATCATCATTTTCTTCCGTGAACTCATACGTTTTGTGTTTTTCCAGCAATGCGGTACATTTGGCTACTCCAATTGGGCATGTTTAGCTCTCCATCTAACTTATCTCCTTATCTCATTTTCTATCTCCTTAATCAAAAAGTCACAATTTATAGCTTATAACTTATCTCTTTTTCAAAGCACAAAAACTCATTTTCAAACCATTACTCAAACACTATCTTGGTGAAATAAGTTTACCAAAACATGCACTAATTCGTTTTCACTACACCAATGGAAAAAAAAAAGCCCATAATAACCCATCTCCACCATAATATCATATTCTTGTTATTGTTGTATCAGCACCATATCCTACCAATGCTTACTCCAAATCCAAGACTCCTTATGTTGGGCTACTGAGTGAGGATTTTTCTTTTTGGGGCGAAGGCTACTCACGAGATCTAAGCGATCTCGGAAACTTTAATTTTTTTCAGTTACGTTTAGGTGTTAATTTACATTAGTTCAACCAAAGCGTCATTGCTCTAGCGGTACCGATGACTATCTATGGGAGATCGTCGGTTGGAGTTTGTTCATTGCAAAGTGTCTTGTGTGAGTCAAGGGTTTTTACCACAGTGGTCTTCAGGTGGTGGGTTTCTCCTAGAACCGGTGACGGGTCAGTTTCACGACGCTTCTGCGATCACGGACATACGTAAACCTTTTGCCTAAGGTGTATTAATACACCTCAAACAAACTTCAATAAACAAGATGTATTATTTCAATTTGTTACATTTCCATCCAAGTTTCAAAATTCAACCATTCAAAAAGATAAAGAAAAAGAAACATTGATAAACAAAGTGGTTTAATAATAATAATAATAATAATAATAATCCTAAAGTTAACAACAACAACAATGGAATTTGATCTTATTCCTCTGCAAGTGCAAATCCCCCCTCTTTCTTACCGTTGTTACCAAGTCAACTTCCTTCCTTCTTCCTCCCCTTCTCTCTCCTCAATCAAAACTTAAAGACTTTTATTAATATTATTAATAATAATAATCCCTTTCCAGATCCACCCAAACCCCTCACCAAACACACCCAGATCTCCTTCATCTCCAATCATCTCCACAATCCCATGTAAACCCACTAATCTTTTGCACTTCCAATCATAACCCAGAAACAGTTTCCCTTAATTCTGTCATTTTAACCCATTTTCATGAAAGGAGCCACCGGTACCAAGTGGGTCACCATTGGTCTTGTCTCATCATGGTATGCATCAAACATTGGTGTGTTGTTGCTCAACAAGTACTTGTTAAGTAACTATGGGTTCAAGTACCCTATCTTTCTTACCATGTGTCATATGACTGCTTGTTCTTTGCTCAGTTACATTGCTATTGTATGGTTTAAGACAGTGCCTTTGCAGACTGTTAGGTCTAGGGTTCAGTTTTTCAAGATCTGTGGGTTGAGTTTGGTGTTTTGTGCGTCGGTGGTTAGTGGGAATGTGTCGTTGAGGTATTTGCCGGTGTCGTTTACGCAGGCGGTGGGTGCGACTACGCCGTTTTTTACTGCGGTTTTTGCTTATGTTATGACTATGAAGAAGGAGGCTTGGTTGGTTTATTTGACTCTTGTTCCTGTGGTTACTGGTGTTGTTATTGCTAGTGGGGTAAAGATTTCTAATCTTTGTTGTTTGTTTGGTTTAAAGTTTTGATTTTTATCTGTGATTCTTGAAAGTTGGTATGATTGATTAGCTTAGGGTTGTTTGAGATTGATTTTATAGCATGATTATCTGTTTATATGTGAGTGAAATAAGGTGTATTGAACTTAGTAATTAAAGGTGCAACCGTGCAAATAAACTAGAAAAAATATGCGAAAAACTTATTTAGGAGGCAAGTTGTTTCTACTACTAAACCCTGATGAGGTTTTCGACGGCTATTGTGAATGGCATGTGGTGGCAACTAGGGTTAGAGCATGTTGTTTATGCTACTAAATCCTAGTGAGTAGTGAGAACATGTTGTTTTTGCTAGGTGGTGCCAACTAGGGTATCTAGAGGCTATTGTGGGCGGTGGCAGCGGCTAGGGTTTAGAAGTGTATACGGTATACCGCATCTCTTTTAGCGAGCTGCGGCTTGTGATGGTACCTAGGATTATGGGGTCGTTCTGGTTGGTGACTAGGGTTCTAAAGAAACTTGTCTACGATACAAAGATAGGCTATAAATTGTATTGTGCATTGATTGTGGCAGGTATAGCCGTGTAGGGTTAGATCGAGTCTCTATATGTTGAAAATAATATTACACTTGTATACCTGATACACTAATCTAAAACAACCTAAAACAGCTAAAAGTGGCCTGGAATACACTTGTGCAAATTATGATTATTTAAGGAGGAAATGGACAAAATAAGGTAATGTTTAGCAAAATATGATTTTCTTAAGAAAGTAATAGATACATTAAGGGGATAATATTCAAGGTTATGCTTGGCAAATTATGGTTATTTTAAGGAACTGAAACGGGCCTCGAGGCGTTGTCCGCTAGCCTCACGAGGCGTAAGCCTCAAGGCGGACCGAGGCGTAAGCCTCAAAATATTATTAAAAATAACAATATATATATATATATATATATCATAAAAATACAATATAATATAAAACAAAACATCAAGGATATTATAAAATCTAATTTAGTAATGAAACAAACATCATAAAATAGTTTTAATAGCATTTTAATCTTTAACTTAAGTTTGGAGATCAAATGTAAACTAGTGAACATTGAGGGGGTTAAATGTAAAAATACCAAAAGTTGATAAGGTAGAGGGGCAGGTGTGTTTTGGTTGGATTTTGAGGTGGAAACTCGTTCCAAGTACAATTTTTGACCCGACTTGAACCAATTTTGACTTAGGTGGTGAGGCTTAAGCCTCACCGCCTCACCGCCTCGGGAAGCCTCGGATAGGCCGAGGCTTAGGTTTCAATTGACTTCCATGAGGCTAAGCCTCTAAGGCGTTTTTTCATAGCCTCAGCCGAGGCGTAAGCCTCGAGGCGAGCCTCAAACAGCCTTTTTAAACCATGATGAGTACTTGAGTAGTACCATTTGATAAATGTTTTCTTGAGCTCTAAAGAATCAAATAATCGTAATTAGACCTAGGTTAGTAAAAAACTAGAAATTGATTATAATTAAGTAATTACTTTCATAAAGTACATTCAAACACCCCCTTAGCGGTCATACTGAACGTGTAGTAGATGATTATTTTCGCATAATAGCTTTTGTTTCTTGAGGCCTTGTAACGGCAAACCTATGAAGATTCGTACGCATTTGGATTATTAATTACACAGACATCATTGGACAACTGCTTTAATAGCTTCTTTTTGTAGCAACTATAGATTGAATAACACATTAAATATATCTTTTGCAATGGGCTTGAAATTTCTCTACTAGTGTCATGATTTGTGACTATTGTTTCTTCGGGGCATTGACACTTGCATCTTTTTTTTGCTTCAGGGTGAACCAAGTTTCCATTTATTTGGCTTTATTATGTGTCTCGGGGCGACAGCTGCTAGAGCATTAAAATCAGTTCTTCAAGGGATTTTGCTATCCTCAGAAGGGTAATCTCCATTTATGAGGGTGTTTGATCATTGTTTTGGAACTGATTGTTTGATTATTGTGACTTGATGTTACGATAGTCGGGTTTTAATGTTTGGATAAACAGATCCTGCACGAACTTTGCCCTTTTCTCGATTTTAGTAACCAACTTTTGTTTAGGTGCAAAATTAGACCAACTTACAATTTATTATTGATTTTAGAAACTGACATCATTTAAACTTATTTTTCCAGTCAATTGGTCCGGCAAAAAAAAAAAAAAAAATACAGGCAAAAATAATTGTTTATGTGAAAAAATAAAGATAAGTTTTTTACATGTTTAAACATGATCCTTTTTAATAATTTATACTTCAGAATAATTATTAAATGTCACATCATATGCAAAAAAATGCTTATGGAAAAAAATAAAGATAGGTTTTTTTTTTACAAGTTTAAAATATGATCTTTATAATAATTTGTACTTCAAAATAATTATTAGATGTCACATCATAGATCATATGCAACATGGCATCTACATGCACATAAAAATGAATAGAAAAAAGAAGATGCTGCATCAGCAGATTTTTAAAGATTGGTAGAAAAATTGACCTTCTACCTGTTGATTTGTTGCTAAAATTAGTAATACAGTGGTTTCCTATTTTGCACCTAATTTAATATTATTTGCTAAAATGGGAAAAAAGCGTATAGTCGGTTTTTATTTCTCGCAGTTTTGTATCAGCTAAAATAAAAATAATTTTAAAGGTAAAATAAAATTACATATTTCACAAAAAAAAGGTCTGCCTTATTTATTTTTACTTCTTTATTTTTTATTTTTTATATTTAACCATATCTTTCATATCCACGAAGCAAATTACATAAGGATAACAGGTAGGCGGGCAACAAGCTGCGCCTACCTGTTTTCTGATTAATACATTAAATAGCAGAAGCACATCCAAACACTGTCTCCTACAGCCCATATTACGAAACTTGATTATCTGATTCTAGTTATTTCATATTTCATAGTTGCTTTCGTTTTCTTAATAACGTCTAACTAACAACATATTGCGATAACTTGTATTATTACAGAGAAAAACTGAATTCCATGAACCTTTTGCTGTACATGGCACCGGTAGCAGTTGTGATCTTGCTTCCTGCAACGTTAATAATGGAAGATAATGTGGTTGGGATAACTATAGCTCTTGCCAGAAAAGATGTCAATATTGTTTGGTACCTGCTCTTCAATTCCGTTGTTGCATATCTTGTCAATTTGACAAATTTCTTGGTTACCAAACACACAAGTGCTTTAACTCTCCAGGTATTCACACGTCTTTAAATATCTTTAGTTACATATTAATTCCAAGATCTACTTTTTGCACATGTTAGTCGTAATACCTAGGTTTCTGTAGTTTATCGGAATCCTAATGTTGCGTATAAAGGTGGCAATTCCAACTCATTTACTATGAATGGATTGATCCGGGATATGGACACACTTATCCTTGGTTTTAAAAAGCGCGTCTTAAGCGCAAAGCGCACCTAGGCGCACATCCGTGCGCCTTATGTAACCCTAGGCGAGCAGTGTACGAAAAGCGCAAAAAGGGCACGAAAAGCGCAAGAAAAGCGCGCTTTTTGTACACATGATGTTTTTGTGCTTAAAATTGTTATACATGTAGCTCAAAAGGTTGTACAATTTAGTTAAATCATATATATACGTTATTTGTATCTGTATTTTGAGTAAATAATGCTAAAAACCTATAGCATATATAAAAAAATATATATAATTGTCTTGCGCCTCGCGTACGAAAAGCCCACCGCTTTTGCGCTTTGCGCCTCGGTTTTAGACCTCGTCGCTTTTGTGCGCTTCACGCTTTTTAAAACCAAGCACTTATCCCAAAGTCCATTTTTAATGCGTACAATCCCCTAAGCGTGTTATCCAAAAATGACTTTTTGTAATCATAATGAAACAGATCATTATGAAAAATGGTAGGATGGACTAAAAGGGGTTGGCCGCCCGTATTTACATTGACTTGTTTGACCCATTACCCATCGTGCCCGATCTGCTCTATGTTTGTTTTGCAAACTAGGGCATCATACATAAAAAGTTTTAATCTCTTTTTTGTTTATGTTGGTGTAAACACTAGGTTTTGGGAAATGCGAAAGGAGCGGTAGCTGTTGTGATCTCAATCATGATATTTAAGAATCCTGTATCAGTGACGGGAATACTGGGTTATTTGCTGACTGTGTTCGGGGTGATTTTGTACAGTGAAGCGAAGAAAAGGTCCAAGTAAACGTCACATGCATGTATTTTTGTTCAATTTTTTGATTGATGAAACATTGATCTCTCCATTTCTTGTATACCATAACGTGATTATGACTTTACAGTTAAATGCTGTTGTATACGTACCCTTAAAACTGTCAATAGACATAAATATCAGATTGTTTCCGCTTGTGTTCTTGCTTATCTCTAATTTGACTTCTGGATATTGAACTTGTATCAAGAGGTATGGTGCCGCCAACCCATTCATCATGGCGTCAACCCAATATGTTTAGATGAGATAATGGGTCAATCCTGGTTTGCGTCAAATAGGTGTTTTTACTTTTAGTAATGGGTCAACATGGGTCGGCTCTATGTTTCATCCACAGATACGTGGTCTCTTTGACTTCGTCCAGAACATCCGAGTTTGAGTTGCCCTTTCCATTAAAGAGTGTTTGATTACTGTCTCCCCAAAACGCCCAAAGCCCCATCGTAATCACCCCACGGATTGTCTTCTTTCTCTTGGCTGATACCTTTTGTTCGCGTAACAACTTTTAACATCTCTTTTACCAACATATTTACCTTTGACGGAGCCCAGTTACACCACTTCATTACAAACTCATCTTGGGAGCTACTAGCCATTGCGCCCAATTCCTTCCTAACCTCTTTAACCACATGTCCAATACCTCCGTTGAGCTCCATCCCCACTAGAGCTGTAAACGAACCAAACGAACACGAACAAGATTTTGTTCGTGTTTGTTTGTTATGGTTTCTTGGACAAATGAACCGTTCATGAACATACTAACGAACATAATTATGTGTTTGTTTATTAAGAAATTCAATTGTTTGTGAGATGTTCGTGAACATGAGTCTTGAACACAAACAAACATTTAATATGCAACTAACTAAAAAACATTGTTAATATTAACCACTAAACAAAATATATCCACCAAACGATAAGTCTAATAGTACTAACTTAGACATAATTATTCAAAACTTAAACATAAATATATGATGTCCTAATTATTTCTAGATTCTTCAACAACCAACTTTCATAAATTAGTAAATCCTACACATTCTTTGAGTTCATGTGACCATTTTAAAAACAAATTAATTAGACAAGAATACATAACACAAGTAGTAGTATCTTCAATTATCTAGTAAGGAATCATAACAAAAGGTTGAGGTTTTCCATTAGTTTAGTATGACCAACAGCTAAAAAGTATTGATGTTTTCGAATGCGAGAATGAAAACATTTACTTATAAATATTTAATGTATAAGGGAGAAAACATTTAGAAGGGAAATTGAAAGATTAACATCTATTAAGTTTTAACTACTTATAAGTTTTAATTAGTGAACATAAACAGACACGAACAGATATAAACAAACGAACGTACACAAACACATTGCCGAACGTTCACGAACGCAATCGTATGAACAAGACCTTTGTTCGTGTTCGTTCAATTATTAAACAAACGAACATAAACGAACTTCCCACCGAACGATTTACGAACCGTTTAACCGAACGTTTGGTTTGTTTACAACCCTATCCCCACCTATCCTGTTTTGAATCAAGAGTAGACTTATTTAGTGTTCCCACAGTGAATTCATAATAAAAATTACACAATCTCCTTCCTTTCTTTTACAATTCAGGTAGGAGAAGCAGGCATGGAATGTGGATCTTAAATGTGCAACAAAAAAAGATAATTGTCTGTCAGACAACCATGTGACCATGCCAAGACCCATCATCAGATGGGCTGGCAACGATCCTCTACTGAGCCATGGTCAAGACCATGAAGCTTTGTTAATCACGCTCTGGTCACACGGTCCTGGCTCATCAACCAGACATGGGTTTCTGTCTTCTTAGGAATCAAGAATACAGAGGTACGAGCCTATAGAACAGATCCTGTTCAAGTAAGGTCGTGCTTGGTATTCTGTTTGTGTGGTATATATACCGCTGCTCCTTCCAACATTGTACCGATGTGGGACGCTTCAAAGTTCAAACTAAACCTATTCTATGCATGTGACTCTTTTCTTACACAAGTAAAAGTTTTCCCTAAGCTACTACGTATTACAAACTCAAAACACATGTTAAGTTTGAAAGTATTGATTCAGTTAATAGTAACTTTGATTATCATTTTTATATACCATAATAATAATAATAATAACAATAATAGTAATGTGTTGTACTGTCGTTATAGTTTTTAAGTTTGTGTATGCTATAATTTTATGTATAGGGAGTCAAGTATACATGTACCCTGAGCTTTATATCAATACAATAGAAAGAATACTAAACTCCATTCGTCTGTGCAAAATGAATCCGGACGACCACATACCTCTCGATCATCAAGCCATGTCGTTCTCCGGCGTAGAGAACTGGCTTAGTCTTGGGTTAAATAACCCATATGGCGGTGCGCAAACATGAGGCACCGCCTTTGGGAGTTGTGAGGCCAGTCGTGGGTTCACAAACTTCGGGCGGTACTGGCAATCATAACTCTTATGGTCAACCACCGTCATTTAATGACGTACGTGGACCACAAACCAACTGTTCATCAGTCAATGCAAATCAGAATATTTCTGATGCAGAATCAGTAGCTTGGATGAGTATGAGTGTGGATAAGTGGAGAGGACACCAGCTCTCAGAATGATTTGTCCACCACGACGTTTAAATGCCCTCCTCTCTGGTCACCGCAGCTGCATTCACGCCACGCTGTTGAGCTTTCTGAATTTATTAAAAAAAAAATGATGTTTGTCTGTCAGACAACCGTGTAACCATGCCAAGACCCATCAGATGGGCTGGCAACGATCCTCTACTAAGCCATGGTCAAGACCAAGAACTCTGTTAATCACGCTCTGGTCACACGGTCCTGGTTCATCAACCAGACATGGGTTTCTGTCTTCTTAGGAATCAAGAATACAGAGGTACGAGCCTATAGAACAGATCCTGTTCAAGTAAGGTCGTGCTTGTCGTAGTGTTTGTCTTCTATATATACCGCTTTTCCTTACTACACTGCACCGATGTGGGATGAATCTAACTAAACCTGTTGTAAGCCCTTTCCTTACTAATATAAGTGGTCTGAAGTAACTCTGTACAGGGTTACAAACTAAAAACATATGCCAAGTTTGAAAGTATAGATTCAATTCATAGTAAATTTGATTTTTTTTTCTTATTTAAATATTGTTAAGGGAGTCGAGTTGAAACGAGCTTTAAAGTATTGGCCGGTTAATTGATATGGTCCAAGATATAGGCTCGTCCGGTTTTGAGCTTCGACTTTTATAATCGAGTCAAACCCAATTAAGCTTAGCCTAATCAAGGGACATGATGCCATACGGAAGGAAAAATACGTAAAGGCTGATGTTCATCTTAGTGATTAGAAGACTGGGACGACTCGTTTGCAATGAGTTAAACCAACATTGTCGTAAGAAAGTACGTATTTTAAAGCATTTTATTATGTATACTACAACTTTTATAAAGTACTTTACTAGTTACACAAATGAAAATATTGGTTTGAACCGTTAGGATGTACCAAAATAGATAGTCTTAAAAAATTCGTTATTATAGAAGAAGCCAAAAACCCAAATAAACAGTTTAAAAAAACAAACCAAAAGGATTTATAAATAATTTATGGGTGTTACTCGTTGACATATTGACGAAACTGGCCCACCAAAATAAGCCCAATATACTTGGCCCGATCCATTTAAATGATAATAATAGGCGGTTGATAAGCCCGATCCATTTAAATGATACAATAGGCGGTTAATAAGCCAACCGACCTATTCAAACGACCAGGGAATTCTTTACGGGTCGTTAGTAGTTGTCAAGTTGATAAGGGTTATCTCCTTCTCTTCCGGGAGGTATGATGACTGGGAGACGACTCCTCATGGCTATCGGTAAGCAGGGAATTCCAATTATAAAAAGAGGTCCCAGGTAAACAAACAGGATTCATTCTCTCATTCTCAATACTCTCATAATACCCACTTCTTAAAGCGATACTTATTCTCACGCCGGAGGGTGGTCACAGGAAAACCCCCAATCCTGTGACGATCCTGTGACGAGTCCTAACGGTGTTCTGTTTTGCAGTTAATCGATCATGTTTGTTCGGAGCAGCCGGAATCAAGATCTCTCTGTTTCCCCTAGAAGACCATACCCCCCAAAAGGTACTTGTTTCTTCATTGGCGCAATTCGTGGGACGGAACACTGAAATAGAGAGTTATCTTTCTTGCTGAACCGAATGGTGTCGAACTAGAACCAGAATAACCAAGCCGCCGCAATCTCCTGCGTAAACCAAGATCCGGTTAAACCCACTAACGATAATGAAGGTTTTTTTCTCAGCAGACTCCGAAGAAGAGGATACAGTAGTTGAAAACCCTCCAGGTTTCACTTCCACCAACCAAGGAGTGAGTGCCTAGTGCCTCGTATCGGGCCGATACTTCCACCAACCTGATGGTTGATAAGAGATCAATTATGGAATGAGACTAAAGCCCATGGAAAAAAAGGACATGAGGGAAACTTAACCTAGTTGATTGGAGATCCCAAGATCTAGGTTTAATAGACAAACTTAATCATGAACCGAATAGCGGTCACTATAGGGGCAGAGCTAAGTGAAGAAACAACGGGTATAACTTACCCAAGGGTTTTATTTGACTCATAAAATTGTTAGCTTATAATTAAGTTTCTTGGGTAAGTTATACCCGTTGTTTATTTAATCTATATTATCTTATTAAGGAGGAGTGATGTACAACATGGTAATTTGCATTTCTGTACAACTTAACAAGCAACATGTACAACATATTTAAGCAAAAAAATTAAGGGTATTATTGGCATAGTTGTGACAATTAAGACACTTAGGAGGGTAGATTAGTAAATTTATCATAATCCAATACCTCACATCCTAAAATCTTATCCCAATTATGCCCTTATGTCCAACTTTTATAACACAAAATACAACCTAACCTATGATGTAACATCGCAAAATTTTCCCCAAAATTTTAATACATAAAAAGCCCTTATATATATATATATTTTTATTACACCTTTATCATTAATATTATACAAATGTGCCTAAGTCCTTATTTATCCTAACTCACAACTTATATACATACATAAATGTATATAAATAATAATAATAATAATATGATTCTAATTTTTTTTTTTTTCACATACAAGATTTTTTTTTTAAATAAAGCCTTGAGTCAAATAGTCAATTCATCATAAAACCTTACTTTATGGTGTTGACCAATTTTAATGGCTAATTGAATCCAAAACTAGTATAAAAACCCACCTATGACCCATTATACTTTGCACCTCTAAATCGATTGTTTCAATCCGATTAAACTTTCCCCCATACCTTTCTTCTATAGTCTATTACTTCTACAATTGAAGCTTTGATTATAAGTTCTTGTAATTGACAACTTTGGGGCTACACATATTCTATTTCTCAAGACTTAATACTATACTAAGGTGAGTTTTACATAGCCCCTTTTCTATTTATCACCATTTTTGGGGTGAAACATGTTACAACATTATTTATGCAATTCAATCATCAATGTGTCTATGTGTATTTCTATGTTGCATTATGTCTTGAACATGACTAGGGTAAGCACAATTCTAGCATAAACATTCATCAGCCAAACGGTATACATTGATAGATCTATTGGATTGACAATCCCACCCGGATACGTGTACCTCCTACATAGGTAGCGTGGGTGATTGTTATCGTTCCAACATATTACTAAGGTGAACCGTAGATGACGGGATGGACCTAAACTAGTCGGAGGTTTGATTATGTCGATTCAACATATTATACTATTCATGTAGACTTAAATTTACGATAGACATACGAATTGCTAAACTTTTATACTTAAACTACTTGCATTGACATGGCTTATGTATTCTCACCAACTTCTAGTTGACCCCCCCATTTTTTCCAAACTCAACAGGAAATACTGATGCTTGAAGTCTAGAGCTAGCATGAGGAGATATTTGAAGCTTTGTTGATTACTTGATGTAGACTTTAATGTAATTCAATATTGTAATGTAATAAAGGATTATTTAAACTTGTGTACTACCATGAGCTACTGAACAATCATTCATACGTGGCACCTCGATGTTTCCGCCATCGGTTGGGGTGTTACAGATTGGTATCAGAGCCTTGGTTATAGGGAATTAGGTTATTAGAAAAAAAAAATAATCTAGTCTATAACCATAGGAATATAACCAGTATTTGCTCCTTTTACTTGCTATTCTCTATCTCACTCCTACTTCTTATCCCTACTTCAACCCCTACAAGAAGATTGCTCTCCATCACAAGATCTACTCTTAGACTAATAGGACAATCCTCAGGTTTAGCCTGAACCACCTTGAGATCTCGTCGAAGTTCTAGATTTTAATAACGAACACGTGCAATCTGGAAGGGTGAACGCCTGTATTCTGAGTTTTCTGTCTAGGACTGGCATTGCGCATATATCCCAATCAGACGAGGGACCCGGATGCCTACCTGGGAATTCTCGGGATGAGTGTTCACTTATAGGCTAAAGCATGTCTTCACTATGTTATTAGAATCTAGAAGTTTTGATAAGTCAACGTTTTCGTTTATTCGTTTTAATTAATGAATAAATGATTACACTCACCTTCCTTAAACTAAGCTCAAAAATCTCAAAATTTTACAGCTTAAATCAATCTCATTTCATAACCATCCATGGATTTCACAATCACACTTCACCTTACCATCTTAGCCACTTTTTAAATATTCAACACCCTACCCAAATCATATAATCTCCATACTATAAAATAAACTCTTTATCAACTATCTTCACATTCACTATCTCTCACAACTTTGATTCTGCTTCAAGAATTTTTCATCATCCTCTCAAGAACTAAATTCATATCCTTCACCTTCTCACACATGAGCTAGTTACCCATGATAACCAAACTATTGAAACTTGATTGTGTGTTGCATCAAACATAATCCTTAGTTATACATGAGGATTCGACTATTTGCCTTATTTGAACATTTGAAACTAGAATTCATGGAATATAAGCTATTTACTATAGACACACCTAGAGTCATTAACCTTATCTAGGGCAACTCTATTACAACTCGTATGCTATACTTGATACTTGATTGCTTACATGTACATATTATCAATTTGCAATTCATGTGTGTAATAATTGGTACACTTAATCAAACAACTGACAGAGGATGAAGTACTTGCTCAACAGTTAGTAGAGTACAAAATAACCTACTCAACGATTGGTAGAGGTCATCATGCCTGCTCAACAGTCGGTAGAGGCCCTACAACCTGCTCAACGACTGGTAGAGGCTATCATACCTGCTCAACAATCGGTAGAGGTTCCTACTCACTGACTGGTAGAAGTCTTTTTCCTGCTCAACAGTTGGACTCATTTTTGGATACATGGTTAATCATATTATTTTACATGTGTGTCTAGAGTTATAGAAGGACACAAAACCCTAATGTAAGGTAAATTGGTGATTGCGGTCCGGAACGTAATCATGAATTTACAGGTACGTTAAGGTAGTGTGAAATTCTATCAAGGTTTTCGGTAGTTGACCAATTATAAACCTTAGTTATCTGGTAGTTCATTTAGTCTTTCAATAGTCCATCAACTCATTCCTTTTAGGACTCCTAAAACTTAAGATTCTTATTCTCCTTGCTATTTCAGATGAACCTAATCCAACCCTTAAAACTCACACATATCAAAACTCTTACCCAAATTATTCGAAACAGTTTATTCTATTACCTATAAATTTATGTCATGCCTTAACTCGAAACTTCCCAAACCACCCTTGTCCTAATTTCTACCCAATCACCTTCAACCCTGTGTTTTCAATAAACTTCGGGACGAAGTTTCCAAAAGTAGGGGAGACTGTAACATCGCAAAATTTTGCCCAAAATTTTAATACATAAAAAGCCCTTATATATATATTTTTTATTACACCTTTATCATTAATATTATACAAATGTGCCTAAGTCCTTATTTATCCTAACTCACAACTTATATACATACATAAATGTATATAAATAATAATAATAATAATATGATTCTAAATTCTTTTTTTTTTTCACATACAAGATTTTTTTTTTAAATAAAGCCTTGAGTCAAATAGTCAATTCATCATAAAACCTTACTTTATGGTGTTGACCAATTTTAATGGCTAATTGAATCCAAAACTAGTATAAAAACCCACCTATGACCCATTATACTTTGCACCTCTAAATCGATTGTTTCAATCCGATTAAACTTTCCCCCATACCTTTCTTCTATAGTCTATTACTTCTACAATTGAAGCTTTGATTATAAGTTCTTGTAATTGGCAACTTTGGGGCTACACATATTCTATTTCTCAAGACTTAATACTATACTAAGGTGAGTTTTACATAGCCCCTTTTCTATTTATCACCATTTTTGGGGTGAAACATGTTACAACATTATTTATGCAATTCAATCATCAATGTGTCTATGTGTATTTCTATGTTGCATTATGTCTTGAACATGACTAGGGTAAGCACAATTCTAGCATAAACATTCATCAGCCAAACGGTATACATTGATAGATCTATTGGATTGACAATCCCACCCGGATACGTGTACCTCCTACATAGGTAGCGTGGGTGATTGTTATCGTTCCAACATATTACTAAGGTGAACCGTAGATGACGGGATGGACCTAAACTAGTCGGAGGTTTGATTATGTCGATTCAACATATTATACTATTCATGTAGACTTAAATTTACGATAGACATACGAATTGCTAAACTTTTATACTTAAACTACTTGCATTGACATGGCTTATGTATTCTCACCAACTTCTAGTTGACCCCCCCATTTTTTCCAAACTCAACAGGAAATACTGATGCTTGAAGTCTAGAGCTAGCATGAGGAGATATTTGAAGCTTTGTTGATTACTTGATGTAGACTTTAATGTAATTCAATATTGTAATGTAATAAAGGATTATTTAAACTTGTGTACTACCATGAGCTACTGAACAATCATTCATACGTGGCACCTCGATGTTTCCGCCATCGGTTGGGGTGTTACATATGATACATCTTAAATGTGAGACCTTTCAACCCCTCATCTATATTATTATATATACTTCATTATAATAAATTTCTTGAATGCTAATAGTCTTTTCATAACCACAAACAAAATCTTAGAGCTAATTTCATGATTTGACACATTGTTTTGTCCAAAAAAATTATGTCTTCATTAGATGAGAAGAGAAAAAAATCAATGAGAAGTTGAGATGCTTGCAAGATATGGTTCCCGGATGCTACAAGGTATAAAGATATGAGTTAATCTTTATATACATATATACATTTTTTTCTACTTGTTAATATGTTCTTTGGCAATTACAAAAAAATTATCTTCATAATATATCATTGTTTTGCTCCTTTTAAATTTAGTTATTTGCTATAGACAATGGGAATGCCAGTGATGTTTGATGTAATAATCAACTATGTTGGATCGTTGCATAATCAAATTGAGGTAATTTAATTGTGCAACTTACAAATAAAACAATAAACAAACAATATTCAGAATTATTGATGAGAAAATATTTTTCAAAATTAATTAGTACAATTTTTTCTCTTCTTTTTGCATTTTTAGTTTCTCTCCATGGAGCTTTCAGAAGCCAGCATGTTCTATGACATATTGACCTCAACTCTACTGAATTGAATGATATGGCCCCTATGAAGGTGACTGATGGCTTTCCTAACTATCCTTGTTAAGAAGTTGTGTATCTTGAATCATGTATATTGTTAACTAAATAAAACGGACAAAATTATAAATATAACATTCTAGATTTGCTAATACGTTTCTAATATATTATAAATATTACTTCCACGTATTGCATGGGATGAAAACTGATGTTGCAGGGAACACATGGACATGAAGGACAGATGATGGAGAGGTACGGAGACATTCCTCAATTTCAATCAACATGGTCTCCTTGAACGCTATGAAATAGTTAACTCTATAAATCTATATATGCATGCTCAAATATAACTTTATACGTAAAATGTATTTGTTCTAAGACTTTTAAGGTATTTGTTAGTCTATTTAATGTTCTTGTTACACGTTGTATGAAGTGTGGTTCACAATATTATGTTGCTTTTGGCAATTGTATATTGTTTAAATTTAATTCTAATTCATAAAATAAATTAAACACTAGCATAGAGAGAAAACAAAAACTTAACTATGTGTTAATTACTTAAGTTATTTGTGTTAAGAAATAAGAAATCGAAAAGCCATAAATTCACGTTCACGCTAATGAATCAACCCGAATCTTTATCTTCTATACTATATTATAAAGCATCAGTGAAGGATACCCGCAAAATTTAAGTAAATACAACCTTTATTACTTATAGTACAATGCTTATTGAAGTCATTCAGGGGGTAAAATTGTCTTTCTACCTAAATATTAAATTGTTGAAGAAATTAATTTAAACATAATTATAAAATTGATGAGAAAATTAACAATAATGTGGTGACTCTTTACATTCATAACCTCCATGTATTTATTAAGTTTGTATCAATGTTATTAGTATTATAAATAATGGTCATGTATTTAGTATATAAATAATGTGGTGACTCTTCACATACATAACTTACATATTTTTCAATGTTTATAGTAAATAAATTACACCATATATTATGTATTTATATCTTCTTTTTTTTTTATTTATATCTTCTTTTTAAATTTATGTGGTTGCAGGATGGTATGATGTGACACTTTTGCACACAAATGAATATGTAGGCTTGAAGTTTGCCAACACACCCAACCCATGACACGTTTCAACCAATTAAAGTGAGCGATATATGTAGGCTTAACGTTTATACAAGCAAATATGGTAGAGATACTTCATGAGCAACGTCATCATCATCCTCGATGGTGTTTTGTTTTCTCTGCTACTATAAGCTTTTAAGAATAGAATTTAAGTTTCTAATATCACGAAGTCACCACTTATTTACATATCCAAAAGAAAACAAGTTCTAATCAGTCGATTTGGTAGTTTTAACTATATTGATTACTAATTTGTTTGGTCCAATATATTTGTTACGTCACTTGTCAAACTAACATAAAACGATAGTATCTATACAAATCATTGACTCCGCTACATCTCGCGGGTGCCCTAAAATAATAGAAATATGTTGCACACTACAAACTGGATTTTAGTAATTACATCACTTCCACTACAATCTTATGGTCATTAAGAGATACAACGCCACTTCACTACGCTAAGCACCGCTCTATGATGGCATACTTATCTGCCTTCGAAATACATAAAAGGGTCCCACCGAAGGACGTGGGCCAATCTAAGGGTGTTGCAAGGAATAGTACGGCCTATTGTGATGTACCCATTTAATATATTCAAAAGGTACACTTATGAGTTTCAGTTTTTATTAACATATATTTTATACATCGTTGTTTTCTACTTCATCATAACGAATAACCAACAAACACGATGCGCGAGGGCAAAACAGATGCACCCGCCGCAACGCGCAGGCATTCCTACTAGTATGATATTAACAACGAGTATAACTTACCCAAGAAAGTTATAACAACGGGTATACTCTTATTTGATCTAGGTTCAACAGGCAAACTTAATCATGAACCGAATAGTGGTCACTATGGGGCAGACCTGACAATTCCAACCCATCTAGTTGAGTTTGGGTTGTTTTGGGTTTAAAATTTGACCTTGTGGGTTAAAATGAGTTTAGTATAATTTTCAAGGGGGTTAGGTGTAACATCGCGTGATTTTCACTTTTCTTGTATTTTAAATTCTATACTTCACAAATTTCAAGTTCGCCTTTATTCGCTCCTACCAATTCTTGACGAGTCGTCATTATAATTTATCCTAATCAATTTAGGCGTATAACAAGAAACTCCTTTAGTTAAGATCTTAATATATATTTATTTATTTTAAATAAAACATATATACTTTTTCTTATATATATACGCAGTGCCGGCCCTGGGGGTGGGCGAGCCGCACCCCCGTCCGAGGCCCGATTTTTTAAGGGGCCAAAATTTTTGTATATACACAGCAGCGGAACTTTCTTAAGGTAAGGATAGGTCTTGAAACCCCTTAATTTCATTCTTGAAGCCCCAGCAAAAACAGGTCTCAAAATTTTTTCGGTCTGTAAGAATGTTCACCGGTTGTGAAGAAGAAGAGTCAGAGATGGAAAAACAAGTTAGAAAATATCTAAACTCTATTTTAAACCACACCTCAAAATAATAATAATAATATTTTATTACTCTACTTAGTTGCTTTTTTCTTTTCATCCTGTCCCCATGCAGCTAAATAATGATTTAATATTTATAGCTTTATTCTTCCATTTGAAGTTTTATTTTTGTTTAATATTTTTACTTATATAACTTAGTTTAGAAAATGTTTCTATTTAATTTAGTTTATTGGTTTATGATTTTGTTCATTTACGTAGATTGAGGATTGGTATGTAATAAAAAAATATTGTAATTTTAATTTTTTGTATTTTTGCCCTCCAATTTAAAATTTTCAATTCACTATTTGTGTTTATATACATTACTAGAAAATATGCCTTACTTAACATACGAACAATGACACACACCCCTTTTATGACATGTAAAGGCATGTGTTATAAAAAATGTCATGGTTTATAAAATTTGATAATTTTACAACGTGTTTTTTATGTGTCAATAATCTTGTGTCAAAAAATAAAAAACATGACACTATCAAAAGTTGTGCAATGTTTTTATGTCCCAAAATCTAAATTCCCTCCCATATATCCCGCCCATAATCTCCCAAAATCAAAATAAAAAAAAATCCTAACTCTCCCAAGTTGATACATAGTTAGATAATCCAAATATCTAATCATCTAATTATCTCATTTAAATAATAATATAGCAACAAAACACATTGAATATTTATTGCTATAACGTTATCGTCGTTTAAAAAAGGTGATAGGAGAGCATCACGAATCTTTGTTTAGATATTACGGTATGTCATTCTAATATTATAGTTTTGCTATGTTTATTTTATAACGTTAATCATTTTTTTAAAAAAAGTGTATTTTTTATATAATTCGTAAGAGGCTAAGGGCCCTTTTTTTCTACTCGGCCGAGGCACTTGAATTCCCAGGACCGGCTCTGTATATACGTTTAGTTAAAAAAAAAAAAGGAAATGGAAAAGCATAGTGTGTTGACCTTGTCTCTCACCAACAACAATATACAACATCATATTGTCATTCGCTTCTGTTTCTTTTTTTTTTATATGTCGATGACAGTAGCAGTAGCATTACATAAACCATCACCATTCCATAATAATTAAACTTAACCCCATCTAATATTCTACTAACCACTCCATTTACTCCATTTAATACCCAACTACCTTAACCCACTTATAAATACACCTCTTCCCCACTCCTTAATCCTTTGTTCATCTCTAAAACTCTCTAATCTTCAAGTTTTCAAGCCAAACTTTCTGCATTGCATCAGTAAGTTTTTGGGCTTAAAACTTCACCTTTCTTTCTAATCTTTCACTTCTTTTCTTCTCAAATCTTCTTGGAGAAACCTCTAGGACCTATCCCTTGCTTTTCCACAGCAATATAAATGGATAGAGCACCACAAAGAGACCACAAAGGCGATTGTTTTCCTATTATTCTTTTTTTGTAGAGATACCAACCAAGTCCATCAACAACTCAATATTGGATGGATTTGTGGTATGGTAATGGTTGACTAAGGAGAGCCAAGGCTCATCCAAACAAGTCACCATACTCTACTTAAACCTCTTAGTTATATTATGTATTTATTATAAGTTTACTTTCAAGCTTTAATCCTACTACTCTATTAGCCAATTCTTGGAAGGTTTGTGGTTACACCCTACCTTACCAACTCTCTTGACCCTTCTTGTGCTACAGATTTATCCACACTAGAAAGGGAAAATCCCGTGTCCAAAACCCGCGTTTACTCCATAAGCGAAGTGGTTATGACATGAACCTATCAAATGGATTCACATTCCTAACTTTATACCATCCGAATCATCTAGGATGATTTTGTGCTTGGTCTAACTTAATCTCATGACCATCCGGATTGCCCTAAAGGCAATTTGTGCTTGGTTTGCCTAAAAAGCTTGCATGATTCTCTTGAACTTATAATCTAAACTCGAACCTAAGACCCTCTAATTCCTTAATTCTAGTTAATCGGAGCTAAGGCTAAATCTTCCAAGACTCTCTTTTGGAACTCTATCAAAACGCACCCCAAAGGTGAGTTCATACTTGTCCCCCTTTTATTCTTTATTCTTTGGGGCTCAACATGTATCATTATCAAAACTTAAATGATTTCATACTCTTAAACTATCATGCTCAATCTATTAAACATACTTATATGCTAGTTGCCATGCTTACGATTCTTGATACTTAGACATAATTCATTAACTATTATTAGCCCACTTAACATGTATAGCGTTATAGGAGTAGCACCCCGCCCCCTTTATGGGTCATTGTTAAGAATTAAACGGCCTAGCATGAATATGTTAGGTATACGCAGTGGTACTCACGGGTTTGAGTTATGTCTTTTGTATGGTTTGTATGTGC
Source organism: Ambrosia trifida (assembly GCA_028751855.1). Lineage (NCBI taxonomy): Eukaryota > Viridiplantae > Streptophyta > Magnoliopsida > Asterales > Asteraceae > Ambrosia > Ambrosia trifida. The sequence continues at coordinate 20,216,096 of CM054126.1, read as the reverse complement.
AATGCTATAGTATGATGATTCGAGTAAACCATTCTAAATACTATGTATGCAAACCAAAACTAGTATGCTCACCAATGCTTTATGTGTTGACGGATATTTTTATACATGTTGCAGGAATTATTTGATGCGATGATTCAAGAAACTCATTAGGATTGGACTTAGAAACGCACCACTTAAATCTTTAAATTCATGAATGTTGTATCTCTTTTGAACAATCTGTACTCCTTGTTTTAGTTATATGAAATGAAATCTTTTAAATTATATTATCACAATCATAGTATCATGAAGTCTTTGAACAATCTATCACAAGTCGCGCCCCGATGTATTCCGCCATCGGTTGGAGTGTGACATTAGGATGGGTAATTTTAATTGTAGGAAATAAGTAAGTGGGTTAGAATGGGTATGTCAAAAAAAAAAAAAAAAACAAATGAGTCATGATGGGTATTTTTAGATAACCATATACAAATCTGAATTAAAACTCACCAAACACCAAAAGCGTTAATGCCCCATAGAAATCATTGTCATTAAAAACAAAAAAAATTATATCTTTTGCATTTGTTGATCACCCCAGTCGGTTCGAAACCGTTCGGGTCATTAACGGACGATAATATCGAAACAATACGGGTCGTTAACGAGACCGATCTCATCGAAACGGTTCGAGTCGTTAGCGGGTTTGATCGAGTGCAAACGGTCTGGGTTGTTGACCGGCCCGTTCGGATCGAAATGGTATGGTCGTTAACGGGCCCGGTCGGGTCGAAATGGTCCGTGTTACTAACGGGATCGGTTAGGCCGAAACGGTTCGAGTCGCTAACGGGCACGGTCGGGTCGAAACAGTACGGGTCGTTACGGGATGGGTCAGGTTGAAACGGTCTGGGTCGTTACCGGGCCCGGTCGTGTCGAAACGGTCCGGGTCGCTACGGGACGGGTCAGGTTGAAACGGTCTGGGTCGTTATCGGGCCCGGTCGGGTCGAAACAGTCCGGGTCGCTAGCGGGCCCGGCCAGCTCGAAACAGTCCGGGTCGCTACGGGACGGGTCAGGTTGAAACGGTCCGGGTCGCTACGAGGCCCGGCCGGGTCGCTAGCGGGCCCGACCGGGTCGAAACAGTCCGGGTCGCTACGGGACGGGTCAGGTTGAAACGGTCTGGGTCATTACCGGGCCTGGTCGGGTCAAAACGGTCCGGGTCACTACCGGGCCCGACCGGGTCAAAACAGGCTGGGTCGCTACGGGACGGGTCAGGTTGAAACGGTCTGGGGCGTTACTGCGCCCGGTCGGGTAAAAAAGTTTCGGGTCTCTACCGGGCCCGTCCGGGTCACTACGGGATGGGTCAGGTTGAAACGGTCTGGGTCGTTACCGGGCCCGGTCAATTCGAAACGGTACCGGTCGCTAATGGGACCGGTCATAGGGGTGAGCATACGAAAACCGATAACCGAAAAACACCAAAACCGAACTGATAATAACCGAAACCGAATTAACCGATTGGTTACGGTTAACATATGGCCAAAACCGAACCATTCGGTTACGGTTTCGGTTTTCCCTTCTTCCGTAACCAAAATAACCGAAACCGAACCGATAGTTATATACTTAAGTATTTTTCATACATATATCCATGTATTTGGAACATATTTTCATGTATTTTCGGTATATTTAATGTACCTTTCATGTATATCTATGTATTTGAAATATATCTTTTGTGTAACTCATGTATTTTCATGTATATCCATACATTTGAAGAATTTTTTTATTTGTTTCCTCGGTTTTTCATGTATTTTTCTTGCGTTTTCATATGTATTTGTATTCTTGAAAAAGATCGAAACAATTTACTAACTATTTTAAGTTTATAATTTTGCACAAGTTTTATGTTTGGATATTAACCGAACATAACCGAAACCAAACCGATAACCGACATATTAACCGAACCGACTTAACCGATCGGTTTCGGTTATGGTTTTTCCTAAAACTGAATTTTGGTTATCGGTTTCGGTTATATGTAAAAACCGACCCGAACCGACAGTTGCTCACCCCTAACCGGTCAGGTCGAAATAGTCCGGGTAGCTACCGGGCCCGGCCGGGTCGTAATGGTCTGGGTTGTTAACCAGCCCGATAGGGTCGAACTGGTCCGGTTTGAAGTGAAATATTTCGAACCCCTTAAAACTTTATTTTTAAGTTTATATTTGTTTTTTTATTTTAAATTTGTTTTTTTTTCCTTTTTTTTATTTTTTTAGTTTTTTTTTACTTTTTAAATTTTTAACTTTTTATTGTTAATTTAATTTTTTTTTTAAATTTTAATCTATTTTGATGTGAACCTATCCTAATCCAAACCATCCAGACCCATACACATCCTGACCTAACCCATCATAACCTATTTTTTTAATTTACTCATCTTGACCAAAACCCATCCTAACCCATCAACCAACCCAATCCAATCTACCCATTTTGTCACCCCTACTAGGCTACTACGGGGGCATATATATAAGATGATGACTTATAAATTATTTAATATGATATTAACTTGTCATGAATCAAATAAGAGTTTTATTTGACAAACAAAATTGTTTTAATTGTGTATTAATAAAAAAAATCAAGTATGGTGTTTTGAGATGAGTATAAAAGAGACATCTTAAGATTCATTTTACTTTAGTATGTAAAATATAAGAATAAGTAAAGAAAAATAGAGAATACTAGATGATTTTTTTTTTTTTTTTTGTTAAAAAGTTAATAGAATTTGGAGAGGAGTACTCTCTAATTCTTCCACCACCATCAACTTCATATGTTATTTTCCACATAAATCAAAAACACCTAACTCGGTGTAACCTCGGGCATGTGAGCCATCTCCGGCAATACACATATTGTTCTGGTTGTTGTACCCTAGGAGACAGACTGTCTGACAGGAGGGACATAATCTGTTTTAAAGGAAGCGTGTCAAACGCATGCCTCAACCAAAATCCATCAACAACCTTTTGTTTATTCTTGTAGTGGAGCTTCGTACAAGATGGTTCGGTTGAAATTTTCTAAAATAATCAACTTGGATCTAGATTCGGTACATGTATTTGTATTTACTTCCATTTACATTTAGTTTTGTAATCTGTATCGTACTATTATGTTTCCTACAAATAACGAGAGTATCGTTATTATATTTATTTTAATTATTATTTTTAATAAAAAGCAAACCCATGTCCTGCAGTTTTGTTTGTTGTGATACTCTCACAATCTAGTACATAACCCGTAAATAATGATCTTTATAACGCATATATAAATAGTTAAATAAATACATATGTGTCTGTCTATTCACATCCCCTTGGGTTCTATTTCAATCCCCCATGAAGCGCCTCGCTTTGGGCAAAGCGATGCGCTTCGCTACCTTTTCCAAGAAAGTCAGTACGAGGTCAGAAAAAGCTGAAATTTTAAAAGCGAAGCGCCTCGCTTTGGCCAAAGCTAGGCGCCAAAGCTAGGTCCAAAGCTAGGCGCCAAAGCTAGGTGCTTTGGCCCTTTTTTTAAAAAAAATATATATTGTTTTAATTAGATTTAAATGATTTTACTTAATTAAAAAATATTTTAATTCATTTTTAATTGTTTTAACTTCTTTCCAATCAAAGAATAATTAGTTTTGCGTGTTTCGGTTCGTTTATTGCTCGTTTGTGGTTTTCATAACAAACAACCGAGAGTGAACAACTTTCATAAATATATGTACGTAACACATGAAGTGTGCAATCAATATCATGTTTTACCAAATTTCAATTTTACATCTCTAATCGATATACTAGACTTTCGGACATTGTTTAACGCGTTTTGGTTCGATTAGTTGCTCGTTTCAGAGCAAACAACCGAGTATGAACAACTTTCATAAATCAATGTACGTAGCACATGAAGAGTGCAACCAATACCATGTCCTATCAAATTTCAAATTTTACATCTCTAATTGATATACTGAACTTCCGGATCTTGTTCGACGCGGTTTGGTTCGTTTAATTGCTCGTTTGTGGTTTTCAGAACAAACAACCAATAATGAACAACTTTCATAAATAATAATATAACTTTTAAAGTCACGTGCTTTACCCCCCAATTAAACTATCATTAATAACTCTAAAAGTGTTTTATTTTTTTATGTTTTATTTAAAAAAATAATAATATCCTACAAATTGTTGTGTGTTAGGTATGGTCCGAGCACCACGTACAATGATTCATCAAAGTTGTACAAAGCTGGATGTTTCTACCGAAAAACACAAACGAGCAATAAACGAACCGAAACGCCTCAAACGAATTTTCTTCGCTTGAAAATAACTTAAAAGAACTAAAAATGAATTAAAAATATTTTTTTTTGGTCAATAACAAATATTTATAAAGAATTAACAAAAACTTTATTTTTTTTAAACAAGGCGAAGCGCCTAGCTTTGGTCAAAGCTAGACGCCTGTGGTCTAATCAAGCAAACCAGGCGCCTAGCTTTGACCAAAGCCAGGAGCTTTGGCCTTTAAAAAAAAAAAACTTAATTTGTTTTAATTCATTTTAAAATGTTTTTAGTTGTTCCCAATCCAAGAAAATTCGTTTGAGGCGTTCCGGGTCGTTTATTGCTCGTTTGTGTTTTTTGGTAGACACATCCGAGTTTGTACAACTTTCATGAGTCATTGTACGTGATACTCCGACTATACATTCGATACCCGTATTTTTTCAAAACACAATTTTTTCATGTCTAATCGACATGCTGGACTTCCGAACTCTGTTTGACGCGTTTCGGAATGTTTAATTGATCGTTTGTGGTTTTCAGAAGTCACATCCGATCAATTAAAACATACCCGATCAGGTCCGGTAACGAACCATACCGGTTTCGAACTGAACGCCCGGTAACGAACCGTACCAGTTTCGAATTGACCGGCCTGTTATCCACCCGGATCATATCGACCCGATCAGGTTCGGTAACAAACCGTACCAGTTTCGAACTCACCACCCGGCAACGAACCGTACCGGTTTCGAACTGACCGGCCCGTTATCCATCCGGATCGTATCGACCCGATCAGGTCCGGTAACGAACCGTACCGGTTTCAAACTAACCAGCCGGCAACGAACCGTACTGGTTTCGAACTGACTGGCCCGTTATCCACCCGGATCGTATTGACCTGATCAGGTTCGGTAACGAACCGTGCCAGTTTCGAACTAACTGGCCCGTTTTCCACCCAGATCGCATCGACCCGATCAAGTCCGGTAACGAACCGTACCAGTTTCAAATTGACCGCCCAGTAACGAACCGTACCGGTTTCAAACTAACCGCCCGGTAACGAGCCGTAGCAGTTTCAATCTGACCGGCCTGTTATCCCCCCGGATCGTATCGACCCGATCAGGTCCGGTAACGAACCGTACCAGTTTCGAACTGACCGGCCCGTTATCCACCTGAATCGTATCGACCCGATCAGGTCCGGTAACGAACCGTACTGGTTTTGAACTGACCGGCCCGTTATCCACCCGGATCGTATCGACCCGATCAGGTCCGGTAACGAACTGTACCGGTTTCGAACTGACCGGCCCGTTAGCCACCCGGTCAGTTTCAACATGACATTTAAAATTATCCATCCTAAACCCATTTGACAATTATAGTAAACCCAACTCAACCCACAAATTCAAATTTTAAACTAATAACAACCCAATCCCAATTACATGGGTTAATTGCCAACAACAAATTTTTTAATTTTAAAGAATATAAACAGAACTTAGAGAAGATGGAGGGTTAGTTATGACTCTGCACTTCATGTAGAAGAAGATGAAGAAGAAATAAATGAAGTCTATTAATAGAGGTTGGTAGATTACTCATTATTGCCGGGATGCAAATCGTGATGTGATGGATTTTTATAATTTTAAATTATTATACTTTTTCTTTTTTTTTTTTGAAAATTGACTTTCATTAATATAAACACCACCGACGACTATCCCCAAGACGGAGAAAGACGCCGAAAGCCAAAAACAACATACACAATCACGTTACATCAAAATGACACCATCTAATCCAATCCACTACCCCTAGCTTATATCTATTTTTGTACCAAAGAAAATCCAAGGATTTTATATCCGCAACCATCTCCACCACCTTCGTATGTTTGCCAGAAAAAATCTTTTCATTCCTAGCACGCCAAATACTCCAGCAAGTAATGATAACAATGCCATGAATAATCGATCTTTTATCCCCCGTCACGCCACTCACCTTATGCAATTCCACCAAATCATTGACGTGGAAAACAAAAGGCCTAGGGATATTGCACCAAGACGCTATCGCATTCCAAACTGACGTCGAAATGATGCACCCGGTTAACAAATGCTCAAGCGATTCATTGTTACTATCACATAGGACACACGCGTGGTCGCCACATTGAATATGACGTCTAGCCAAAGCTTCCTTGGTTGGTAAACGATCCAGAACCGCCCTCCACATAAAAATATTGCATTTTTTTAGAACCCAATCACTCCATTGAAAACAAAAGACCTCATCACCCTCATCGGCCCGAACCATCCATTTTTTTATAGACGAAACGTTAAACTCTTTGCTACTACCAACCGCCCAAGACCAGGTCTCTTCACGATCATCCGTCTCTACCCCTTCGAGCAAATCTTCCAGGTCTTGCTTGTCGGCCACCTCCTGCTGAGTACTAGGAGCTCTAAGCCACTCCCAAACAATGCGGCGAGAAGATCCAGTATCCACCAAACGATCCACTACGAAGATGTTTTTATGTTTTTCTAGCGCATAAATGGCTGGAAATTTATCCATCAACAACTCCGATCCAAGCCACAAATCCACCCAAAACCGAATATGACGACCATTCCCAACTGTGGCCCGAATCACTCTATTAAAACCCACGCCATCAACCTTGAACTTATTCCAAAACAAAACACAATTCTTCCAAACCCCGGGCACCCCACTATTAACCAGAGCAAGGCCCCAATTCCTCGATGACCCGTGAATAGACAACACAACACGTCTCCACATCGCTTGATGTTCGTTGAGAAATCTCCCAAGCCACTTAGAGATCAACGCTTGATTATTAATTTCTAAAGAGGCGATCCCTAAACCCCCTTGTTTTATAGGTTTTGTGAGTGTCTCCCACGCCACCCATGACATCTTCCGCACTTCATCCGAACCATCCCATAAAAATCTTCGCATCAAGGCTTCCAAATCATTAATAACCTTCTTTGGAGCCTTAAATAGCGAAAAATAGTATGTGGGGAGACTATCCAACACCGATTTGATAAGCGTTAACCGGCCGGCAATAGATAAAGAATTAACTTTCCATTTAGAGAGTCTCGTCTTGAACTTAGACACAACCGGCTCCCAATTAGCCACCCTATTCATGTTAGCGCCAACCATAATCCCGAGGTAAGAAAATGGAATTCTACCCGCCTTGCATCCCATACTCGCAGCTTGGCTATCAATCTCACCATCTTCTATACCAACACCAAATAATACTGACTTATGCAGATTAATCTTAAGCCCCGAACATAAGTAAAAAATGCGAAGAATACGTTTCAAATTATCGAAATTAAAAGAAGACCACTCTCCCATAATCATAGCATCATCCGCATAAAGAAGATGGGATAACTTGGGGCCATCATTAGGAAGGGTAATACCATGAAACGCTCCTATATTACAAGCTTGCTTCATCATACCTGAGAAAGCTTCCATCAAAATAATAAAGAGAAAAGGAGAAAGCGGATCACCTTGACGAATACCTTTATGACACCCAAACTCGAAAGTAGGGGAGCCATTAACAAGAACTGAAGCTCTAGTCGCCAATAAAATACCACCAATCCAATCACACCAAACCGAAGGAAAACCCATCTGAGCGAGAACCGACAACAAGAACTCCCAATTAACATTATCATAGGCTTTGTCGAAGTCAATCTTGAACATGAAAATTCTTCTCTCCCTCTTCTTAGCCCACGCTATAACCTCATTAGCCACTAAAGGACCGTCAAAAATGTACCTCCCGGAGAGAAAAGCCGATTGATGCTCTGAGACAACCTTGTTCATTACAGTTTTCAGACGATTCACTAACACCTTCGACACCGTCTTTAAAATACAGCCAATAAGACTTATCAGCCTAAAATCACCCAATGAAGACGGGTTATTTACCTTCGGTATCAAAGTAATAAAAGAAGACCCAACTCTCGGACAAAATCTTTTAGAACTATGAAAATGACCGAAAACATCCACAAAGTCCTTCTCGAATTAACTCCCAAAAAAACCAAATGAACCTAAAATTAAATCCATCCGGCCCAGGAGCTTTATCACTACCACATTCAAAAACTGCTTTCTTAATCTCACTCGTGGAAAAATCACAGATCAACGAATCCGCCTCCGCCAAAGATAATACCGAGAAACCATAACCAACCAACCGGGGCCTACGTTTGATAGAATCTTTAAACTTACCAGAGAAAAAACGAAACACTTCATTCTTTATAAGAGCCGGGTTTGTTTCCCACACGCCATCAACTTCCAACCCCGTGAAATAATTTGCAGCTTTGCATTTATTAATGAAGCCATGGAAATAACGCGAGTTTTCATCACCATGAGTGGCCCAGTTGCACCGCACCTTTTGCTTCAAATCCCGATAACCAAGGTAATCCAACTCGCCTAGCCGTCTCTTGATTTCACTGAACGACCAAATCTCTTCTTCTAACAAATCCCGATCCTCCAAAGTTTGATCCAAACCTTTCATTTCTTGCTCCAAAATAACCCGTTCCTCCTTTTCTTTGGCTTTACAATCAATCGACCATTTAGTAATAGCGTCTCGCAACGCCTTGAGCTTAGACAATAATCTTGCGTCCGGGGTCCCATCAAACGAGCCATCATCAATCGTCTTCTTAACCAACATCCCAAAATCTTCTCTACCAAGCCAAGAGTTAAAAAACCTGAACGGTTTGGGACCAAAGTTTCTGGCATCACCGATTTTCAAAACCAACAGGCTGTGATCCGGTTTGTTCCTTTCAAGAGCAAAATATTCCGCACACGGCCACTCCATAAAAAAATCCCAGTTAACGAAAATTCTGTCAATGCGGCTCAATTTGTTACCTGCAACAAAAGTAAAACGCCTCCCTTTCAAGGAGTACTCGTGAAGATCTGAATCATCAATAAAATCGTTAAATTCATTAGCCTCGCCCACGTTAAACACAGAATTCCGTCTATCCTCGGCACACCGAACCGAGTTAAAATCACCTGCAACAATCCACCTCCCATTACCCTCCCCGATCAAACTACATATTTCCCTCCACAACAGTCGTTTAGCGACAAGATTCTGAGGCGAGTAAACATTTAATATGTGAAACAAACCACTCTTCCCTTTCACAGTGCCCGACACTAAAAGCCAATAATTATTCTTTACCACCCTTTCCATAGTAAAAACTCGCGAATCCCATATCGATAATAACCCACCCGACCTACCAGATGATGGAACCCACTCAAAAGAATGATCACCATAACCCCAGAACCGTCCCACATCCACCGAATCCATAGAGACGTATTGCGTCTCTTGTAAGACAGTAAAACTAACCTCATGATGAACCCGAAGACCACGAAACCAATCGGCTTTGCTAGAATCCCCTAACCCACGAATATTCAATGACAAAACATTCATTGAACACCTACTTGATAGCCTTCGGAAACAAGAACCTCTTGAACGTTAGAAGCAAAATCTTGCAAATTCTCGACGCCTAACGCCTTGCTTAATACTATGGTTTTCTCCGACTCCACATCAATCGGACGTCGTTGTTGCGAGGGGTCATCAGCACTGCACGACGTCACAGACTCCACAATCTCTTCCTCTACGTTACGAACTCCCGCCGTGTTGGAAGACCCACAATCTCTTCCTCTACGTAATACCAAAAAAAATGAAAAAAAATACAAAAATAGAAGTATGTGTTATGGGTCAAATATGCCCAAAGTTGTGTTTATTTATGTGTATTGTGAATAAGGATTGTCAATCATGTTGGTGTCATCATTTTATTTTAGCCACTTGTTAGCCAAATATTTCCTACCTTTACCCTAAGCCCAAAACCCGTAAGTCCTTTAGATATGTGCATTGCCTACAGTTGAGGTGTGATTGTCATACAAGCCTATGATAACAGAGTTGCATACTTGGTTTTTGAGTGATTAATATTAGCGCATTACATGCTAGTCCAGATATTAAACTGAGTGGAGTGAAAAATTGTGAGGGGTGTGTTGTATGAAAATAAAAACCGGAAGCATGTTAGCTTTAGTCGGGTAAATTTTTTTTTTAAATGGAAATCAATTTGACGTGCTGAATTAACACATCTAATGCTGATCTGTAAATGGGGTATGACTTTGGACCTTAGCTAAGGTATGATAGGGCGACTGGGGTGCTAGTCTGTGATAATGTCTTGAGCAGAGTAGATATATAATTTTTTCGAGACGAAAAATGATAAGTGTGGGGGTGTGATGTGTTGGTGAAAACACCTCGTTAATATGTTAGTTTGTATATATTTTAGTCTTTCATTGTGTGTTTTTCGTCGGTCTTAGTTATTTATTAATGTACATGTGTTTTATAGGTGTTCGTTAGATATGAGTTTAAAACGGAGGAAAATGATCAAGTCGCGTACACTTGAAAACGAGCATGGAAAGTGATAGGTGTTCATGGACGTTAGAGCGTTGAAGAGGGACTTTGGATAAGCTAAGAACACCCGAGTCGAAGGCTTGACGACTACTACCAATAATAATAATAATAATAATAATAATAATAATAATAATAATAATAATAATAATAATAATAATAATAATAATAATTTTCAAACGTAAAAGACAAAACAAATGAAAAGAATGCAAATGACAAAAGTCAATATTGCATTTAATGCATAAAAAAATTCCACCGACCTCCGTTTTTATTTTCATATGCATTAAATGCAATATTGACTTTTGTCATTTGCATTTTTTTCATTTGTTTTGTCTTTTACGTTTGAAAATTATTATTATTATTATTATTATTATTGGTAGTAGTCGTCAAGCCTTCGACTCGGGTGTTCTTAGCTTATCCAAAGTCCCTCTTCAACGCTCTAACGTCCATGAACACCTATCACTTTCCATGCTCGTTTTCAAGTGTACGCGACTTGATCATTTTCCTTCGTTTTAAACTCATATCTCACGAACACCTATAAAACACATGTACATTAATAAATAACTAAGATCGACGAAAAACACACAATGAAAGACTAAAATATATACAAACTAACATATTAACGAGGTGTTTTCACCAACACATCACACCCCCACACTTATCATTTTTCGTCTCGAAAAAAATTATATATCTACTCTGCTCAAGACATTATCACAGACTAGCACCCCAGTCGCCCTATCATACCTTAGCTAAGGTCCAAAGTCATACCCCATTTACAGATCAGCATTAGATGTGTTAATTCAGCAAGTCAAATTGATTTCCATTTAAAAACAAAATTTACCCGACTAAAGCTAACATGCTTCCGGTTTTTATTTTCATACAACACACCCCTCACAATTTTTCACTCAACTCGGTTTAATATCTGGACTAGCATGTAATGCGCTAGTATTAATCACTCAAAAACCAAGTATGCAACTCTGTTATCATAGGCTTGTATGACAATCACACCTCAACTGTAGGCAATGCACATATCTAAAGGACTTACGGGTTTTGGGCTTAGGGTAAAGGTAGGAAATATTTGGCTAACAAGTGGCTAAAATAAAATGGTGACACCAACATGATTGACAATCCTTATTCACAATACACATAAATAAACACAACTTTGGGCATATTTGACCCATAACACATACTTCTATTTTTGTATTTTTTTTTTTCATTTTTTTTTTCAGACAAATATTTTTTTTTTCTAACATAAATATAGTCACTTAACACTTTGGATGTCATCAACACTTGGTAAATGTACTGGTTTATTTGGGTGATTATGTGGTTTAGCAAACGAAAGGGTTTAAGGCTCAAAGTTGGCTACTAATGGTAATATTCTTGGGTAAACCGGTTAACACAAAACAAATAAAAGGGTATCAAACGAAAAAGGGAATCCTAAATTGCCTTTATCATCTATGTGCATATCTAGTCTACAACCTCAGCATGTATCAAATCACACAAGTTCTGCAATAGAGAAACATCTGGCCTACTCTCAACAAACGAAGATATATATATATATATATATATATATATATATATATATATATATATATATATATATATATATATCAATCTATCAACTAGTAGGCTCAAGATCTCACAAAATTAGGGAAAGGGGTTACCGATGTGTGCATGCATTTATTACCAATAGCTTGTTAAATCTAGTCAGACAATTCTAAACTTTTTTCTTAAAAACACCTGCTGAAAACGGTTCATACTACTTTTCCACAAATTAGACCATGACTAAGGATCTACTGCCAAAACAATCAAGAAACAACTGGTAGGTACCGAAAAAGCTGCTTTTATGTTTGATTAGAATGCTTTTTTTAGGAACAATTTTCAAGACATTTTCCATTTTTATTTTTATTTTTTGAATTTTTTAAGACACAAAAGAAATAACAACGAAGTTTCCCCACCCCCACACTTGAACGACACATTGTCCTCAATGTGAGCTAGGAATAAAATAAAGCAGAAATAAAATAAAATACAACAGTAAAAGGAACAGACTCCTCTGGATATAGGCAGTGCGCGTATGAGTCTCCGGAATTCCTCCCAATCGAACCGTATAGCATTTCATTCGCGGCCGATAGACAAACCTGAAACTAAGACTCAAAAGAAAAAAAAAGTAAAATTCTGGGATGCTTGATACACCGATGGTGTACAGATTTACCTTGCCTGAATGGAGATTGAGTACAGGCAAGTTATCTGATTGCAAGTTAAACTCCAAGCATTCCCAGAAATCAAAAGAGACTCAAAATACTAACTAAAAATAAAAAGAAAAATAAAATAAAATAAATAAATATACAAACTGTACAAGAATCATACCTGATATTCATTCATGGTGGTCTCAAAGAACATTTGCCTACCGAGTTTCCAATGTATGCTCGGTAGTTTACCTTCCATGCCCCAATCTGTTCATTCTCTTTCAGCTTGTCCATCGAGTCCAAGCATGAAGGTTTTATCCCACATTTTCCTACCGAGTTTCCAACATATACTCGGTAGTTCACATGCCAAATCCACAATTGCTTCCAAGTTATTGGCATGAGAATCGAGTCATTTATGTTGCGGGGCCGTTTTACAATAAATTGCCCAATGTCTTCCCAGCTCACCTTCCTCTTCTTCATCTTTGAACCTTCATCCTCCTCTTTGTTAGGTGCCTTAATCAACACGGGATGCGATTCGTGAGGAACTTTCACCTTAGCCACCAACTCTTCATGAGATGCTAAGTCTTCAGTTGGGGTTAACCATTCAGAAAGACTTGCATTATCTTCCTCTATATCACCATCTACCATAATACCATTGGCCAACTCGTTTTGCTCACACTTAAGTTGGGCAAATTCCTCGGCTAGTTGACCCACTTGAATCACTAAAGCTTCATGAGCTTTATCTCGTACTTCATTTGCTCTCTTCATATCTTTGATATTATCATGGGTTTCTTTGATCATGATCGCAAGAGCATCGAGCTTAGAATGCGTTGAATTTTGAGGGTCTTCGTATGCTGGTTGAGGTTGATTAAGATAATAGTCATTATGTTCCTCATGGTTTGGATATGGTTGCCTCCTTTGGCTAAATGAACTCCCTTGATATCTGTTATTTAACTAATAATAGCCTTGGGAGTTTGAATGAATAGCGTGATTGACGATGTGAAGAAGACAAACGTGAACCTCCAGGTTTTTCGAGCCCAAAAATAATACGATCTTATCGTTCTTTAAATGCTTCCATTTTCTTACGGGCCACTGGACAATCTCGCCACAAATGATATGGGCTCCCACAACAAGGACAAGTATTATCATCATCTTCCCAATACATTGTGATGATGACGATCAAGTCTTGCTAAATTCCCAATCTTCAGATTTTACACAAGTGGCATGCATGCATTATCTGTCACCTGCACACTTAACACACCACGCGTAAAAACGAACAAAAAGAAGTAACAAAGACAAATTAAACAGTTAATCACAACAATCAACTAAAAACTAAACACTAAGCGCACTAGCTCCCCGGCAACGGCGCCATTTGATGAGCCGGTCGTTACGGTTCATACAAAACCTAATTAACCTAGGTAGGTAGGGTAAGTAGGGTATCAATCCAAGGAGCGTGTGGTTAGTGGATATTATTTAGTTGATTAAACGGTGTTACTTATGAACATTGCTAGAAAACTTATGAAGATTATATTTGGTTCATTTAAGAAGTTGATTGGAAAGGTTTTGTTTATTATACTGAAAACTTGAATTAAAAATGTAAAAGTACAAAGTAGTAATGGTTGTAAACAATTTAATTAAAAAGATCACACTAGGGTTTCAACAAATGAATACTACGGATTTCACAAATGGGTAAACAATGGTAATGTGATTGGTGTTAATGGAGTGATTGTTCAATAGGCTTAGGTATCAAGTTTTATCAATATCAAGATAGATTAAACTATACTTCATTACCTAGAACATACAATCCTATGTTTGTGTTAACGTAAGGAATCATGCTTATCTCACGAGAAATTGGCACAAGATCAATTAACTACAATGAGTTTAGCATAAGATTAATCACCAATTAACACGGTTAATTCAAGCACACAATAACATAAACAAAAGTTTAAGAACAATACCCAATGTGTTCAAACCCTAGATATCAAAAGCTTATATCCCTAGTGTAATACAATAGAATTAGCCAATCATGGCCATAGAGCTTATACTGTTTCATATTCCTCTAGTATAATACAATAGAATTAGCCAACTTTGGGCATATTTGACCCACAATCTCTTCCTCTACGTTATGAACGCCTTGCTTATACTGTTTGATTTAAAGGCTGAACATGAGTATAATCAAACTATCAAGAATCGGAAATTAGTAAAACTAATGTTCAGGCAAGCAAGTAACATTCAGTTGTTGTCGGAAAGATATCTGTCAACGATGAAGGCAACATACTTGAAATTAATGGGAAGGTGAACAATTCCTGCTCATCATGAGGAATATCTAGCTCATCCTGGATCTTGGATTTACATTGTTCATCAAATCAATGTAAAATTCAGTTGTTTTGGACGAACAATTGTTTTCAGTTGGTTCCCAATCCAACTGTTCATGCAAGCAAGTAATATTCAGTTGTTGGACATCATAAGCAAAAAGGTAGAACACACCACTAGACGACTGCTCAATTCCAAAACAACTGTTCATCCAAGCAAGTAAAATTCAGTTGTTGGACACTGTGATCGGGTACGGAGCAAGTTGTTGTCGAAGATATATCTGTCAATGATGAAGGCAACCTGACACAACCGAAAAAATTTCAAAAAGTAGTCAAAGCATGCAAGGATCATCTATACATTCGGATTGCACCGAACTTGATTTTTAGGTAAGAACATTGTGGACAGTGATGAAACAACGGTGGAATTGGAATTGGAATTAATGTTAGGAATTGGAATGGACAACGGTGGAATTGGAATTGGAATTAATGTTAGAAATTGGAATTGGAATTAAAGTTGTGAAACTTGATTCCAGGAGCTTTGTGTCGATTATCGGAATTAAATACTTAGAGATGACACAATCAGCTTTAGACTCCAAACGAATCCCATGAAGAAAGTCTTTCTCTCTGTTACCAAGCATGTCAAGAAATGATAATTTTCAAAGCGTCTAACTTTGGCCTAAGCTAGGTGCTTTGGCCTTTTAAAAAAAAAAAACTTAATTTGTGTTAATTCATTTTAAATAATTGATAAAAAAATAATTTTAATTCATTTTAAAATATTTTTAGTTGTTCCCAATCCAACAAAATTCGTTTGTGGCGTTTCGGGTTGTTTATTGCTCGTTTGTGTTTTTTGGTAGAACATCTGAGTTTGTACAACTTTCATGAATCATTGTACGTGGTGCTCCGACTATACATTCGATACCCGTATTTTTTCAAAACACAATTTTTTCATGTCTAATCGACATGCTGGACTTTCGGACTCTGTTTGACGCGTTTCGAAATGTTTAATTGATTCTTTGTGGTTTTCAGAAGTCACATCCGATCAATTAAAACGTACCCGATCAGGCCCGGTAACGAACCATACCGGTTTTGAACTGAACGCCCGGTAACGAACCGTACAAGTTTCGAACTGACCGACCTGTTATCCGCCCGGATCGTATCGACCCGATCAGGTCCGGTAACAAACCGTACCGGTTTCAAACTCACCGCCCGGCAACGAACCGTACCGGTTTCGAATTGACCGGCCCGTTATCCATCCGGATCGTATCGACCCGATCAGGTCCGGTAACAAACCGTACCGGTTTCGAACTCACCGCCCGGCAACGAACCGTACCGGTTTCGAACTGACCGGCCCGCTATCCATCCGGATCGTATCGACCCGATCAGGTCCGGTAACAAACCGTACCGGTTTCGAACTCACCGCCCGGCAACGAACCGTACCGGTTTCGAATTGACCGGCCCGTTATCCATCCGAATCGTATCGTCCTGATCAGGTCCGGCAACGAACCGTACCGGTTTCGAACTGACCGCCCGGTAACGAACCGTACCGGTTTCAAACTGAACGCCCGGTAACAAACCGTACCGGTTTTCTAATAAACACTTTAGAGTTAATTAACTTAATTATTTTATTAAATAAATGAAAAAAATAAAAAACACTACAAAGTAACAAAAAAAACAACCAAAATTAAATTTTGATCCAAAACACCAATATAAGTTCACATTTCCCTAACAAGAAGTGAAGGGGGTATTGACTATTGAGTAAACAATTCCTGGTTGTTTCCCTCTTTAGAGTGTGTAGTGGTGGGGGGTTATGTGGGGGTTATGGTATTAAAATATTAAAAAGTAGTAGAAGGGGGGTTATGTGGGGGTTATGAAAAAAGAGGTGTAGTGGGAAGGGGTTATGTGGGGGTTATAAATGATTGGGTAATCATTGCTTTTTATTGTTTTTTATTTAAATAAAAATATTAAATAGTTAATAATATTTCATTAAACATAAAAAAATTACAAATACTAAAACAAAAAATTACTAATACTAAAACAAAAAAAATACAAATACTAAAAAAAAAATTACAAACCCTAAATAAAAGATAAAAATAATCAAAGGTTAAAAGTAATAATATTTCGTGAAACTTTGCGGGTTTAAACCTGAACCCGGAGCTATAGGTCGGGTGTTGTCGCCACTGGTTTGGGAACCAAACCCGAAACCTCGACCGAAAGGATTCATCTCTGTGTGTTGGCTTGATCTAACTTTGAGTGTTTAGTGTGTGTGTTTTGGATTGTATATGTGTGTGTTTATGTTATGTAGAAGAAGAAGTATATATATAGATAAAAATAAAATAAAGCAGATTTTTTTTTATTTAAAAATCGACCGTTCAACGGTCAAAGGCACAACCATCCATGCAAAACGCTCGCTATGGAGAAGGCTGGATTCAACCATAACGCCACCATAGCGCCAGGGAGGGCGGTGTTCCCGACGCTATGGTTGGCTAAAACGCTGGAAAACGATGCCACTACACATGCCCTTATATTGGGTGTTGGTGTAGGTATAAAAAAAATGGAAAAGGGTAAAGGTGGTGGAGTGCATCTTCGTGATATTTGCTGTGCAATTTCATCTATACCGGGTGTAAGTGACAGTTTCATCATCTTATATATGATCTGATCGCCAAATTCAAAACCCATAATCTGTAAATTAAATGAATCCGTACGACGACGACTACCTCGTTTATTATCATCAATCTATGTCCTTCTCCGGCTCAGGTGACTCATATAGCGATGCGCAACCACCGTCTTGGGGAGCTGTTAGACCACTCGTTGGTTCTAAAACTTCATTACCCATAATCTGCACAATGAATCCATACGCTGGTTTAAATAATAACTCATATAGCGGTGCGCAACCACCGTCTTGTGGAGCTGTGAGACCACTCGTGGCTTCTCAAACTTCCAGCTGCGGTACTGCCAATTATGATTATTATTCTAATTATGATCAACCACCGTCACTTAACGACGTACGTGCACCACAAACCAGCCTTTCATCTGTCGATATTGCAAATCATCAGAATATTTCTGATGATGCAGAATTCTTTTATGATTTCAAATCATTATATGATTTCATGAGTGGTGGGGATGAAAAAGAAGCCAGTGATCCGTCCACCAAACGCCCTCGTCTCGTCTGGACACCGCAGCTGCATAAGCGGTTTGTTGAAGCTGTTTGTCAACGCGCTTCTCGAAACGTTAGTCATCCTTTAGAAATAGAAATACAAGAATGATTAACGTTTCGACTATATAGAATAAGATGCGAAGAATAAAAATTAATTATATATGGTACCTACTGTTTAATTATTCATTCAACCAATGAAGATAAGCGAAAAACTCGGTATTATGATTATGTTAAAGAATAATTCAAAGCTGCTAGTCGTTGTTGGTTGGTTTTAATGAAGTTCAATTTTCAAAAAAAAAAAAAAAAAAAAGCACTGCAAACCATTTTTAGTCGGTGCTGCAGTTGGGCAACTAAGCTAGCAAGTCTTGTGGTGTTATTAAGGTTCATCAAGATTGTATATCTCTCCATATGTTTAGGAGATATTGTTTCTATTATTATCCCTTGTAATCCTGTATTTAAACCTTTCTATGATTCAATAATAGGCATCGAATTATCAAAGATTACATGGTATCAGAGCCCACTGATCTGTACCCTAATCACCGCAGCCCATCTTCTCTTCAGATTTCGATCTGTAAAACTAGGGTTTCAACCCTACTGCCGCCGGCCACCCTCTTTCATTTTTTCTTTCGATCCTGTACCTGCTGTCGTCTACCCCCATGGCCGACAAAGCTAAAGCCACTTCCAAACCTCAGCCCATTCCCCTTCATCATGTTTACACTGTAACTGATATCACGAAGAAGGTTCGTGTTCTTGATGGTGTCAAGGTCACATACTCCGCCTGGGTGAAGTTATTCCAACTTCATGCTCGTGGATATGAGGTCTTGGACCATATCACAGACCCGCCTCCTACTGCAGATGACCCAAACCATACACAGTGGATTAAGATTGATGTTGTTGTGTTGCAGTGGATCTACGGAACACTGTCTGAAGATTATCTTCATCGGGTGATTGATGAGTCCACGGCCCTTCAGGCCTGGAATCGGGTGAAAGACATCTTTCACAATAATAAAGGCCTTAGATGTGTTGCTCTTTAAGCAAGGTTTGTGAATTTTAAACTCAGTGCCATGCCCTCTCTTGAAGCCTATTGTCAGACTCTTAGCGATCTGGCCTCACAAATTAATGATGTAGGCGGCAACATCAATGACCAAACTTATGTTCTTCATTTGGTTCGTGGCCTGCCCATGGAATATGATACCATTGAGTCGATCATTAACCAATCGTTGCCGTCTTGGAATGATGCGTGTGAGATGCTGCAGTCCGAACATGAACGCCATGCTGCTTATGAAGGTAACACCCCTACTCCATTTGAACCCTTGCGACTGTTAAGCCTGCCCCACCCACAAATCGTCGTGATTCACAGCCACGTCGTGACAACCGGTCTGGTCAGAACCGGCGCTATAATCAACGTCGTGACGGTCCCACTCAGAACCCTAATGGGCCGCCATAGTACTCGGGCCAGCCACCATAGTCCAGATATGGTCAGACTTCACGTGGTCAGTCTTCTCGCAGCCCAAACTCAAACCGACAGCCTGCTTGGAACCAACCCACTTATCCCATGCCACCCTACTGGCGTGCTAACTACTGGGCCCCAGCCCCTGCCTGTACCTCTACAATACCCTTCACAACCTGACTCTACCCAACCTCAAGCCTATGTTTCTGATGTAAACCCACTCGAACCAAGTTAACTTGCTGAAGCATTCCAGGCAAGGCAATGGTACTTGACCCCGAGACACCAAGCTGATTCATGGATACTGGAGTGACCTCGGACTCAGGTATGATTTCTCATTCGTGTGAAAATTCTATTAAGCATGTATTGGTTGGAAATGGCAATAAATTACTAGTTGTTGGATCGGGTCATTCTACCCTCCCCTCCACATCCAAACTACTCCAGCTTAAAGATATTTTACACACACCTAACATCATTAAAAATCTTGTTTCTATTCGTAAATTTACCCGTGATAATTGGGTGTCTATTGATTTTGACCCATTTGGTTTTAATAGTGAAGGATTTTCCCAGTGGGATGATTCTGATTCGGCATGATATATAGCTCCAACAACCTTTATCCATTAACCATTTCCACACCACCTGATGCATCCGTTTTTGTTTCTTCAAGTATTTCCAATAATTGACATGATCGTCTAGGGCATCCTGGTTTGCATGTCTTAGATTTTCTAAGTTCTAATAAGTTTATTCCTTGTAATAAACCAAGTCGTACTTTCTTTTGTAATTCATGCCAAATTGCAAAACACAAACGTTTACCGTTTCATTTATCTACTTCTTGCGCTTTACGTCCTTTTGATATTATTCATTGTGATTTGTGGACCTCACCAATTATGAGAAAACAGGGGTACATATATTAGTTGGTTGTGATTGATGATTTTACTCATTTTACTTGGGTATTTCCACTTAAATACAAGTATGACACATTTTCAAATTTTCTCAATTTCATAATTTTATATCTACCCAATTTCACATTAAAATTAAGACTTTTCAGTGTAACATGGGAGACAAGTTCGATAACACACAATTTAAAAACTTCGCTTCCACTCATGGGTTACAATTTCGGTTCTCGTGTCTACACACCTCCCAACAAAATGGGACTGCTGAACGTATGATTCGTCGCCTAAATGAACTCATGCTGTCTTTCTCACTCATGCCTCCATACCACCTCTATATTGGGTAGAGGCCCTACACACATTTGTGTACCTTCACAACATTCTCCCATCTAAAACAATTGATTTCGCACTACTACTGTTGCCTTGTATTAAAAAACCCCAACTATGAGCCCTTTCGTGTCTTCGAATGCGAATGTGATCCAAACCAATCCGACACCCGCCCTCATAAACTCGCCCCACGTTCAACCCCACGTTCAACCCCGTGTGTCTTCCTCGGTTACCCTGCTGACCATCGAGGATATCGGTTGTAACACCCCAACCGATGGCGGAAACATCGGGATATCACGTATTGATGATTGTTCAGTAGCTCATGGTAAATAATAAATTTCAATAATTGATTTAAATACATTACATACAATTGTTCTACAAGAATTTGTACATCAAAATGAAGAATACTAGATACACATCCTCAAGCATTAACTCTAATCTTCAAGCAAGCTATAACCTGAAACTTGTTAAGTTTGAAAATATTTTGGGTCAACAAAAATGTTTGTATATTGAATAAAAATGTTGTACAATTCGAGTGCCATGGCTAGTCTAGTCCATATGTGAAAACAAAACCATCAGGTAAATCGAGTGCATAATCAACCCTTGTGACTAGAATACTGTGGTCCATCCCATACGCATATGGTTCACTCGATTATTTTATGTGTTCGATAACAATCACCCACGCTACCTATGTAGGAGGTACACGTATCCGGGTGGGATTGTCAGTCCAATAGATCTATCATTGTATACCGTCGGCTGATCAATGTTAATGATTATGCTAGAATAATGTGCTTACCCTAGTAATGTTTAAGACATAATGAAACATAGAATAACACATAGACACTTATGATTGAATTGTAAATTGAATGTTGTAACATGTTTCACCCCAAAATAGTGAATGGAAAAAGGGGCTATGTAAACTCACCTGAAATTCATTGTGCAAGTACTAGCAAGTAGCAACAAGTCTGAACTTGGATTAATTGAACTCTTGTATCCTATTACAAATAAACGATGCCTTAAATTCTAATGCAAATAAGTTTAATTCATTTTTTGATTGTAAAGATAGTTTATTCAACTACCTAGACCTGCATTGAACGAATGCGCGTCTTAAAGCGTGTATGACTTTACGAACCGATAGGACTTGGTTTTTGTTTCTCGAAGTGTGAGCGCATGTGTGTTCATTTAAAATTCATACTTTAAATAGTATTCCGAATAGCAACTTTTAATCATTTTGAAATGGCACGTTGGATAATAATATATGTATCATTAGCACGGCAAAAATAGAATTTAAATATTGTATTTATTGTTAAAATAATCAATTTGTGAAAGCGTGTTGGTTCGGAGATAATTCTATTTGTGAAAACGTATTTTATTGTACAAATTCATAGATTTGAACGCTCGATATGTTTCTTATGTTTTGTAAAAAATTGGGCAGAGTTTCCTCTGTTTTCGTAAGAAACCAGACAACGCAAGTCGTCCATTTTATCTCAAAAACATCAATTGTCCAAAACCAAAACACAAAACAATTTAACCAAGTTTGTACGATACAAAAGGTTCAAGTGATTAAGACTATGGCAAGCGATAACTAAGAGTTTTGATAAGTAATACATATTCCTATAGTGCGATGTGTTGACGATTCGTATGAACATAAGATAGTCACTATATTAATTTGTGTAAGTATAGTTTAGTTAATAGTTAATGTTCCAAAATAGAATAGTAAAACGATTAGTTAAAATGACATTTAAAGCCATGTTTCGCCAACTATTATGTTGTGTATATATATCCAACATATTTTCATATAACTACTTATAATGTTTAAAAGTTCGCAACTTGAATACATAGGCGCATAGACGTATTTATATTTAGATGTTAAGCATTTCGTAAGTACAAGTCGGTTCGGTTCATTTTACACTTTTACATAAACATTTATATATACCAACGAAAATATACATTTGACTATAAAAATATAACCAAAATAAATAAAACAAGACACGGCGCGCGTTATACCTTCCCGATAGAATCCTGTACACGAAATGAAACATACGCGCCACGAACTTCGTATCGACGAATCTGACCAGGTTTTACTATTGACTAAAGTTGACCAGCTTTGACCGAATCGGGTCTTCACCAAAGCTGACCAAAAGAAGCTGAACACGAACGAGTCTCGAAACCCGATCTGCTCGAGCCAGTTGACCTAGAAACGAACCCAACCAAGAACCAAACATCACCCCTTGTTACTGCCGTAACTAACTTGGATCGAAAACCAACTGACCGGAACCCAAACTTGACCGAATCTGACCTTGTGACCATCGCACCACAGACCCAACCTAAGTCAAAACTGAATCGGACTAACACCGAGATTCACACCCATCTTTTGGCTTCTCCGAGATAAACTCCCAATGTTACTGTAGCCGCTCCCTGAAGCTAAACTGACCGAAACCAACCCGGTATCACCACCCGCCGCCGCACCATATCAACCTGGAACCAATCTTGAATGAATCAGGAGGAACATGGTAAAAGGCGGTGTTCATGGTGGTTCGGTGGTGGCTGGAACGTAGGTGGGGGTGTTGATGTGTGAGTGTATGTGTAGAGGAAAAAGGCAGTGAGGAGAGGAAGGAAAGATGGGGATATGGTGGTTGTTGGTGGCGGCGCTTAGTGACTCGGGTGGTGGTCAGCGGCGGCGATGCTGCGTCTAGGGTGAGAGAGAGCAGGGAGGTCGAGTAGTTTAATGGTCTGAGGTGTGTTATGTATGTGTTGAAAGAGTGTAAGGGTAGAAGGAATGAAGATGGGGTGTAGGAGAAGAAGAAATAGGAGGAAGGGAACCATGGGGGCTAGGGTTTGAGGTTTGTAAGGAATGAAAGAGATGGGTGAGTTAAGGTGGTTATATAGGTAGGGTTCTTGGAGTAGGTTAAGTGGTCGGGTATCGCGTATACAAACCCGTTACCGTTTCGTATCTCGTTAATTACGTAGTCTTGTTTAGCTACTACGATAAATATTTCCCGTTATTTATTAGTATAAACCGATTTCAAACGAGTGGTTGGACTATATATATTTGTCATAATATACTTTTAGTCGCGTTTAGAAATTTACAAGGATAAGTGTCAGTTATCTAGTATATTTGTTCACCACGAGTCATTATTGTTTCTAATAATTATATGACAAATATGTATGTTTTATAAGTTAATATCGTGTAAGAACGTATTATTCGCTAACGATATATTAATGTCAACGAATTAAAATTGTTACGCCAATATAATATATAATTTATTTATTTAAAAAAAATAGCTGGGCGTTACAGTCTCCCCTACTTTTGAAAACTTCGTCCCGAAGTTATTAAAAACACAGGGTTGAGGGTAATTGGGTAGAAATTAGGGCAACTATGGTTTGGAAAATTTGGGTTAAAGCACGACATGAATTTATAGGTAATAGAATAAACTGTTTCGAATAATTTGGATGAGAGGATTGATATGTGTGAGTTTTAAGTGTTGGATTAGGTTGGTCTGAAATAGCAAGGAGAATAAGAATCTAGCAAAACACTAAACTTAAGTTTTAGGAATTCTAAAAGAAATGCATGAGTTGATTGACTATAGAAAGACTAAATGATCTACCAGGTAACTAGAGTTTATAATTGGTTATCTACCGAAAACCTTGATAGAATTTCACACTACCTTAATGTACCTGTAAATTCATGATTACGTTCCGGACCGCAATCACCAATTTACCTTACATTAGGGTTTTGTGTCCTTCTATGACTCTAACACACATGTAAGTAATGCAAATTAACCTTGTGATTGAATCGTATACAATGTATCCAAAAATGAGTCCAACTGTTGAGCAGGAAAAAGACTTCTACCACCTTCACCACCTCCTACCTAACCTTCACACCCAACCCACACTACAACCCCCATCAATGCCATACCTCAGCCAGTGCCTATGTCACCAACATCGACCTCTAGGCCCACACCGATACAAACATACTCCCGTCGACCCACTCGGTTTACCACTCAGACCCCTCACCCTAATCCCCCTGTGTCCACACCTGCGGCTGCTCCCACTGAGCTACCACATCCCCTGGTCCCTCGACACCGAATGGTCACACGGTCTCGAGATGGCTCGTCTAAACCAAAGGTCCCTTTCAATTTAAATGTTGAAATTGTATCACCCCTCTCTAAATTTAACCTTGATACCTAGTCCGATCCTCACTGGTCCAATGCCATGAAAACTGAATATGATGCTTTAATAGATAATAACACTTGGGAACTTGTGTCTCGTCCCGCCAATGCCCCTATTATTCGTTGCATGTGGCTATTTCGCCATAAATTTCATGCTAATAGAACACTTGAATGGTATAAAGCCTGCTTAGTTGTTAATGGTAAATCTCAGCGGGTTGGCATCGACTGTGATGAGATGTTTAGTCCCGTAGTGAAACTGACCACCATTCGGACTGTTCTTAGCTTAGCTGTCTCTCGCTCTTGGCCTATCCATCAGTTGGATGTCAAGAACGCATTCTTACACGGGGAACTTAATGAGACAGTTTACATGTTTCAACCACCCGGGTTCGTTGATACACGTAACCCCAAGCATGTATGTAGATTGAAAAAGTCCCATTATGGACTCAAACAGGCTCCATGCGCTTGGTATCATCTCTTTGCTTCATATATTTTGTAGTGTGGATTTCGTACTTCTGCATCGAACAGTTCCCTTTTTGTTTATAAACAAGGAAATGACATGGCTTATCTACTATTATATGTAGATGATATTATTCTCACTACCTCTAATGATCGTCTATTGCACCATTTCATAACTGCTATGTCTAGGGAATTTTCTACGACTGATCTTGGCAGATTACATCATTTTGGGCATTGAAGTTCAACACAACCAAAACGGCTTGTTTCTTACTCAACGCTCTTATGTTAATGATATCTTAACTCAGGCTAAGATGGAAAACTGTAAGCCATGTACTACACCTACGGACACACGATCCAAGCTTAGTGCCACTACCGGTGAACTCTTACCTGATGGCACTCTTTATTGGAGTTTGGCTAGTGCACTGCAATATAATATCTTACTTTCATGAGACCAGACATCTCTTATGCAGTTCAACAAGTGTGCCTCTTCATGCATGCACCTCGAGAGCCTCATTTAATTTTCTAAAACGGATCCTCCAATACCTTAAAGGAACCACATATCAAGGCTTGCATTTATCTAGGTCCAAATCATTGAATCTTACGGCCTATTCGGATGCCGATTGGGGTAGGTGCCCTGATTCGCGACGCTCCACCTCGGGCTACTGTGTTTTTCTAGGAGCGAACCTAGTCTCCTGGTCCTCTAAACGTCAGGCAACGATTTCTCGTTCAAGCTCTGAAGCAGAATATAGGGTTGTTGCAAATACCACTGCTGAATTAACATGGACCCGTAACCTTCTCTTGGAGTTACACGTTCCTATTTAACAGGCCTCTGTAATCTACTGTGATAACATTTCAGCCATGTATATGTCTCATAATCCCGTGCATCATCAACGCACCAAGCATGTCGAGATTGATATTCACTTCATACGCAAAAAAGTACGGCTTGGAGCAGTCCGAGTTGTGACAACCTGCACCCTTCACTTTTCATAAATGTGCATAATTGGTTCCTCAACTATTTCAAAATTTTCATTTTTAACCCTCGTATTTTAATAGGACCAAAGTTCACAATTTAATAAAACTTATAATTTTTTTAAGTAAAAGTATGCACGTTTTATACTCACATCTACACCCGAGCACGTATGTTTCAAACATTGATACTCAAAGCCCTTAATTTTCGGTCCTAAAACAACTTAGAAACAGAAGGAAACAAGTCTAGAACTTAAAATTGATTAAATTAGAAAAATTATTTTCTTAGCCCTCGCGGTCCGC
Source organism: Ambrosia trifida (assembly GCA_028751855.1). Classification (NCBI taxonomy): domain Eukaryota; kingdom Viridiplantae; phylum Streptophyta; class Magnoliopsida; order Asterales; family Asteraceae; genus Ambrosia; species Ambrosia trifida. The sequence continues at coordinate 20,189,281 of CM054126.1, read as the reverse complement.
TAAGACAGTCAAATAGTCAAAGTCTCAGTCAAAATTCTAGTCAAAGTCTCAGTCAAAATCCTAGTCAAAGTCCTAGTCAAATAGTCAATTTATCTTAAAACCTTACTTTATTGTGTTGACCAATTTTAAAGCTTAATTGAATCCAAAACTAGTATAAAAACCCACCTATGACCCATTACACTTTGCACCTCTAAATCGATTGTTTCAATTCGATTAAACTCTCCCTCATACCTTTCTTCTAGAGTATATTACTTCTACATTTGAAGCTTTGATTATAAGCTCTTGTAATTGGCGAATTGGAAGCTTGATATTTTTCCTATTCGGTTTCTTTTCTTCTAAATTGGACTAGTTTCGTGGTTAAGTCTTTGGATTGCTCGCATTTTCACGCTCGCTTAGTCATCTAGTTATTTGGCGAAAGTGAGTATTTCCTATCCCCTTTTTGCTTTTATTCATTTTTGGGGTGTTACATGTACACTTATACAAATTACAAATACAAGTTCACATTTTCACAATACAATTCTAGTACTATGTGCATTTGCTTACAAACGTGCTTTATGCTTAGACAATACATGTAGAATACATTTGTACTTAGTGAAATCATTAACATGGTACAAGCCGACCTTAACATTGGATAGCGCTATTGGATTGACAACCCGCCTAGGTTGATTCTCCCCCTTTTTCATCGGAGAATCCGTGGTCATTGTTAAGTTTTTATCCATTTATTGGATAAGTACACCGTCGTTCATTTAGTACATTATACAGTCACAAGATTGATTTCGCTCATTTGTATGATACATAGTTTACATATTTGCACTGTAGCTTTGCACTTGAATTGTATACATTTTCCAACTTACTATATGTATTAAATCTAGGAATGCTCACCAACATTTCATATGTTGACAAAACTTATTTTGTATATGTTTCAGGTGCAGTTTGATCTTTGTACTATAGCATTGGACTTTAGTGCTTGCTTTTAATAAGTTATTTCAAATTTCATGTATCGTTCAGACTTTTGTATTTTTTCCATTTCATCTATGTAAGACAATTTAAATTATTCAATAATCTATTTACATTTTAGTACCATGTGGTTTTGAACAATCGTCACTACGTGACACCTCGATGATTCCGCCATCGGTTGGGGTGTTACACGAGTTCTTCATGTTCCAACAGATTTTCAGTAAGCGGACATCTTCACTAAAGGCCTCCCGAGACATTTGTTTGACCGCTTCAAGTCCAGTCTCTGCATTCGGCCGGCTAGTGCTTCGACTGCGGGGGTCTATTAGCGATATATATATTTTGTATTTAATATTGTAATATATGCATTCATGTTGTATATCTCTCCTTATGTTTAGGAGATATTGTTTCTATTATTATCCCTTGTAATCCTGTATTTAACCCCTTCTATGATTTAATAATAGGCATCGAATTATCAAAGATTACAAGCAACTATTGTTATCTCGATTATGATATTTAAGAATCTTGTATCAATGACTGGCATGTTGAGTTGTATAGTGAAGCCAAGAGAAGGGCCAAATAAACCTCACATTGATATCCAATTCTTGTATACCATAACGCGATTATGACTTCACAGTTAATAATGTTGTATACATACCCTTAAAATGTCGATAAACATCAATATCTGATTATTTCCACTTGTGTTGTTGCTTATCTCTAATTTTAGTTTTGGAAATTAAAATTGTATCATAGGTATGGTGCAAGCAACCCTTCGCATCATAAGTGCCAACCAATGTATAGAAGAGAAAATGAAGCGGTCTGGATAATGGGTCAAATTGGTTCGTGTAAAAATAGGTGTTTTTAGATCAAGCAAGAAACTCTATTTTACTTCTTGAAGGGACACAAATCTCCTTTTTTTACAAAATGTAACAAGAAAAAAAGTCTAACGTTGTCAAGTTAAGCTGGGAAAGCGATCTTTAACCGCACCATATCCTGCCACCATACGCTTCTATTCATATTACTTTATTAGATGGACCTTGAATGTAAACACTCGTGTATTTCATTTTACTTTATAGTTAAGGTCTATGTATGTGTAATGTGATGTGTCTCCCTATGTGTGAGTGTGACCGTATCAAGGAAGGGACGTCATATAGAAAGCGAAACAGGTCAAATGTATAAATATGGTTGAGCATCTTAGAGATTATAAAACTAGGAACATTTGTTTGTTTCTGTGCAACGAGTTAAATCAATACTCTGTCATGAAGTTACGTAATTTAAAAGCAGTGTTCATAAACTATAGCTTTACCTTATATTCTTGTGTTCCTACTTTCACCACACACACACTTATTTCATTGTCATCTCGGGTTACGGTTCATCTACCGGTGTGAGCGAAGGGTTGTACCTGAGCGAACACGTGTATTAAACACATGATGATTATCTTCAATCACCGTTATACTCGTTGTTTCTTCAATATCAATTTAGCATATTGTAAGGATAATGAGTTTGTAATGTTGTGCTTTGGATGTTTGATGCCAATATATGAAATGAATTATGTGTCTTACTTTTCGTTTACTGATTACACAAACAAAAGTTAGATATCATTTGATATTTTGCGTCATCTTATGTTTTAAAGTATTAATTAAATCCGATAAAGTTATTTCTTTTTATTACATCTTTTGTCAATTTTTATTTTACTTTTTATTCTGAATGGTCTTAAGTTATTAGGAATACCAAACCACCGATTGGCTTTGAAAGTTGGTGTTTCAGTAATGTTACTTAGAAACATAGATCATAAAAGTGGTTTATATAACGGGACAAGGTTACAAGTTGATCAAATGGGTAAACGTCTTATAGAAGCTAAAATAATTCCAGGGAGTAACATTTGAATGCGAACCTTTATCCTAAGAATTAGTTTGTCCCCATCCGATAAGAAGATTCCTTTTAAATTTAACAGAAGACAATTCCTTATTACTTTGTGTTTCGCAGTAATAATAAACAAGAGTCAAGGACAACACCTATCTAGAGTAGGTCTGTATTTGAAGGAACTTGTTTTTTACACATGGGCAGAATAGAGATGGACTGAAGATACTGATATTGGATAAAGATGGTAGCATTAAGAATCAAACAACAAATGTTGTATATAAAGAAATATTTGGAGGTTTGTGAATAAGTATGCGATCATATTTTGCATATATCGTTTAATTTTCTTTTCTTTTCTTTTTTATAATTTTCTATTTGTATGTTTTGTTAAACTATATTTATCTACTTTGAATGTTCATTTGCATTCCGTTACAATAAATATGTTATTATTCATTTCATTATTTGATTTTAAATCACGTCAAATCAAACATTTGTTGATTTATATATCCATTATTAGGTAACATTAAACTTTTTATGATATTTTGCATGCAACCAAAATACATAAGAATTGTATTACCTAACTTTCAATAAATAAAATTTGTATACTACAATCTTTGTTTATTTTTTCTTTTAACTTGGGGATGTATCGTGCATTAACACGCGTCTCTAACCTAATAAACCATAAAATAATAAGCGAACAACATAAAATTATGAACAAACCTAATCAAATATTCAAAAACACTTTTAATAATAACATCCTAAAACCTAATCAAACAACAAAAACCCTTTTAATATTAACATCCAAAACCCAATCAAACATCCAAAAGCCATTTAATTATAACATCCGATTATCCTTAAACCAAATAAAACATCCAAATCCGAAAACCCTTTTTTAAAACCAAATCCAATCAAACCCTAATCTAGTATTCTACTAATATGTATTAACAAGAAATAAACAAACACCTCATGGGTCAGGTGTTCGTAGGGCAACTGGCTGCAGTGGGTTTTTGGTGTGGTGGTCGACAGTGCAGGGGTGGGGTAATTGGGTTGGAATGTTTAACTTGCTTAAATGGTTTGGGTAATTGTGTTGGGTTTGGATCAATGGTTTTTTTCAATGGTTTGGATTATTGGGTTAGAGAATTAGGAAAATTATTTGAGCCTAATAGGAATTTAGACTCAGAGAATTAGACTTTAGTAAAATTTCGGTGGGGCTTTAGAGCTTAGTAAAATTATATGAGGTTTGAGGGGTAACGTAAAATTTACTGGGGCTAATGTTTAAAAAAAAGAATAAAAATTCATTACGCCAGAAAAATTGAGAGGTAGCGGATGCCACCCCTTCACCATACGCATGTCCACCCCCCACTAGACAGAGATTTTGCTTCTATTCATAATTATCGAAGGCGCTAGGCGCACTCAAGGTGCATAGGCCTTGCCTGGGGCCTAGGCACGAGGCGCAAAAAAAGCGAGGGTCTGATATAAGAAAAACGAACAAAAAAAAATGAGTTAATTGCCAATTTAGTCCCTGAGGTTTGTCAAAAATTGTCACTTTCATCCAAATCTTTTTTTTGTCAATTTAGTCCCTGTGGTTTCATTTTTTTGTTATTTTAGTCCCCGAAGTTTGTCAAAAATTATCACTTTCATCCAAATCTTGTTAGTCCATAGGGACTAAAATGACAAAAAAATGAAACTACAGGGACTAAATTGACCAAAAAAAAAGATTTGGATGAAAGTGGCAAATTTTGACAAACCTCAGGGACTAAATTGGCATTTAACTCAAAAAAAATAAAGTAAAAATATATTGAAATAATACTATTTTTCATCTACTTAGTATCAAAAGTTTTAAAATATTGATTTATTAGTGTATAGAAGTAGTGCTGAATCTTCGATTCATTTGTTTACTGGATGTGGGTTCTCCTTTAGCATTTGGTGTTCGATTGCCAAATGGTGTGGGATTAGTGATGTTTATGTTTTTGACATTCGTGACTTATTGGATGTTCACAAGACTTTTAAAGGAGACAAGAGGGGTAGTTTGATGGTCCAAGGTATTATCATTGTGTTCTTTTGGGAGATTTGGAGCGCGCATGATAATAAGATCTTCCAAAGAAAAGAGCCGAAGGTGCAAGAGGTCGTGTTAAACATTTAGTCGAGGTCCTTCTATTGGGCTAAGTATAGAAGTAGATTTAAAAACATAGAGTGGAAGGAATGCGTTTTATCCCCTCTATATATGTTGTAATTTGGTTTGTGGTGTGGCGGTCCTTGTTTTGAGGACAATCCCGTTTTAATGAAAGTCTTTTTTCAAAAAAAAAAAAAAAAAGTTTTCTTAGATAAAAGCAGAAATTTGGTTGGAATCTAGCCATAATTTAAAGAATTTGGCTGGAAACTCTCCAGAATTTGGGAATCTAACTAAAATCTGTGTCTAAACCATCACCTAGAGAATTAAAGCGCAATTTCCCCAACTCAATACACAAATGTATCGCCTCGTCTAAAAAATAGCCTAGTCGCAAAAGGCGATGACTTTTGACAAGTACGCTTCTATCGATGTATTTCTTTTTCTCTGTCGGTTATCGAACTTAATAACCGGTTTAGATAAAAAGAATGTTCACTGTTTGTTTGGGATAAGATTTTAAATTCTTTGGTTTAGCCTCATTGTCTATCCAAGACACATTGATAAGTTTTCTTACAAATTTGTTCATATTCACTCCCTTTATCTATCTATTCATTCGCTGATGTTCCATTCTTCACTTCACTACTTAGGGACAGTTTGGTTGATTAAGTGTTGAATCATTAAGATGGTCTGACTAGTTAAGAGGCTCTAAATGGTTAAAAGTTGAATCATTCAGCATAGGGGTGTTTAACGAATCGAATATCGAATTTTCGAATTATTCGAATCGAATTTCTCGAATTTTTAATATTTTTACCTGAATTCGTATTCGATTCGTATTCGTTTAAAATTCAATTTATTCGATTCGTATTCGATTCGAATAAGAAGCTCGAATTCGAATCGAATTCGAATAAATTCGATTTAGTTCAAATTCACCATAAATAATAAATTGTTTTACTTTTAGTTTTAAAACTAATACAAACTCATTATTTTTAACATATAAAATACAAATCTACAAAATTAATAAACAACAATATGTCAAATACGGGAATAGTAAAAACAGTAGATAGTATAGTTTGTTAGAGTTTTGTGATGTATAAGGTAAATATGTAAAATATGGTTATGGTAAAAGTTGTAAACATTATGGATTCTTAGAGTTTGACCAAAATTTAGAAGTTCTTTTTTTTCAATGTGTATATTTGTGTATATAATAATGTGTATGAGTGTATATGTATTTAAAAAATATACATCTACAGTTTTTATTCGAATTTCGAATCGAATCGAATTTAAAATCATAAATTCGTATTCGATTTACTAGACTCGAATTCGAATTGAATCGAATTCGAATTCTTAATAATCGAATCGAATTCTTGGTAATCGAATCGAACTAAATCGAATTTCGAATTTTTCGAATCCGAATCGAATTATGAACACCCCTAATTCAGCATCCCTTATTAGCTTAATGGTTCAGCACTTAATCATTCCATTCAAATGCTGAAACAAACAGTCTGAATGTTGAATAATTTAGACCTGAATGATTAAGAGGCTGATTAAGAGGCTACCAAACAGCCCCTTAATGTCGGATTATATATTTATTCTATCACTAGGTTTGAGACCCGTGGGGACCCACGGTGCAAACCATAGTAAATAAAAAAAATTATTAAACTAAGAGTTGTATTATTCAAGTTTAGTGGCTACAACGTAAAGTGTTAAGAATAACGGTTAGCCTGATATTTTTTTTCTTATATAAACGTCATGTTTCAATGTTGCGTTGATATGAAATGGGTATTAAAATTAAAACTAATATATAACTATGGTTTTCATGTCAAAGTGGATATTTTTTGTAACCTATAAGTAACGTTAGTAATGAAAACCGATTACCTATTATGATCAGTACTCAACCAAAGTATAAACTTTAACAAAAAATAACAAAAGGTATGAATACATTGTGTTTTTGTAAATGACTTTTTATCATATTTTTATTTTTAATGTAATTGTAATTAGTACATAACTTGTTTTATTGACAAATGGCAACGCACTGTTCAAAGCACAAAAAAAAAGTTTAAAATAATACTTTATAAATCTGCTATATCTGTTGTTTATGCAGAATCTGTCCTGCAACCTTTCACACGATGTATGTTTGTCACGAGTGTTTTGCAAGGCACTCTACTCGGTATCTATTTCTTCATTTATAAATTAACAGTTTACAGATTTAGTTTAACGTATACACAATTATGACAAATTATTTATGAAAACTGTATAGGTAATAAAGATTGGCGAGAAAAAATTGCCGGGATATGAACATACATAAACTTCAGCAAGTTTATGCACTAAGTGCAGTTACATATGATAATTTAGAATACAACTGTTCAGTTATTAACTAACAATGTATAATTGAAACAATAATAGATTGGTATTAACAATATCATTCATTACATAGAGAAAAGTTATCGATGTATGTACCTGAAGCTGTGTCTGAGGTACACAAAGAATCGTATTTTAATGAGGTTACATCAGATTGAAGAAACAAAAGCGAAAAGTAGTCATATGTATTACACGTTTTTTCTTCAATACAAACTCAAATTATGGAATTTATTCTAATTGAGTCGAAGTTTTATATAAACTGGTTACTTTGAATTGGCATATCTATTAAACTTTTGGTATAAAACCATGTCTTGGTTATCAACAAATCATAAGATGTAGATATATTTTACATAGTGTCAAACATCGGACATCTAAGTATGTAAACGACGGAATAAAATATGAATGCTTCAAAATTAACATAGTAAATAACATTATCTATAACATTAGGGAATATAGAAACATAGATGCATAAACTGAAAAACGGTAATTAGTATTTGTTATTGAAAACAATTAAGATACTAAAATTAAAAGATGCGACATTACGAGACATAAGAATATCTTATTCCATAACATTAAAAAAACCTTGGGCCTTTATCGCCTTAATGTGTTTCTTTCCTGCAAGATGGTCATTCAAATTATCCATGCTGGTACATTAGATGTTGCAAACTCCACAGTAGAACAAATCTTGACCATACGCATGCCCAATCTACAAAAATAGCCATTAATACATACCATTCTTGAATGTCAAAAAAAAAACTACGTATATTAAAATATCTTGACAAAAGGAATGCGCAATATATTATACGAATAACGTAAATGTAATACCTTTGCCCGATGTTTTTTGCCATTGCAATGTTGAATGTATTGAGCATGGTCAATACAGTTTAGATCGCATAGATAACAGTAAACGATTTCATGCAAGACTGCACCGTTGGCTACCATTTGAACGGTTCTATTATCCATGACAACTAAAAAAATGAAAAAAAAAATTAGTATACATAAACACAAAACGTAAATAAATTAGATAACCAAACAAAGTTTTGAAACCTGGTTTTCAAAAGTGAAAAGGCTTTTAAATGAATTACATATTCATGGTTGCATAACTATTATATAGAGACGAATAGAAATATTTTTGTAAAGTTTATTAATAACAATATATATGTTCAATTGTTTATGAACATAAATTACCGTAAATTTTTAAAACATATAATCTCCTTTTCAATTTACCAAATATACTGGAAATTTATTTATGTATAATTGTACACAATTTTAGTTATCAAAGTCAAACGAATGTTTTGTATAGTCAATTCTAAAATTAGTTTATGCCAAATATTAATAGTTACCAAATATAAACTTGTATTTTTATGTTATTTGTCTAATTAAATTATTTACTACGAATTTTAGTAAAGGGTTATAACACCAGAATGATCGGTGTACCAAAACGCAGAACCACGGAGCGGTTGTATTAGTATATTAAATGGATTGTTTCTAATAAGTTTATACAAATTTGAAAGAGGTAAAAACTTATAGCAGCATCTATTGTTTATATGAATACATAACTTGATGCAAAATTAAAACGGCATACATACTACAAACCGATTCATTCATTAATATTCGGATAAAAGTTAACACCTAAACATGAAGGTCATTCATAATAAGTAAGTTGCTAGTACAAAACGGGTACCCACAGTAATAAACAACCAAAATTCGGGACCACTAAACGTACATAAACGTCATGTTATATTTCATTTCTACTACGATATCGTAATTTTCAACAACAAATGACGAAACCAAAAACATTGAACCTACAATGCCTTTAGCTAAGGCATGGAGAAAACCAAAATGCCCTTGTAAAACGTAAGCTTATAACGACGACCATTCCTTAACCCAAGCCTTTTCATTCTTGACTTCCATTTGTTCAACGAATACCTTACCTTACTCCCGCTTCCTTCAACCAGCACTCTTCTAATCATACACGGTCCATTTTCAAACTGGACAAAAACGGTGGCTTTCTTTTCGAAGTGATGGTGCCTTGCAAAAGCGACTGGAAAGCGCTGCGACAAAATACATAAAGATTTGCGTGTAATAAGTTAATTAAAAGATCACAATTGTTAACAAAAATACTTAGAGATTAAAATTTAGTAATGACTAAACAAATACTCACAAATTTGTTTGTGACTTTTGTAACAATGGAAACACGCTCAGGAGCAGCTTCCTAATTACATAAACCCAAATTGTGCATCCCACTATCTGAATCGCTTTCATCCCAATCGCTAAAGTCAGACGAGTCACTTGAAACTTCAATCACTTCAACAGGCTTTTGGTTAGCCTAAACAATTATAAAGTTAAGCGTAAATTGTATGTTTACAAAAAATAGATATAAAAATAAAGAAAAATCTAAGTGTTTTACCATTTTTTGCTACTTAAGCGGCAGGATGGCAAAAGGCTGCATTCATTTGAAGGTGAGAAATAAGGTTAAAAGCATAAGTATGTATACAACTACACATGTATTGAAAACAAACAAATCTAAATAAAAACGCATGTCTATTATGGCAATTTGTAGAAAATCGAATAAGACTAAACAACAAAATACAAAAAACAGAGCTAACATCATATGATTGAATATGGATTAATTTCGAAAAATCATCAAACATTAACCAACAAACTGACATGCTACTGAAAAAAACTGATATCATATCCGGAATGATTTATCGAGCAACTAATCAGTAGATTGGTACCCACCGGAGTAGAGGCGGTATATGTTCATGGCAAACGAAAACAATACTATAAATCAGTTTTAATATGTATATTTATATAATTCATCAACTGATTAGTAGGTTACTAAAAAACAATTAATAACCATATTATACATATTTTGAAATTAACATAGTAATACAAACAATTATTTACATACATGCAAGAACAATAATTTGAAAATAAAACATTGATCAAAACAATCAAACATGATTAATAATAAATTATCACACCACTAATTCTCCAGATTTGTTAATGATATTCATCTATATTTAACACTGATTGTTTATCTATTTAACATTAAAGATCAAACAATGATTGTTACTCAATACATATAAGTGACATTACATATCAAGATACACGATTAATACTGTTAATGAGAGAATTAATAGCACATGCATCATCAAAAAATCATAGTGATAATAACAAATACATCGATTCCTAACAGATACACGATTATTAACATGATGTCTGAAAGTGTTTGATAGTATCGAAATTTCACAATAGTGAAGAAGATGAACGGTTACTTACATTTTAGTAAAGTAGCTTTTTGGAAGAGCCTAGAAATCTGAAAAAGTGAAACAATGTGGGGTATCGGGTATGTATATAATGAAACAATTGATGTTGGGCTGAATCAGAATGTAAGATTAAATAATCGGGCCTTTGTCTAATAAAAACATTCAACCCAATAAGTAATCTAATATGTATGCTATGTAATTTATATGGACTGGCGTTGGTAAGTTAGTGGGCCGATCCATGGTTGCTTGTATTATAACAACATATTTCGGTAACAAAATTAAAATGATATACAACATTTATGTTACAATTTTTTTGTTACATTAGATACTAATCATACAAAATTAAAACTCACTATTATGTTTGATGACTACATCCACCAATCTAGTTGTATCTATATATACTAAACATAATATCAAATGGATGAAAACATACTTATCAATCAAGCAAACGCATTTATTAAATATTATCATCGTTATGAAACTTAATAAAAACAGTAAACCATATCATGGTATAAAGAGAAAATAACAAAGAAGAAATTGTTCAAAATTATTAAAAATAAAACAAAACATAAAGCAATGAAACTGGTTGACCATAAGCATAGCAAACAAATCCTCTTCATTTTGGGTTTAGGAAGACGGGAGGCTCAACGGAATTTTAAGTTACTCCATACTACCACCACTTCCAATCTTAGTTGAAGGAATTGGTGTGCTTTCATCATCAGAAATCGCGTCAATCAGTTTACGCTTAACCATTTGATACTTGGAACTGATAGAACATTGTTCTCCTTCAGCATAAACTTTCTTATCAACAAAGTTATCAGCAATGGAAATTGGCGTATCATTATCGCGTGTGTCTGATTCCTAAAGAAAAAATAGTTACAAACATATGTTGCAAATTCATCAGTGATTGTGTATGAAAGAAAAAATGAGTAAAATGTATTAATATGAAATTAAGTGTTTGTGAAAATGGTACCTTGGAAACAGAAATAACATTAGACGGCATTGCCAGGAGAGACGGGTGAAGTGATTCTGATTCAGCAGGCTGTTTTTTTAAAAAAAAATATGCAAAAAATTAGAAATGTAATAAAGTCTTACGTAAATAAAATTTGCTAAGTTATATGAAATGGAAATGGAATTCGAATATGTACCTTTCCTACGTACAACTTTTTCTTAAGATGCGAGATAATTGTTGGATCATCACTTATCTTAGTTACACCATAAACATCATATTTGTTGTTTAAATTGAACCCAGAGACAAAGATCTTAAAAGCAAACTCTCTGTCTAACAAAGTCTTAATCTCTTCAGGATATTCAACTATATCACCAACCTATTTAAAAGGAATAACCAAATACATAAATATTACAAAACTATAATTAAGGAATTATTAAAAATAATTTTGTATTTAAAATTTAGTTAAAAATATGGAATACCGTATTCAAATCAAGCAATTCAGAAAGCACTTTTACTAATAAGTTGTGCAACGTCACGATGAAACAACGTAAGAGATACAGCACCATTAACGTCTTGCACACGAACCTGAATTTTAAACCTAGAAAAAAAATTAAAAAAAAAAACAAAAATTTATAACTAAGTTGGGTTGAAATCAAACTATATTTGTGTATATTAAAATTTATGTTACAAATATATCCGACCTTGGTGTAGGCTCAACTTGTTTGGCACTACAACTAACATTCAAACACTCGTAAACCTTTTCTTCCTCAAAATCTGAACTTCCTTCACCAACCTGTTTGATTATATAATCAATACTACATTTTCTGGTGCATTTGGGGCATCCCATGTAGTACCAGCCAATTTCGGTAAACAGGTCTTTAATAGTACCCAATAATACCAGAGCCTGCTCCTGTATGAATATTATAATTTGTTACCGAAATAAGATAGTATATGGTATACAATGGATATTAATATTAAATAAAAATTAAAATTTTAACCTCATTACAATTTTTTATATTTAATTATAAATATCGTATTTAAGTATCAACATTATACTTACCTCTTGAATCTCACAAATGTCGCCAATGTTACTAAAAGGAGTGTTATGGACAAATTCATCTTCATCAGAACAGAACATAGAAGTTCCATATGGTCGATGAGAAGAGGAAGGATTATCAGCGATTTTCTTACCCAACCTGATAAAAATAATTTGATTTACACATTACATATTTATTAATACTTTTTATAAAGGTTTTGTAATTCGTATTGAAAAACGTAATAGTACATACCCTTTTTTGTACAGGTTTATATCTTCAATATCTCCATTGATGAACAGTCGACTAACTCGATCTCCAAAAGAGTTAGAAACATACGGTTTTCCTATATAAAAAAAACATTAGGAAAAAAAATTTGAAATATTTAATAATAAGAAAATTTAGAAGTTAGAACTTAATTTATAATGCAAAATATAATGTAGCTATAAATATAAATATAACTATATATATTTATTAATATTATACAACCATTATAAAACTTCAAACGGCCAAACTGCATTATTATTATAAATTCTTTCTCTGTTTGATGAGTTGCAACATATTTAGACATCTCCATGGCATAACTATCCCACAACGTTAAATAGATGCGCAAGCCCCTTCAAAAAAGTACAAATTATTTTAGTAAAAAATAAATAAACAATTTATAAAGCTACGTAATTTTTTTTGTATATAAAATGCAAACAAAAAAATAAATAAATAAAGAATACATACTCGATATCTTGAATTTCCATTGTTAACCTCTTTTTATCAGCGACAACCTTCATTGCTGAAGAACTTGTTAACATGTCCTATAACATCTAAGATCAAGTATAAAATAAACATTAATGAAACATAACTTATAAAACTATTATTATGGTTTGGTTGTGATGAAAAAAAGACTATTAGAACGAAATATACCTATTGTAACATATTCATCAACCTCCCTATCCAGAATTTTTTGAAAGGGCACAAAAGAGAAACCAAAATCTGGACCTTGGAAACCATCATATTCGGAAGCTTGAGTATTCATATTCAAGCAGAGTTTGTTTGGGTTTGGAGCATACTTGTATTTAGAGGAATTGACCCCAACTCCTGGATTTCTTATAATAAGAGAAGAATTTTCAGTCAGAAACCTCTCAAATCTAAAAAACAACCGCTTAAATACATTCGCTTGAATCTTGTCACTCTATTCATTATAAAAAAAAAAAAAACACTATAAATATGTATCTACGTAATTGATGTATTTTAACGTACGAAAATAAGAAAATTCATATACATTAAAATTAAAAACATCACAACTAAAAAAAAGTTATGAAATTTAAAAATAATAGGATATAAAAAAAACGTGTTGTTGAGTTTTACATTTTCATCACATAGGATCATTTCAATTGAGTAACATCATTAGGATTGCGACGATCGGGTAGACGCCAAACCCGAATAATCTTTAGCTTTAACGCCACACCGTTTCGGTTTACATGAATTTGGTTAACCATTGTAAACTCATTTGCATCTACAGCAGCCATTGATCTTGTTAACTGGAAAACATGATGTAAAAACCAATAGATGACTTCAATAACACAACAAATCAAAATCAAAATAAATAATGTTTATGTATTTAAAGATGAGAAACAGAAATTAACCTAATAATATATCTTTGCGATTACTCAAAGTGCATTCAACGTGTCTTATTACAATCGTATGTGAATTGGTTTGACTTGTTTATATAGTTATTCAATCAATTCAATAATAAGAAATGGATGAAATAGTGGCCGGTTAATTAGCATTCGAATTAGCATTGTTATTATTGTTATAACATTATGTATTGATTGAATTTAGTCAACGTCAAGCATTTCTTGATTAACTGGCGTATGTCAAGCATTATATAGGTATTCATATAGGAATTCAATCAATTCAATAATAACAAATGGATGAAAGAGTGGAGGGTAATTAGCATCCAAATTAGGATTGTTATTATTGTTATAACTTTATGTATTGATTGAATTTAGTCAAAGTCAAGCATTCAAACCATAACTGCCGCATGTCAAGCATTATAGTTAGTTGTGATTTGTTTTGATCTATTCAATGTTATTTAACTAAATGTTCTTTATATGTTATGTCAAGCATTATATAGGTATTCAATCAATTCAATAATAAGAAATGGATAAAAGAGTGGAGGGTAATTAGCATCCGAATTAGCATTGTTATTATTGTTATAACATTATGTATTGATTGAATTTAGTCAAAGTCAAGCATTGAAACCATAAATGCCGCATGTCAAGCATTATACCTAGTTGTGATTTTTTTTTTGATCTATTCAATGTTATTTAACTAAATGTTCTTTATATGTTATTATATGCTTTACATATATCATTATGCTACAGATTCGAAACTGCAAAAGGTTAGTGTGTTATTGTTTGAATGCTTGACATACATGATAACTATAGTGTATAGCAGCAAAGATCTTGACAATAACATTATGATTTTTATGAGTAAATTCGTATTTAAAGTGAATATGTTATTGAATCAGGATACCAAAAAATTCGTTTGAACATGTATAAATACCTTATGAATAATGTGAGTGAATATAGCTATTTATCTTAATGTATATTTACAATTTTGTAAATTCGTATTCAAAGTCAAGATCAGTAAACATATTACTTTCCTTATACATTCAACAATGGAGTAGAAGGAGACCATCAATTTCGCCTTAACATGCTTGAAAATTGGACCAGTAAATTCTTATTCAAAGTCAATTTGTTATTGTAGAAGGAAACCATAAATTTCGCCTTAACATGTATCAATTCCTTATGAATGTTGTGAGTAAATTCATATACATTATGTATTCTAAATAATCGTGTCTTGCCACCACTGATTAACGTATACACATTCTTACAATTACAACATACTAAATATTCGGTAAAAATCTAAATGTTATTGTATATAATAATGGAATATAGTAATGATTTTAATGATTATTGACTCACACATTTTCGTTCTCATTTAGACATGTTGACCATAATTAAATCTTAGTCAACGTGCATAATTACACATTTAAATTCCAATTAATACGAAGTTTGAAAATTTATAGCATAGTCAAAGGTCAAATTCTATTTAATAAGCAGTAAACTTTATTTAAAATAAGTATAAAAGGAAATCACAATAAATAAAGAAGTAACATTAAACTGACGAGTGTATTGAAAATGTGTTTAATGGAATGAACGACAAAATACATTGAACACGGATTAATTCATTTGTGACAAATCAATAACTTCTTGTGTGTCAATCTTGGTAACAAAAAGCCTACGTGGTATGTCAAAACTTTAATGTTGTTGTTTCGTAAGTTTTTAGATAACAAAAACCTATTCATGGATTTCGGCAATGTCTGGACAAACACGTAAAAAACAACATTATAATAACGAATAAGCTTTTTTTACTTAAAAAAAATTAGAAACGTCATACCAAAACTCGTGTGGAAGGGTCATGAATAACCTTGAAGAATTTGTCACCTTTGTGATAAGCCATAATGAAGTTATTTGTCCTAATGAAATCATGTTCTTCGTCTGCAAAACAAACTTTTGTTAAAGTATCCATAAAGTCACTAATACTCGAAACTGATTTCAATTTTTTTTTTGTATGAAATCCTGTATTTTGTTTTTTTATAATCTTTTTTTATATTCACACATACTCGAAACTGATTTCAATTGCAATCTGTTATTAAAACCACAATCATATCATCAATGATTAAACCTGATCAGAATTACTTGTGTGTCGATTTCATCCAAAGCAGAGACTTGATCCTAAACAGATTATCAAATGGTGTTAATAAAAAAAAAGATTCTGATCATTACAAATAAATCCGAAATAAAACGATTGTATTTCTGTTTGCTTTAATATGTTAGTAAACCGCTATGTATGGATATCATACAAATCAGAAACATAATCGAAAACAGATTAGATAGTTATTTTAATAAGAAAACGTGTTTTGTAGTTAAATATTTTGTAGAAGGTTGATAGCTATACGATTGTGATTTATCTTTGTAGAAAAATAATGATAGAAACCGATTATGTTTATCTTTTATGTAAGATGATTGCAAGCATTATGTATCAAACTAATCAAAATGCAGAAAAATTATCAAAAACATTTCGAGATTGATGTAAGATTGATGAACAACATACCTTGCAAAAAGAAGAATGAAAGAGGAATGAGGAATGAGAAAGGAATTATTAGGATAGGAAGGAGGAAGATGTTGTAACATACAAATGGATGTTGACAAAACAAAAAAAAAAGGTTTATATAATACTTTTTCATGGAGCCCCATTTAGGATTTGGATCCTTGAAGACCCTCTAAAAATCTAGGATTCAACCCTAGTGTTTTCATTTATTATATAGATAGATGTGCCAAAACTAAGAACCAAACATTACATTTGCTACATAACTTAATTATATATTCTTAAATTGAATGGTCGGTGGTCAAGCAATTTTTATTTAACTCCCCTTAGCTTTTATAAATCAACAAAAATTACCTCTAAGTTTCTAACTTGACAATTTATTTAACACACCTTAACTTTTATAAATTGATAAAACTCACCACTAATTTTCTATTTCTAACGTGACAAAATCCAAGTTTCTAACTTCACAAAAATCATATTTCTAATTTCTAACTTGACAAAAAAAAACCTCCATACTTTATGACTTTTCTTCCGCACTTAAACTTTTGACACGTAACTCATTCTACCCCCAAACATTGCTATAATCTCAAAGGTAACCCTATAACTTTTTTAATATCACTTTGACCACCGCAGATTTCTAATTTTTGACCGTATCCTAAAGCTAATTTCTTACGTTTATATTTTTATGGACGTGTCAGTATAAATTCGAGTTCATCTACGTTTTAACGTAGTTTTTTGTTTGAAAACGAGCAGAGTTAAATATAAAATATTACGTTTTGATGTAAACTTTGTTTGGAAACAAATCAGGTCAAACATAGTACGTTTCAATTCGGTGGCATAAATTTGAGTCACCAAACGTTTCGACGTAAAATTTAGTTCGGAAACAAGTTTGATCAATTGTAGTCTATACGTTATGATTTCACTTATGACGCCACCGCAACAGGTAAAAAAACTTGTTACATATGAAGCAACATATTAACCACCTGACTCATTGTAGGCCTTGCCACACTATCTTCCTCTACACACATCAATGCTATTTCAACCACCTTTTCCATCACTCTCCCATCATACTCCCCCCTTATCGAACCATTAACCGTTTCGTCAACCCACCCTTCTCTTTTAACCATCCCCCTCACCCAATTCACCAACCCCTCACCATTCTCCCTACACGGACTCCGTCCCGTTATCATCTCCAACACCACCACCCCGTAGCTATACACGTCCACTTTCGACGTAATTGCAAGGTTCAACACCCACTCTGGAGCCATGTACCCCCTCGTCCCTCGCATCATCGAGAAGTTCCACTTCTCCGTCCCCCCTCTGTCCCACCTTTTCGACAGCCCAAAGTCCGCCACCTTCGGGTTGTAGTTACCATCTAACAGTATGTTATGCGGCTTCACATCACAATGCAGTACCCATTCCAAACACTCTTCGTGTAAATACGCTAATCCTTTTGCCGTACCTATCACAATGTTTAGTCTGGTAGCCCAGTCGAGTTTATCTTGCCACAAGTTACTCGCTAACGATCCGTTCTCCATATACTCGTAAACAACCAGCCTGTGCTTTCCTTGCGCGCAGTAGCCCCACGTCTCTATCAGGTTCATGTGATTCATCCTCCCAATCGTGCTTATCTCCGCTTGAAACTCGTCTTCCCCTTGATCACCACTGTTTTTCAGCTTCTTTATGGCTGCAATCCTGTTGTCTTTTAACCTTGCTTTATACACAACCGAAGCACCACCGCTCCCTATCTCTTCACTGAAATTGTTCGACGCCTTCTTCAGCTCACTATATGTGAACCTCCTAAACCCCGTCGACACTGGAAAATAGATTTGCTCAGTCACAGACGAATGTCTACTGCTGCAATACCAGAAAAACAATATACACACGATTTCAATTCCCCCAATTGTGCACCCGACCACTATTAGGATTAGGAAACCAAGTGGCTTAGTGTTGCTTTTTTTCTCAGGACAACTGAAGTTCGATTCGCTTATGGCTTTCGCAGGATTAAAAGACGATACCAACCTCTTTGGTAACTTGATATATATAGTACTGTAAACCCCATTTTGATACCCGTTATGCAAAGAAGACTTCAAGAAACAAAAAAACAGACCCGTCCCAACTTGCGACGCAAAGTTAAACCCCTTGCAGTTATTATCCTGTAAACATTCCATCTTGCAAGCATCCAAAGTAGTGTTGAGGTGAAAACTAGTATCATACCCGTAGAATTCGGTATAAGGCATCTCAATGAAATCATAATCATCATCATCTCCCTTGCACACATGGGATTGCTCGGGTTCACACCCGTGACTCCAGTCTTGAGTATTCACCATCTTGAACCCATGTACACAACTGCATTTCTTTCCTGAATCACGAGAATAAGTACACAGACTATTCTGTCCACAAGTACCATCAATCCTGCATATATGACCGATCGCCTGCCATTGAACTTCCCATTCCATCCCTTGAACCAAACTGTAAAGTCTTAGATTACCATCGGTGTCAAGGCGCATCATTCGTTGTGGTCCCAATCCAAAATCAGCCGAATCGAAACTGAAACCGTCTGTTGACTTAAACTGACCATAAGAATCAAGAACTGCTGTCCTGCTGTCTATGTACTCAAACCTCCCAGCAAAGTATGTTCTTAACCTGGGGTCAGGCCAGTACTTTGAAGTCGTTTCTGGACTGTCGTAAACAAGCCGAAGAATGCTGTCTAAGTCGAAAAGCAACTTATAGTAACCCGAAGAGTGGTTGCTAGAGCTTCTGGAGGAAACAAGCATTGTGTCTCTAGTAAAGGGTTGGTTTGGAAGAAGGGTATCTGTTGGTTGATCAAAGCTTTGCCAAATAGACTGTTTGTTATCATGAAGCATAAGGTTACCTGTGTTATTGAGTGTTAGTTCAAGTAAGGAAGACATTGACTTGGTCTGCGTTGACCAGATAATATGTTGGCCTGCGTCTATCAGAACAAGATTACCATCTTTCCATAAGGACAGCTTTGATTTTTTACCGTTTACCGGCGCGTCTCGGTTAGCCATCCAGACCAAGGTTCGAGCCGTTGGAGCCCCGGATGCAGTGAACCACACTGCAAAGACATAAGCATTTTCTCCGACTTGATGAAAGCCGGCTGTAAAAAGGCCGTTTGGGGACACGATAAGGTCATCTTTGTTTTCAACAGATAAAGATGAGCCTCGAGTTAAACCATGGGTTGAAGAGGAAAATAATATTATTATGATTGTAAGAACAAACAGAAGAAGATGAATATGATGATGGAGGATTGAGGCAGCCATGGTTTTAAAAAGGAAATATGACCGACTCTGAAATATAAATATATGATTACTACTACTAGTTTGACTTTTAAGTCGCTTCTTATGCAATCTTTGAGAAAACGAGGTTTTATGTGGCAGTAAAGTAACTAAGTAAGCTTGTAGATTAATAAAATAACAAAACTGGTGACATGTATTAAGATCTGCCTTGTGTTAACGGAAGAAATATATAAATAAATGAATGAAAAAGAAATATTATTATGTACCTTCTAGTAATGAAATGTTATTGACGAATTAAAGGTAGTCGGTGGATGGAATAATACGATTTTTTGAGGAAATTTCCAATGCCGTGTAATTTTAAAATTCAAAGTTTTCCCACTGAGTGATTAAATTTGTTTATAATCTAATATTAATATAATATTAGCTACACGTTTTTTATTTTTTTGAAAGGTATATTAGTTACACGTTTGAAGTACAGTCTCAAAAGCTGTTTTTTTTTTTTTTTTTTTTTTTAAATAGATACCTTTTTAGTTTTTTGTTACAAGATATATTATCACGACGTAAGCCTAAAGTAGATTAAAGTGCATCAATTACACAATGTCACGTCATTTTATCTTTCAAGTAGCCTAAACACTGGAAACGCCTAACATAAAGTAACCTGAAACTAAGGACCCCACCACTTTACTATACCCACCAAACACACACACACACACACCACATGAGATGGTCCAGACCCGAAAACCCATTTCTTTCTTCTTTCTTTCTTCGGCTTTCTTCTTTATTTCTTCGGCGAGCACATGCCGATCCACCTAGCCGATCCTCAAGGGCCAGTGTAGCAGATTTGGCTACTATGCCAATCAGGTGAAGCCGAGAATGCCCCGTAGTGTCTGAAGAAGTATATAATTAGGTCTTGCTTTTTAGTTTTTCCTATTCCAAAGTCAAAACTTTCCTCTGATGTGTGTTTGAACATAAGACTTCGAGAGCCAACTGAGTTCTCAACAGAGAAATCTTTCCGTCATTTCACATTGAATATTCAACCTGGCTTAAAATTGCTTTTTCAAGAATTTAAGAAATACGAATACAAATTATTTATTAGGTTTAAGAACTCTTTAGAGTTAACTTAGTATAATTTTGTTGAGGAACTTCATATGCATTATTAGCCCTATGAACTTTTAATATGAAGCTTATAAGTTCAAGGTTGGCTTGAAGCAAAATTATTCTAGATTGAGCCAAAGTTTTATCACAATTAACTTTTGGGCGGTGGGTTTTATTTGGAATGGTGGCAGACCATGTCATCAGTGCCGTCGGTGTTTGCGGACGGGCATGTGATCGCGTGTCGAGTGCTAATCAAAAACTATATTAAAAACAACTCCTTAGCTACAAGGACTGCAGTATAGGGAGTAGGGTTGTCGAACCACGAGGAGTATGTGGTTAGTGTTAGTAGCAATTTTATTAATTAAACTAAATAATTAAAAATAATATTTTATAAAGTAGAATGTTGTTTTGCTTAAAAAAATTGATTAAGTGATTCCAATAGAAAACAATAATAATAAAGAAGTAACTCCCTCTAAACATCAGGTTCTAGGTTTCACACAGTTTTCAGTTTATAGATTGGGAACCACATAGACATGGTTCTGGAAATTAGTTAACTAGCCCGTAGTACAGGTTCTTGTCATCAAACCCAATTAACTACCCAATTTGCAAATATCAAGTCAACCCTCTTTAGTCACCCAACCCGAATCTAGGTTTTGTCATCAACCGAACGAGTTGTAAAGAAAGAACTCAAAACATAAACAAATTGTTTCAATTAACTAATGCATCAATAATGTTAAGAAGTTTGTCATCACAAGCAAAAACAATATCCAATACTGAAAATAAATAGAAAATGTGCAAAACCTAATCGAACCATTTGTCTAGAGAAAGCTACAAAAACCTTAGCCTTACATCTTGGTCATTGAAGCTTCTTCCCTATTCTTGTTGTGCGATCCCTTTTTCTGTGCGTCCCCCTTCGAATTGCCCCTCTAAAAACAAAATTGTGTTGTTAAATATAATCCTCCAAAACCCTCCAAGCCTAATGGATTTGGGCCATGGCCACGTGACATAAAGTCACACTTCCAACTTTCTTTCTTTCTTTTTTAAACAAATTATTATTATTATTCAACTTGGGTGTTCTTTGCTCGACCAAAATTTCTCGTCTACGCCTCAACGACCATGAACACCTGCTCTCAAGTGTTTGTGTCTCGATTAAAATTCTTTTGTTTTGAGCCAATTATCCACGAACACCTACAAAACACAAACGCACTAATAAACAATTAAGACCGACTAAAAGCACACAATAAAAGACTAAAATATATACAAAACTAATATATTAACAAGGTGTTTTCACCAACACATCAGCATGACCTTTTGCCAGTAGAGGGTGATCGGGCTTTTGTTAATAGTTCACGAATAAAACAAAAAAAAACATATATTTTTAATTATTATAGTATTGGTATAAGCATGGCCGGCTCTAGCCCAATTATTTTGAGGCTAGGGCTTTAGGCCCCCAATTCTATAAGGCCTCAATTTTTTTATTATTATTAATTTTTTTGTATATGAAAATGGGCTTTATTTGGGCTAAGTGGTGGTTTGATATACGAGCAGACTCCTAATCAATTAATAATCTTCATGAAATACCAACATATAATAAAGGTGCCTCTTTTCATTCCAGGGTTTACAACCTGACCATTTATTGTCTACTGCATCGAGAAAGAATAAAGAGCAACTTAAAAAAAGCAAAGCAACAGACAAGATGAGAGAAATGGATGGAAACATAAATTTTGAGTTTTGAATAGGTTTTTCATTGGACTGCAACTCTGCAAATGCCTTTTTTTTAAGGCCCCGAATTTTTACCCCGCTTTAGGCCACCAAAATGGTTGAGCCGGCCCTGGTATAAGTCTCGGATTTGAATCAGGAATAACCTAATATATTTTTGCATCTTTCATAAATATTAACTAATGAAAGCAATTAATCGCTAACAAGTGCATGAATTACTAATATCCATGATTCACATATTTACGAAATATAATACATGGTCCAAATATGGATCAACATTGCTACTTCTATGTAGCACATTACATTCTTAGTTGTAAAAAGGTTGGTTATTACTGAAGAAACACCAATCTAATAATCAGAATATAACAATGATAATGAACTAACAACGCAAAGGAACGAGCTTCTTATATTTATCAAGACAAGTTACAAGACACTGTTATACGATTATTACAGAGTTTCGACTATAATCTATCCCTCACAGCTTACTATATGAATTCTTTCCCTTGGTTTTCGATCCCTTCTTCTGATGACGAAGGGAGGTATTTATAGGCTGCTTAGGTAGCCTGTGATTGGCTGTGAGGAGCATGGCAGCTGTCTTGTACGATTGTGGCCGTTGTCATTTTTTGCGCTGTCTTCCTTTGATTGGTCCACGTGTCCTGGCGTCGTCCTTTTCGTCCTTTTCTGTACCTCGTAGGTGATCATGGAGCAGGGTGTCCTGGCCTGTGATTGGCTGCTGGCTCTGCTCCTGTCGGGTGACACTTGTCCTTTCTTGTGGTTGCATGCGCCGTCTTCCAGAACGCCACGTCATACTATTGTGTTGACGTGTGCGCGGGTTTCTTTCCTGCGCGTGTGCGGGTACCTATCTCTTCAAGTCCCCCTAGTCCAGTGTGTTGTTTGTGTAGCATGCGAGACGCTGGACTCAGTTTTGTGACGTAGGCCATCCTTAAAAATTGCGCGTTGATTAGGCGGGGGGAGCTCCTGCGCGGTATTGTGCAAGTGGGGTAGGTGTGGACGCCCCCTAATTAATGTGCACATCAGTTCTGTCAGTCCGCGTGAGTGACGCGACTGGTTGGTAGCCGAAAAGTCTCTGACGGTTGTACAAACGTCAGAGACGTGGTGGGCCCGGGTCGTTTTGTCTCCTTTACATTGTGACGTGTCCTCCACTGGTTGGTGGGCTTTTTGAATTTCGAAAAACCGTCAGGCCACGTGTCTTCCACGTGTGGCCTTCTTATTTAAACCCTCTCTCTCCTCTAACCTTTTCACTTTCCTCATAACTTATTCTCAAATCCTCTGTTTTTTTTCTCTCTGGCGATTTTATATTTCTTCATTATCTTCCCGACAATATTTCGTGTTTTTGAGTCATGGACCACATTGTCAACATTCCCAAAAAGAAGCGTGGATCGAAGAAGGGAGATGACGGTTCAAAGAAGAAACCGCCCCTGCTGGGGAAGTGACGGCGGTTTGGAGTAAAGGGGAATTTAAGAAGTTCAGGAAGGGAGTTGGTTTCCCGTCTTCATATGGGGTGGAGATTCCTGCTCCAGATAAAACTATACTGGAACCCCCTGTTGGGAAGGTGGGATTATATGCTTGCTACTTCCGAGATTGCAATTTCAGGGTTCCGATTACCCAGTTTCTCGGTACCTTTATTCGTGCGATTGGCGTGCACATTAACCAGATCCATCCTGGTCTGATGTCTAGGCTGATGTTCTTCGAGTTTTGCTGCCGTGCCAACAAGATCGAGCCTTTGGTGGACATGTTCCTGGTGTTTTATAGTTTGAGCTTTGTGGAGAGCTGGCTCTCGTGTAGGCCGCGCCCTGGGGTTTCTGCCTGCGCTGGGGCCGGGGTGAAGAGTTTCCGGGAGTGGAAACCTAAATTTTTCTGGATCAATCAGGGAGTTATTCCTATTGAGATGGGTAGGTTAGACCCAGCGGAGGGATTGGGTAAGATGGAGCTGATTCAGTATAAGGATCAAGCGTGGTTTAACACCTTGACCAGCCATCCTGTTGATTTGTGCGAGATCCCTGAGACCGCTCTTGTGATGGCGGGCATGAGCATAAAGTATGATGTAGAGGGTCGCAATCCGCACCTGACTGAAGATGGAAAAGGTCAGTGATTGATTGTCTTTTTCCCTCTGCGCTTGCGCAGGGTTTATTGTGTCGTTATTGACTTATTTATTTCTCTATACGTTGTTGTTCGCAGATGTAGATTGCCTTTACAGCATGCTGTTAGGCGGGGACAACATGAGATTCGCTTTTAAGAAGCTGGCGGACAACGAGCTTTACATTTTGGAGAAAGCTGGGGACACGCTCGTCCGTCCCAAATTAGATGATGTGCCGCAGGAGGCTGCGACCTCGCAGTTACTCATTACTGAAGCCGGTGAGTCCTTGCCACCTTATGAGAATCCTTCGCCCGTCAACATGTTTGTGCGGACGGGCTTACCCTTACTTGTGATATCTAGTGATGAGTCTTCTGACTCATCTTTGCTTTCGCCAATTGCGTCATCTACAGGGAGGCGAGATGCGCAACAAACACCTGCGCGTGCGGATGACGACAGCGAGGAGACTATTGATGAAGACCCCCTTGTGCATCGCATCTCCAATCCGCGGGCGAATGTGACCAGAGGTGAAGACTATTTTTTTGTTTTAAACCACGAAGTGGTTAACAGATACTTTGAAAATTACCAGCCTTTTGAACGAAGCTACGTTGAACTTTCAGATGCGTTCGTTCAAGGGGAGTCCGTGATGAAATTGACTGAAGAAGTTCAAGGCGCTATGCTGACGAAACCTGTCACCGCAGGGCCATCTGAGGGTGGAGCTGTTCCCGTTGACGTGCCCCGTCATAAAAAGCGATCTAGGCGGTCAAGTAAAGAGAGAAAAGCCAGCGGGGAGTTGACATCGCCTGCTGAGAAGAGAGTGAAGCTGGACACGCTTGTTCAGTCTGCGGAGGAGGATTTGTTAGGTGAGTTTGCTACTTTTTTCCCCCTTCCTTTCCTTTTTATTGGCTAATGGCCTTGTGTTTTTTGCAGCTTCGTTGTTGGGCACCACCGCGCCCGAGGATGTGACTGCTGCTCCTGTCAACAAGGAGTTTGACATTGGGCCCATCAGGCCGACGTCTCCTGATGAGCGGGTTGAGGAGCCTGCGCATACTGATGTGCAGGACAATGTGTTAGCCACTTCGTTGTTGGCGAACCCGCCATCGCCTCCTCGCCAGCCTTCCCCTGTGCAGGGATCAACACCACCGCGCCTGCCAACGCCACCGCGGTCGCCGACGCCTGTGCAACTCCCTACTCCTCCGCGGAATGATCCGGAAAATGATGAAGGGAGAGTGTCGCCGCCGGATGTCAGCGAGGGATATGGCCATGGCGTCGATATGACTATTGACGATGATGATGAGAATGAGAAACGGGTGACGACGGAGCCGAATCTCAGTTCTTCAGGTACACACCCGGTTGGGGGCGGGGAGTCGTCTAGTGGCATTTTTGTGCCTAACTGGACGTTGACGCCGGCCGCCCGTTTCTTAGGTGTGGAGGAGTGTCGCCAATTTTTGGCGAATGCTATCCCTCCTGGTGAGCGCGAGCACCAGGCTACGCGTCCTCGCGGGGACCTCATGGATGACCACATTTTAAGTGTGGCCAACATGTTATCCACTTCTGCTGAGATAGTGCGGGAGTGGGGGTCCATGGCGCATGATCGTCATAAATTTCATCAAGATTTGCAGCGTGTGACGGAGGAGCGTGACCGCATGCATGCGGAGCTGAAGCGCGCTAAGTGGGACGCCGTTACCTTTCGCGATGAGCGTGACAAACTCCGTGAGCACATCTCTGAGAGAGAAGAGCAATGGAGGGTTGCTTGCGCGAAAGATAATGCAAAGATGGAGGCGACCAAGAAGCGTATCAGCGAGATTGAAGCTCAGAGGGATGAGTTTTGTAAGGAGTTGGACGTGCAGCGGCGGCTGGTGCAGCAGCACAAAGATAAACTAATTGAGGCCCGCGAGCTGTTCAAGGAGAAGGATCAGTTGATCGCCGACTTGCGCGAGGGGCATGACGGGTTAGACAAGGAAAACTTGTCCCTTCACCGAAAGATTCTTGAGCTTGAGGGGCAGTTGTTGGAGGCCCAGAATGAGAAAGATGTGGCAGAGGAGGATCGCGCCTGGGTCCTTGGATGTTGCGTCCCTGAGGTATGTTCCCCCTTTTTGCGTTTATGTCTTCTCATTATTTTGTGTTTGCTTGTACTAATTTTGTTTTTTGAGTATCGTGCAGGTTGCCCATCAGGTAAAGAACTGCGCGCAGACGCGTCAGGCTGTGGCCGCAGTGAATGCAGCTGCAAAGCTTGTGGGTCGCAAGGCTGGCTTCATTGAAGGGTACCAGCACGCACAGGATGGGAAACCTTTGGATCAATTCCCTTTGTATAAACAAGACTTGGACGCTGTGTTTGCTAAGAAGGCCGCTGAATTTGACGAGCTGAAGTATGAGCTGGTGGACTTCGTTGTAGGTCACCGTGACCGTCCCAGCTGCTTTGAGCTCAAGGAATCATTTGACAAGGCCGGCTTGGTGCATACGCGTCATGAATATGCTAAGCTGAAGGCGATTGATCTGGCGGCTGAGACTCAGGCGGAGGGTGATGAGCGGTTGAGCCTGTCTGGGTCAGACGATGATGATTTTAGTGATACATCTTCCACGTCCAAGAAGTGAAGCTGAATACTATGTCTTTATGTTTAATCTTGGTTGTATTTGTAGCTCCGCTTTTGGCCTGTTTTAAACAATATGTAATTGTTCTACTCTTATAAGTATTGTTGAACATATTTATTTTGTTAATGGCAGTTTAGTTCATCCCTGCCTTGTGTTAGTGTTCATATGTCTTGTTATTATTTCATAGCTTTTACTCTGCGCGTCACATCTTTATCTGAGCGTCCGCGCAGGAATTCATTAGACATAAGATTTTGAGCATATCACGTTTAGTGTTGTATGTTCGATTTACGACACTGTATTGTAGATATGCTACGTATAAGCAAACGCGTGTCTATCTTAACTATACAACGTGTAGGGTGCGCGTTGCATCTTAACTGTGCAACGCGCAATTTTAAGGAAATTGCAGATTTTCTCGATGCAATTTCTAATTTTAGAGTGCGCGTTGCATCTTAACCATGCAACGCGCAATTTTAAGAAAATTGCAGATTTTCTCGATGCAATTTCTAAGTTTAGAGTGCGCGTTGCATCTTAACCATGCAACGCGCAATTTTAAGGAAATTGCAGATTTTCTCGATGCAATTTCTAAGTTTAGAGTGCGCGTTGCATCTTAACCATGCAACGCGCAATTTTAAGGAAATTGCAGATTTTTCTCGATGCAATTTCTAAGTTTAGAGTGCGCGTTGCATCTTAACCATGCAACGCGCAATTTTAAGGAAATTGCAGATTTTCTCGATGCAATTTCTAAGTTTAGAGTGCGCGTTGCATCTTAACCATGCAACGCGCAATTTTAAGGAAATTGCAGATTTTCTCGATGCAATTTCTAAGTTTAGAGTGCGCGTTGCATCTTAACCATGCAACGCGTAATTTTAAGGAAATTGCAGATTTTCTCGATGCAATTCCTAAGTTTAGAGTGCGCGTTGCATCTTAACCATGCAACGCGCAATTTTAAGGAAATTGCAGATTTTCTCGATGCAATTTCTAAGTTTAGAGTGCGCGTTGCCTCTTAACCATGCAACGCGCAATTTTAAGGAAATTGCAGATTTTCTCGATGCAATTTCTAGGTTTAGTGTGTGAGCACATGTAAAGTAAAGGAACTGCTATTTTTCATTTCATTTAAGTGGCGCAACGGCCTTCATTACATTGTGGTTTGCAGTTACATATAACATTTTCTTAATTGCGCCGCGTTCCATGTTCGGGGAACCGGTTTGTCTTCCAACGTTGATAGGTTGTAGGCCCCTTTACTAAGGACTTCTTGGATGCGGTATGGTCCTTCCCAAGTTGGGGTTAACTTTCCTTTGGGGAGGGCGCCGCTGGCTTCGTTGTTTCTTAAGACAAAATCTCCGGCTTTGAACGTTTGGGGTTTAACTTTGGCATTGTAGTAGCGCTCGAGCTGTTGCTTGTAATTTGCCTCTCTTATTGCTGCTTCGTCGCGGCGTATTTCTGCCAGGTTAAGGTTTGTGCGCAGCTCTTGATCATTATCTGTTGTGGTTGCGGAAAGTACTCTCGGGGATGGGCATCCAATCTCCGCAGGTATCATGGCTTCAGAGCCATATGTGAGGCTGAACGGGGTTTCACCGGTGCTCGTTTTGGTTAGTGTGCGATTAGCCCATAGCACGCTCGGTAGTTCCTCTGCCCAAGCCTTACCTTTTGTTCCCAACCTGGCTTTGATGCCTTCTACGATGCTGCGGTTTGCACGCTCAACTTGGCCGTTGCCCTGTGGGTGTGCGACCGAGGTAAAGATTGGTTGGATGTGCAAATCCGCGTACCATTTTAGTAACCCCTTGTCCGCAAATTGAGTCCCGTTGTCTGTGACGATTGACATGGGCAGCCCGAAACGGCAAATGATGAATTCCCAAATGAACTTCTTCACGTGGTTAGCCGTGATTTCAGCAAGCGGCTTGGCTTCCACCCATTTGGTGAAGTAGTCAATGGCGACTATTAGGAATTTCCTTTTGCCTGTCGTCATTGGGAAGGGTCCCACCAGATCAATCGCCCATTTCTGGAATGGCCATGCCGAAGTCACTGGTATGAGTTCGTTCTTGGGACGCAGGGTGTTGGGGGCGTGGCGCTGGCACGAGTCGCATTTGCGGATGATTTTTAAGGCATCTAGGTGCATGCCCGGCCAATAGTATCCCGCGTTCATGATCTTCGCGACCACCATGCGTGGCCCCACGTGTATCCCACATATCCCTTCGTGTATTTCTCGCACCAAATAGTCCGCGTCAACTGCATCCACGCACCGCAGCAATGGCCCTAGGTATGACTTCCGATAGAGCACTCCGTCTTGTATTTGGTATTGTAGGGCCTTGTGCTGTATCTTTCTGGCCTCGGCGCGTTGTGCTGGCAGGGCGCCGGTGGTCAGATAGGATGTTATCGGAGTCATCCAGCTGTCAGCACCCGTTTGGATGGCGTTGACCTCCTTGGGTGGTACAGACGGTTCGCTCAGCGTTTCGATTCGGACCTCTTTTGCTAGATGGCTGAAGGTTGTAGAGGCCATTTCGCTTAGAGCGTCCGCCGGCTTGTTCTGACTGCGTTTGATGTGGTCGATGGTGCAGCTGGGGAAGGTAGCCATGAGTTCCTTGGCGCGCTGGAGGTACAAAATCATTGAGGGCTCTTTTGCCTCATATTTCCCACTGATCTGACCGGCGACCAACATTGAGTCAACGTGCGCGAAGATGTGCTTGGCGCCCAGCTTATGCGCGATGCGTAGTCCAGCGAGGAATGCTTCATATTCAGCCTCATTGTTGGTGGCTTTGAATTCGAGCCTTATCGCGTAAGTGAATTCTGCTCCCTCTGGACTGACCAAGCGTATCCCCGCGCCGACGCCATCTTCGTTTGAGGCCCCATCTGTGTAGAGGTTCCAGATGGCCTTCTCGTCATTCAATGGTTGCGGGTCTTGTTCAGCTTTGCATTCTTCTATTTTTTCTTTTGGTACCTCCGCTATAAAATCAGCCAATACTTGTCCTTTAATTGCCGGGCGCGTCTTGTAATGGATGGTGTGTTCACCCAGCTCAATTGCCCATTTTGCTAACCTCCCAGAAACTTCTGGCTTTGATAGGACATTGTTTAGCTTGTAATCGCTCAGCACATTAATGGGATGGCCTTGGAAATAGCGGCGCAGCCGTCTTGATGCATGAACAAGGGCTAAAACTAGCTTCTCCATGATGGTGTATCTGGACTCTGCATCTGTTAGTACTCTGCTGACGTAGTAGATAGGCGTTTGGACCAGCTTTCTGTCTACCATCAGTACTGCGCTCACCGCCTGCTCTGTGGCGCAAAGATACATCGTCAAGGGCTCCTTAGGGAGTGGAGCGGTGAGCGTTGGTAGGTCCATCAAGCATTCTTTCATCTCTTGGAAGGCCTTTTCTGCCTCCGATGTCCATTTAAAATGGTTCTTTTTCAAACAGCTTTTCAGTGTTTCAATGAAAGGAATGGATTTGCTTGCGTGATGTGACAGAAAGCGGTTAATTGCTACAAGGCGTCCGTTCAGCGTTTGAACTTCTTTTAGGGTGGATGGGGAGGGCATTTGCGCGATAGCTTGTATTTTTTCGGGATTTGGTCTGAACCCATCTTTGGTGACCACGACCCCAAGAAACTTGCCTTCTTCCATCCCAAAAGCGCACTTGCTTGGGTTCAGCTTCATGCAGATTGCTTTTAAATGCTTGAAAGTTTCTTCAATGTCTTTTAGCATCTGATCCTCTTCTTTGCTTTTGATGACTAGGTCATCCACATAGACTTCTAGGTTTCTCCCGATCTGCTTGGCGAATGCGCGGTCCATCAGTCGTTGATACGTGGCCCCGGCGTTTTTTAGGCCAAATGGCATCTTTGTGTAGCAGAAAACTCCCTTATCTGTGCGGAAGGCAGTTTTGTCTTCATCTTCAAGTGCCATCTGTATTTGGTGGTAGCCTTTGTAGGCGTCCAGAAAGCACTTGAAGCGAAATGGGGCTAGAGAGTCTATTTTCAAATCAATTTCTGGTAGAGGATAGCAGTCTTTCGGGCATGCTTTGTTGAGGTCGGTGTAATCTACACACATCCTCCACCCGCCATTGCTTTTCTTTACCATGACTGGGTTCGCAACCCAAGTTTGATATCGTGTTTCCCTCAAGATGCCTGCCTTTAACAGTTCTCCGACTTGCTCGTTCATCGCTTGAGTTTTTTCGGCACCCATGCTTCTGCGCTTCTGCGCGATGGGTTCTACAGAGCGGTACGTGTTAAGCTTGTGTTGAGCGAGTTCGCGTGGAACACCGATCATGTCTGACGGTTGCCATGCGAAAACATCGATGTTTTTGCGGAGGAGCTGTTTCAAATGGTCCCTGATGTTTTCGGAGATTTCTGGCCCTATCGTTATGGGCTGCTCAGGGAACTTCGGGTTTAAGATCCATTTTTCTGGTTCTGTGCGCGGGCAGGGCTTCATCATTTTAGCTGGGTGGGGCTCTGTGGTCATGGCGCACTCTCTGTTGGCCCATACAATGGCTACCCCGTTTGGGGTAGGGAAACCAATCGCGCTATGCACAGTGGAGGTGACCATGTTGTAGGAAGCCATGGAGTCCCTGCCCAGGATGATATCATATTTAGACTTGGATGGGATGACGAGAAAGGTGATTTCTTCTGTTCGCGACCGCCCCTGCGCGCCTAGAGTGAGAGGGAAGGATATTTCTCCGAGGGGTGTTACAATCTCGTTGGAGAATCCCATAATCGGAGAATTGATGGGGCGCAGGCGCTGCTTGTCCTCTTCATCTAGGAGGTCAAAGCATTGACCATACATGATGTCTGAATTGCTGCCCGTGTCCATGAATGCTCTAGTGGTTCTGTAGTGGTCAAAAATGGATGTGACAATGATTGCTTTTGTGGCCGATGGGCCGCCTTTGACTATGGGGAAACACACTTGTTGTTCCCTCCATTCTGCTGTTGATTCAGTTTTCCTCTTTTGGCTCCGGTGCCCGCTGCTGTGTATCATCATGCTTATATTCTTTATCTTTTTGGGCGGAGGACCCCCCGCCTGCTTGCGTTCGACGTTTTGTAGCAGGTGGCCGAGCTTGCCGGACTTTAGTGCGTCTTCAATGGCTTGCCTTAGCTGGTAACACTTATCGGTGTCATGACCGATGTCTTGATGGTATGCGCAAAACTTGTTGTGGTCCAACCCTTCGCGCCGTTTGATGACCTTAGGTTCTGGGAAGTCAACGTTTTCCGTTGCTAGAACCTGCGCTGGTGTTTTAGTCAAAGGGGTCCAGTTGTTGTGACTCCTTCTGTTTGGCTTGTGCACGAGTGAGGTGTTGCGCTGAAAGTCTTGTGATGCAGGAGGCTTTGGGGTTGTCTGGTCGGCTCCTTGAAGCCTCGTCCAGACATTTCCCCTCACCTTCCTGTCATGTCTGTTGTTCCGGTTGCGCACTGCTTGCGCCTGTGTATCTGTGTACTGTGGTGCTTGAATTCTGCTCCAGACGGATAGCTCTCTTTCTGTCTTCGCATAATTCTTAGCGCCGCGCATGATCTCTTCCCATGTGTTTGGCATGCCTGTGCATCCGGCCAGTGTGCGGATCAACGAGTCACATCTTACGCCTTGCGTAAACGCTGCTTTCATAAGCTCGAATCCGATTGGACTAATCTGTAAAGCTTCGCGATTGAACCTGGTGATGTAATCCTCGATGGACTCGTTATCGCGTCTTTTAACTTGCAAAATGTCAGTGGAATCTCGCTCGATTCGTTTGTTTTGACTGAAGTGATCTAAGAATTTGTCAGTTAGCTCTTTCAGATTATCTATCTTTCCGTTTGGTAGGCTGTCAAACCATACCCGCGCTGCGCCCGTGAGCGTCTGCGCGAACATGTGACACCATGCTGGCAAGGTCCACCGCGCGCATTTTCCTGCGACCTCGAAACTTCGTATATGGTCATCAGGGTCGCCGGTGCCGTCAAACTTTCCCAAGGTGCTTGGCATTTTTGTCCCGGCGGGCAGTATGGCGAGTGCGATGCGCGGTGTAAACTTTGATTTTTCGCTGAACGAGGGAGGGTAATATGGTTTTGTGAGGTCGTCTTCTCCGGACAACAAGTGTGCTCAATCAACGGTGTTGGTCAAGTACTGGCTTGCGTCACGTTGAAAACGACTCTGTGACTCGTCGGAGTCTTCCCTCCATGTTGGGTCAGTGTCATGATTGCTTCCGCCGACGTGTCCCGTAGCTCTGGACGGCCCTTCTGAGATAGTGGCAGGCCTTCCTTCGCTGAAGGACAGGGCGCGGGATGCTTCTCTCAGGTGTTGTTCTTTAAGTTTGTGTATAAATGCTTGCTTCAGAGCTTCTTTCTGCTGCGCATACCACACCTCCGGGCTAACCATCGGCGTAGTACGAGCAGCAGGTGAGGTCTGAAGGTTATCGGTTGCAAAATGGAATGACGGGGTTTGCCTTGTCCCGGAGGACGGGGTGTGGCCCACGTCTGTGATGTGAACCTGCTCTTCCATGTGGCTATCGGGCTGGCTGGTGGTTGCCGGAGCTACACCAGTGCCGGACGTGCCTGTTGGAGAGTTTGTGTTCATTGGTAAAGAACTCATCACTGGTTTGTTTGAGAGATAGAAGTTTTTAAGTTGCTGTTCTTGATAACTCAATAGACGGATGGCGCTAATGAAGAAACACCAATCTAATAATCAGAATATAACAATGATAATGAACTAACAACGCAAAGGAACGAGCTTCTTATATTTATCAAGACAAGTTACAAGACACTGTTATACGATTATTACAGAGTTTCGACTATAATCTATCCCTCACAGCTTACTATATGAATTCTTTCCCTTGGTTTTCGATCCCTTCTTCTGATGACGAAGGGAGGTATTTATAGGCTGCTTAGGTAGCCTGTGATTGGCTGTGAGGAGCATGGCAGCTGTCTTGTACGATTGTGGCCGTTGTCATTTTTTGCGTTGTCTTCCTTTGATTGGTCCACGTGTCCTGGCGTCGTCCTTTTCGTCCTTTTCTGTACCTCGTACTGGCAAGTGATCATGGAGCAGGGTGTCCTGGCCTGTGATTGGCTGCTGGCTCTGCTCCTGTCGGGTGACACTTGTCCTTTCTTGTGGTTGCATGCGCCGTCTTCCAGAACGCCACGTCATACTATTGTGTTGACGTGTGCGCGGGTTTCTTTCCTGCGCGTGTGCGGGTACCTATCTCTTCAATTACCGTGTTGATGGATTTGTAGCTAGCTAGCTATATGTCTGTTATTGTGAATTTATGAGGTATAGTTGTATACTTGTTAAATTCAATTTGGTAGTGAATTATAGTTTGATTTCAGGTCCCGTCTTTGCATTTGGCCGGCTACTGCTTCAATGCGGGGCCTATTAGCGATATATATATATATATATATATATATATATATAAAGAAAACGTATATGCTGACGTGGCGTGCAATGGAGACCTCAACCTCCCCTTGAGAGTGCCACGTGGCATCATAATTGAAAGATTTTAGTGTTTTTGAACTATTTCCTTTTTTAATTAAAAAAAAAGATAAACATAAAACCCTAAATTAAATTGAGTTATTTTAGGAAAAAAAGAATTTAAAAATAAATTTAAAATTTTCTCTCTCATGTTTCCTCCCATAATTTTTAAACGTTTATATCTTTTATATACGGGATTTTTTAAAGAAAAAAATTACACCAAATTAACGAGCGTTTTATTATCTTTCCAACGAGTACCATAGTCCTATATAAAAAACGGAGAAAAATCGACTATTTTTAGTGGGGTTTCGTTCATACAGGAAAAAAACACACAAAGTGTTCATGTTATTCATTAATCATGTTTTTTCTTTTAAACCAGGTTCTTATCTACGATGTTGAAAATCAGCCCAATCGCCATGTTATCATTGGAATTTTACTAGGTATACTTCATCAAGAGAAGTTAGGAGAAAGAATCGCGCAACACTGCAACACATGGTGTCACCTTATAGCAAGGTTATTTTTTTATTTATTTAATTACATGAGTAATAATTATAACTATTAGTATTATTAGAATGGTTATATTTTTCAACCCCGGGATGCTCCCGGAAAGAATTGATAGTTGCTGACGTGACGTTCAATTGTGGCCTCAACCATCTCTTGATTATGCCACGTGGCATAATGAGATGCAATGATTACAACTTCCAACTTAAGTGTTTGTTTAGTTGATTAGGTTAGGAATTATAAGAGCCATTAGAATATGAGAAATTAGAGAGATGTGATGAGTTTTTTAATAGTTGCAGCTTACATAAGTGATTCTTTAGATGATTACTGTAACAACCGGCAAAAATAAGGTAATTTCGTACTAATTAACTAATATATGATTAACGTAATTAAATGCAATTATGTGTTGATTTATTTATCAAGGCCTTAGAAGATAGCAATTCCCAAATAATGCATAGGAATGCATACGTTTAATGACAAAACATGATAGGATCATGTGCGAGTAAACTTATCCGGTATGGACATTGGCAATTACCCAGTAAAAATTAAATAAACGAAAAGGATCCCGGACACCCAGGATGTAAAATAAAGGGTAATTTCACAAAATATAATGGGTTTTGGAACTCCAAAACCACAAGTGAGAGTTTTTCATACGAATCTCCCGGTAACGAATAAAGTGCGCGTACCGCACCCGATACGCGTACAACTTATAATTTCACCCGACAAAAGCCTAAATAACCAATCATCACTTAAACTAGGCTATGTTTAAGGGTTATTAAAGGTATTTTTAATTTCCGAATAACGCGCGGTTAAAACCCAAAAAATACCCGAACGAAGAGGGATTTAACTTAACAAATAATGGGTAAATATTTGGTGTTGTGGACCCCACCTAAACCCTTAAAGGGATCGGCCTAAAACACCCATACATAATATCTTTTCTTCTTTTTCTAAGTATCCCACATATATCCAAAAGATAATCAAGATTAAGCATGCATGGATGAACAAGTGTGTAAGATTTGATAGTACAAAAAGCAAGCCTAAACCTTGCTTTTTCTTGTCCAAAAATCGGCCAAGGATCCATAAGAGGACAACACCAAATCATTCACTAAGATCACACTTGCACACTTGAGATTTATTTAAATCTAGGAAAGATTACATGAGGATTACCATATCTAAGTTAAAATCACAAAATCCTTCTTTTCCTTCCTAAAACCTACGGCCAAACACACACATATACAATCTTCCTAAGATCACAAGTACACCATACAATCTTCACTAGATTTTACATAATCCATGGAAGATACATGTGATCTTTAGAGATATGGAAAGGATATTATAAAGATACAAGTGTGCATACATGAACATTCAAGCAAAAATCTTCTTCTTTTCTTTCTCCCTTGGCCGTATATTATAACACACACACACACACACACACACACTTTTCTTTCAAGTTTAACACATCCAAATCACCTCTAAATATCCATCCTTCAAAACCCCATTGTGTGTTTCAAGAGCTTGGAGCTTAACCACTTGGAAGAACACACTAAACCCCATTCAAATTCAAGGTTTTTGTCTTCCCTAGCCTTGAGCTAGTAGTAAGCTTCTTAACCTTGCTTTGATCATTAATATTCATGTTATGTGTTCTTAGAAGCAAGTTGTACATGAAGGGTTAAAATGTGGTTTTGAACATAAGCTTTAACATATTTTACTAGAGTAAAATGAATCATTAAAGACATGTAAATGGATCATAGATTTGATGTTAGTAATGTAGTGTTTCTAAAAGTTATAAAATCTACACCTACACTCATCTAGGATGATGATTTAAACATGATTTGGGAAGGTAGCTTGAATATGCTAAAAAGTAGTTTTGATCATCATAAAATGATCATCTAAAGTCTAATATAAGTTG
The DNA here is from genome assembly GCA_028751855.1 of Ambrosia trifida. NCBI lineage: Eukaryota > Viridiplantae > Streptophyta > Magnoliopsida > Asterales > Asteraceae > Ambrosia > Ambrosia trifida. The sequence continues at coordinate 20,151,992 of CM054126.1, read as the reverse complement.
GAATATGTTAGAAAATCATAAATGTAGAAGTTACATATTTAAAGTCTACTCACTTTGATAAGTGAAATTTGGATATGTTGGACAAATGCACTAATCACACATATTAGTAGCCTTAATGATGGAATATAAGGCTATTAAAAGTGGTATGATGTAAAAATAATCTAACATTAAGAAGATGATTCTTCAAAGTCCACTAATTTGGGAAAGAAAATGCTAGCTTTGGAAGTTAGGATGGAAAAATACAACATTTGTAAGTTAAGGGACTAATGTTGTAACTTCGAAAGTTGAGGGACTAAAATGGATATTATAGAAACTTTGATCCAAAAATGCAACAATGGAAAGTTTGGTGTCAAAAGCATAAATAATAATTTTCCAAGGATGGTTTGGTAAACACTAGCAAACTACTTGTGTATTTAGTATAAAAAGTGTATTTTTATAAAAATGGAAGTTTATAAAAATATGGACTTGTATTAACATAAGGGTTTTATAAAAATAGAGGTTTTTATAAAAATGTTGAACAATATTAAAAACTTGGGAAAACTTATACAAAAATGAACACTTTTGTATAAATGGGAATATAAAAGTGTTGGAAACATTTTTGTATACAAGTAACAAGTTTGGGTTAAAAATACAAAAGTATTTTTGAACCTTTCAAGTAATATGTGTTAGAGAATTAGAAATATAAATAATATTTCTATAAAACGCATATTGGAAAAATTAACTATCGGACTTAGATACATAAACTAACTATAGCGGATAAACGGACAAACAAGAGAAAAATGCCATTGCGGCAAGATGAGAAAATATATATTTTAGGAAGTAAAATATATATAACATGGATGAAAATTATATAGCACTTTCCTAAGTGTTGGAGAAAATATTCGTGGGAGAAAACATAATGTAAATGATTAAGACGTTAAACAAACGTATGGACTTAACAAGAAAAATTACACATTTATATATATATATATATATATATATATATATGCTCGACTCGATGAAATTCTAGTATATCTACTTAATGGGAAAGTAGATATGCGGGAAGGAAAACCGAGACGAGTAGACAATATATATATATATATATATATATGTGTGTGTGTGTGTGTGTGTGTATGCCGAACCGACGAGATCCTAGTATATTTATTTGAATGGGAAAATAAATATACGGCATGGTAAGTCGAGTCGGGCGTTAAGAATATACTACCGAACGACAAGACCTTAGCATATTTATTTGAATGGGAAAATAAATATGCGGCAAAGTGAGTCGGGTCGAGTGTTGAGAATATATTATATCAAACGATGCGATCTTAAGTATAATTATTTGAATAGGAAAATAATTATACGTTAGGTGAAGTCGAATCGAGGATAATAATATACAAGTTAAAAGGATATTAACGAGAATAATATATAACTTGTAAGAAAAGGGTAATCCATCGCCAACGAACCTAGGATACGCGTTTAATTAAACGGGAATTGGAATAACACGTGGTCGGGGAGTTGGGTGTACAACTTGCCAAGGCACATGCACTATAGATGTAGTGACTTATACGTCTAGGACGTTTGTAGGTGCGAGACCACAAATTTGTTATCTTTCCTTTTGAGCCAAGCACAGATTCAGGTGAGTCTCACGGCCCATTTTAAACTATTTTACGTTTTTCGAGGGAAAGATATGTTAGGGAAAATGTTTGACGGGATAATTACTTGAGTTGTGATCGCCACTCGGGGTTGAGACCTCTCTTCTATAATCATTAATTCAGGGAAATGAAACCGAAAGAATATTTGAATAGTACTATTGGTGCCTGACAAGGCCCACCCCTAATCGATAGCGTCGATTATGCATCGGCGTATGCCTGGGGTGCACGTATTCTGAAATCAAGTCGTAGGATACCGAGTAACGACTTGGAGCGGGGCATTATTATTATTTGTCTTGGTTTGGTTATAGGCTCAAGTAGAATTGTAGGAACTTGCAACTCCTATAAATTGTCATAACATGGTATTTCCCAAGAGTTAAAGTTTTGGAAACTAAAACCTGTGAACTCACCAATATTTATATATTGACGAATTTTAAACATATCTTTCAGGTAATTGATTGAAGATGGACAACATGGCGAGCTGGGTCAGGGGAATCTCTCAACTGGGCGTCGGGTGTTTTGAAGGGGTTTCACCTTTATTTCCCAAGGATTTGGGATATATTTGAGAAACCTCCTTACTTGTATTAAAAACAATTTCGTTTATGTGTAAACGTAAAACATGGTTTTTGACGCCTTAATAAATGACCCATTTTCTTAATTACTTATGATTTGCGTTAACCTTGACTTTATACGCTTGAACCGTCGCGCCACGTGTTTCCGCCATTGGCGTGGTGTGACAATTACTGATTAGGTTTTAGATTAGGAAATATGAGTTATTACTGATTATAATACTATGAACATGCAATAATTAAGAGATTTTGTGGTTAGTTAACTTGAGCCATTTGCAATAGGTTATCACGTAAAATTAGATTTTTCAATCCCGGGACTCTCCCGGGGTAATCAGCTAGTATATATATATATATATATATATATATATATAGTATTTAATATTGTGTTATATGCATTCATGTTGTATATCTCTCCATATGTTTAGGAGATATTGTTTCTATTGTTATCCCTTGTAATCCTGTATTTAAACCCTTCTATAATTCAATAATAGGCATCGAATTATCAAAGATTACAAGCAACTGTTGTTATCTCGATTATGATATTTAAGAATTTTGTATCAATGACTGGCATGTTGGGTTGTACAATGAAGCCAAGAGAAGGGCCAAATAAACCTCACATTGATATCCATTTCTTGTATACCATAACACGATTATGACTTCATAGTTAATAATGTTGTAGGGTTAGGATCAAATACACAATGAAAGAAAAATAGGAAGTCGTAGGAAGGGTATCAAACGGACTCCGATTGAACTCATTCAAGCGGCATTGGAATCGTCTTATCGAACCCTACGACGTTAGTTTTTAGGTCTTCGTATTTTTGGGGTTTTAGCTTGTAGTTTTTAGAATATGCGTTATATCATTGTGTCTTTTATATACCATTGTGTCATTTTTCAATTCACTGTGTCGTTTTTCTTCAGCATTGTGTTATATTTTTTGGCACTGTATTATATTTTGTGGCCCATTGTGTCATATTTTATGATCTATTATGTTTTTTTGTATCCTTCTCACCCTTCTCATTTTTTTGTAGCCTTTGTAGAATAACTCAACCCGTATGTTGTATACATACCCTTAAAATGTCGATAAACATCAATATCTGATTATTTCCACTTGTGTTGTTGCTTATCTCTAATTTTAGTTTTGGAAATTAAAATTGTATCATAGGTATGGTGCAAGCAAACCCTTCGCATCATAAGTGCCAACCAATGTATAGAAGAGAAAATGAAGCGGTCTGGATAATGGGTCAAATTGGGTTCGTGTAAAAATAGGCGTTTTTAGATCAAGCCAGAAACTCTATTTTACTTCTTGAAGGGACACAAATCTCCTTTTTTTTTTACAAAATGTAACAAAAAAAAAGTCTAACGTTGTCAAGTTAAGCTGGGAAAGCGATCTTTAACCGCACCATATCCTGCCACCATATGCTCAATTCATATTACTTTATTAGATGGACCTTGAATGTAAACACTTGTGTATTTCATTTTACTTTATAGTTAAGATGTATGTATGTGTAATGTGATGTGTCTCCCTTCTTGCTTGTTTTAATCAATTCCACGAGTTACATTCGGTCCTTAACATGGTTGGACATCTTATGGTCTATAAGCAAGGACTAACTCACCATGTCTAAGCCACGTTCGACCATCCTTACGCATGTTATCCTTAGTTTAACTTCTAACATTCATATGCTGAATCGATTGATAATAACCCAATTCAACCCATTAGGACCTAATAAGTCAAACATGAACATGGATGGTTTCTAGGGATTTCTAAGCTTACCCTTTGCCGCTTACCTGCTACATTCAATTGCATAACACGCGTTTTAAATACTTAGCATCAACAATGACGGTTTATGTAACATCACAAAAATTTTCCCCAAATTTTTCTATATAAAACCCTCACTATATATATATATACTTTATCCTTAATTTTATACATTTATGCCTAAAGCACAACCTATATATATATATAATAATAATAATAATAATAATAATAATAATAAAAATATTTCAGTTTAAAAAAAAAATGTTATGAAACAAAACAGACAGCAGGCCCAAATCCAACAAACAACACCCTACCCATACTCTTCCTTTAAAAATTTGCAGCCCAGAAAAAATAAAGAGTTCCTGAGCCCAAAACGGTTGCAGCCCAGGTATCTGGCCCAATAACCGGCCCAACCCCCTTCCACCTCTCCCCTTGGCTGTTAATAAAAAAGAAACAAAATTTTTGTTTATGCCGGGTTTCGAACCTGAATCAACCACACACAACACACGTGCACTAACCAACTGAGCCACACCAATCCTTTGTTCCTATATGAACTTAAATTTTATTTATGACATATCTGTTTTCGTGTCTGTTGCTTCTGGACGCGTCTGTTCAGCAAACGATTACAGTCAAGATCATTTTCTTGACTTGTGATTTAACCAATTATGGAATAATTGACTAATTTATTTTCGTGAACATCTAATAACGGGTATTACGCATATGATTCATCAATTATCGCAATCAAAATTGAAGACCATTACGCGTATAGTTTAAAACCCAGTCAAACTTGCCAATAATACGAACCAGATGCCATCACTATAAATTGGACCAACCCAGACCATCTCAACTCGCCACTAATCCTTTCTACATCTCCAATTTCTTCGTATAATCTGCTGTTCATGATGAACGATCGCATTCTTGACTTTTTTGTTTGACCGATCAACCGAGCTCAAAACGCGTTTGTAAGTTGAATTTTTTTTATGGGTTTTGTTCATCGGCTCATACACAACAGAAACCCTAAGTTTAATTGGGTTAACTTTGTGTGATTGAATCAATTGAAATAGCTAGGGCACGATTGATAATATTTGGGGAAGAACATGTAACCTGATATGATATTTATTTGTAAAAAAACTGAATCCAAACACAACCAGTGGCTTGGACCAGCTGGTTGTGTCTGGAGCCCCATATCAGAGCTACCCGGGTTCGATCCCCGGCTGTAGCGATTCTTTTCTTTCTTTTTTTTTGGTGTTTTACTTTAAACAAGAATTAAACATACATATAATCTTATAAATTCATTTTAAATTATCAAAACTCTTTTATTTATTCTACAAAAATTATCTTGTGTTAATCTGATGTAATAGTTCAACTTACAATTTTTAGTTTTCAAAAATTTATTTATTTAATATATATAATAAATAAATCAATTTTATTCTATTTTATTTATAAAAATCTATAAAAATATCAAAACGCTCTTATTAATTTCCACAAAAATTATCCTAAGTTTTTATAACATTAAGCTTTTCAGAAATGATTTTTATTTCTGAAAAATCATTTATTTAATATTTTTAATCAATTTTTGTTAGTTTTAATCATAATTAAATCATAATAAATTCAATTTTTATTATTTTTGTACCAAAATTTTATACAATTTATTTTTAAATATTTAGAACAGAAATATGATTTTTAAAATAATAATTCTTTAATTTTAGTATTTTTGAATATTAAAGTTAAATTTTGGCAATTTGTTATAAATAGAATTAATATTCTATTTTAAAGAAAATAATTTTATAAAAATTATTTTTATACTTTAAACATATTATTGTGACCATCTTAAATTTAAATTTCATAAAAAGATTTTTGGTTAATTATTTACTAAATTTCTCTCAATTGTCGAATATTTTTAATAATAATCAAACGAGCATTTATCCCCAATTCGAAGCCCTAGAAACTTATACATTTGTAGACTTGATAGACTTAGACATATTTATTACCTCATTTTAGGGTGATACTTGATACATTTGGGCAACACACTATTTTCAACAGATATAACATTTTACCAAGGTGAGTTTTACATAGCCCCTTTTCTATTTATCACCATTTTTGGGGTGAAACATGTTACAACATCATTTTATGCAATTCAATCATCAATGTGTCTATGTGTTTTCTATGTTGCATTATGTCTTGAGCATGATTAGAGTAAGCACCATTCTAGCATAATCATTAACTCCGTACAAGCCGGCGGTATACATTGATAGATCTATTGGACTGACAATCCCACCCGGATACGTGCCTCCTACAAAGGTAGCGTGGGTGTTTGTTATCGTATAACATATTCAATTGGACCATGAGCGTATGGTATGTATCATATTATAACAGTCATCAGGGTTGATTATGCACTCGATTTATTTCTAGTATGTTCTCACATATGGACTAGATTGACATGACACATGAATTGCACAACATTTTTATTCAATTATCAAAAACCTATGTAATTCTCACCAACTTTTGTTGACCCAAAACATTTTCAACTTAACATGTTTCAGGTTCTAATTGCTTGAAGATTTGAATTGATGCTTGAAGATATGTGTAAAGTTTTATTCAATTTGATGTACAAGTTCTAGAACAATTGTATGTAATTCAATTAAATCATTTAATGAAATTATTATTCACCATGAGCTACTGAACAATCATCACTACGTGACATCCCGATGTTTCCGCCATCGGTTGGGGTGTTACAGATTGGTATCAGAGCCAGGTTATAGGGAATTAGGTTATTAGAAAAATAATCTAGTCTATAACCATAGGACTTAATCAGTACTTTCTTCTTTACATGCTAATCTCTATCTCCCTCCTACTTCTTATCCCTACTATCATCCTTACAAGAAGATGCTCTACATCACTGGATCTACTCTTAGACTAATAGGACAAAATCCTCAGGTTTAACCTAAACCCCCTTGAGATCTCGTCGAAGTTCTAAATCTTAATAACGAACACGTGCAATCTGGAAGGGTGAACACCTGTATTCTGAGTCTTCTGTCTAGGCTGGCATTGCGCATATATCCCAATCAGACGAGGGACCCGGATGCCTACCTGGGAATTCTCGGGATGAGTGTTCACTTATAGGCTAAAGCATGTCTTCATATGTTATTAGAATCTAGAATCTTTGATAAGTCAACGTTTTCGTTTATTCGTTTTAATTAATGAATAAATGATTACATTCCTTATATTACCTCATACACTTCATGCCTCATTAAAAACTTCATTGTGTCCCTTACAGATCATGTCTCCACGTCGCAGCACTCTCCTTAACAATGGTGACAATCAAGATGAAGTGAATAGCAACGACCACAACACTAACCACATTAATGGAAGTGATGCCCAACTACTGCGATTATTTCCCAACAATTGGCGCAACAAATCACAACTCTGGTTTCTAACTTGTTGACTCAAGACATCCAAATGGATGGGAATGGCATTGGAAATGGCGTCGGAAATCACGAAAGGAATAGGACCTTAGTTCGGAAAGGCAAGAAAACAAGTATTGTGGCCTCATTAACTACCAAGAACCAGAAGCGTAAGACCAGGAATCCTAATGTAAACCTCACTACACAAGCCTCTAACAAGAAACCTTATACAAGAAACTTTCCATTGTGTAACACATGCAATCGACATCATCCCACTGTTTCAGCATGTCGCGTGTGCACCAATTGTGGTAGGTATGGCCATCTGGTCAACACATGTCGCGAGACCCCAAACCCTAATGCCAAACAACCTACCAATCCTGCTCAGGCTGATAATCCTAATCGATACAACTATGGTCAATGCTATGAATGTGGGGACCCAAATCACTACCGTAACCGATGCCCTAAACTAAACCGAGATCAAGACCCTCCAGCTACTTAACAGCAAGTCCCACCATTTAAATGTTGTTTGCTTTTAATTCTATGTAGTAACACTTTTTGGATTCAAGTAATAAATTCAAGTATTATCATAACATCTGTGTGCATGCATGTTTGAGTGTGAACTAATTGCTATATCTATAATCATACTTGCTTACTTGTACAACAATTAGTTGACTACCAAACAATCTACTCAACGGTTGGTGGAGGTCATCATGTCTTTCCAACAGTCGGGGAGAGGCCCTACCACCTGCTCAACGACTGGTGGAGACTATCAGACCTGCTCAACAATCGGTAGAGTCGTAGAAGGACACAAAACCTTAATGTAAGGTAAATTGGTGATTGCGGTCCGGAACGTAATCATGAATTTACAGGTACGTTAAGGTGGTGTGAATTTCTATCAAGATTTTCGGTAGATAACCAAATGTAAACTCTAGGTATCTAGTAGCTCAACTCACGCATAACACGCCTCTTATCCACACTATTCGAGACAGGTTACTCTATTCATTGTCGTAACATAAAATTTTTCAAGTCACACTTATCCAAATTTCTACCCGACCCCCTTCAACCCTGTGTTTTCAATAAACTTCGGGACGAAGTTTTCAAAAGTAGGGGAGACTGTAACATCACAAAAATTTTCCCCAAATTTTTCTATATAAAACCCTCACTATATATATATATACTTTATCCTTAATTTTATACATTTATGCCTAAAGCACAACCTATATATATATATATATAATAATAATAATAATAATAATAATAATAATAATATTTCAGTTTAAAAAAAAATGTTATGAAACAAAACAGACAGCAGGCCCAAATCCAACAAACAACACCCTACCCATACTCTTCCTTTAAAAATTTGCAGCCCAGAAAAAATAAAGAGTTCCTGAGCCCAAAACGGTTGCAGCCCAGGTATCTGGCCCAATAACCGGCCCAACCCCCTTCCACCTCTCCCCTTGGCTGTTAATAAAAAAGAAACAAAATTTTTGTTTATGTCGGGTTTCGAACCTGAATCAACCACACACAACACACGTGCACTAACCAACTGAGCCACACCAATCCTTTGTTCCTATATGAACTTAAATTTTATTTATGACATATCTGTTTTCGTGTCTGTTGCTTCTGGACGCGTCTGTTCAGCAAACGATTACAGTCAAGATCATTTTCTTGACTTGTGATTTAACCAATTATGGAATAATTGACTAATTTATTTTCGTGAACATCTAATAACGGGTATTACGCATATGATTCATCAATTATCGCAATCAAAATTGAAGACCATTACGCGTATAGTTTAAAACCCAGTCAAACTTGCCAATAATACGAACCAGATGCCATCACTATAAATTGGACCAACCCAGACCATCTCAACTCGCCACTAATCCTTTCTACATCTCCAATTTCTTCGTATAATCTGCTGTTCATGATGAACGATCGCATTCTTGACCTTTTTGTTTGACCGATCAACCGAGCTCAAAACGCGTTTGTAAGTTGAATTTTTTTTATGGGTTTTGTTCATCGGCTCATACACAACAGAAACCCTAAGTTTAATTGGGTTAACTTTGTGTGATTGAATCAATTGAAATAGCTAGGGCACGATTGATAATATTTGGGGAAGAACATGTAACCTGATATGATATTTATTTGTAAAAAAACTGAATCCAAACACAACCAGTGGCTTGGACCAGCTGGTTGTGTCTGGAGCCCCATATCAGAGCTACCCGGGTTCGATCCCCGGCTGTAGCGATTCTTTTCTTTCTTTTTTTTTGGTGTTTTACTTTAAACAAGAATTAAACATACATATAATCTTATAAATTCATTTTAAATTATCAAAACTCTTTTATTTATTCTACAAAAATTATCTTGTGTTAATCTGATGTAATAGTTCAACTTACAATTTTTAGTTTTCAAAAATTTATTTATTTAATATATATAATAAATAAATCAATTTTATTCTATTTTATTTATAAAAATCTATAAAAATATCAAAACGCTCTTATTAATTTCCACAAAATTTATCCTAAGTTTTTATAACATTAAGCTTTTCAGAAATGATTTTTATTTCTGAAAAATCATTTATTTAATATTTTTAATCAATTTTTGTTAGTTTTAATCATAATTAAATCATAATAAATTCAATTTTTATTATTTTTGTACCAAAATTTTATACAATTTATTTTTAAATATTTAGAACAGAAATATGATTTTTAAAATAATAATTCTTTAATTTTAGTATTTTTGAATATTAAAGTTAAATTTTGGCAATTTGTTATAAATAGAATTAATATTCTATTTTAAAGAAAATAATTTTATAAAAATTATTTTTATACTTTAAACATATTATTGTGACCATCTTAAATTTAAATTTCATAAAAAGATTTTTGGTTAATTATTTACTAAATTTCTCTCAATTGTCGAATATTTTTAATAATAATCAAACGAGCATTTATCCCCAATTCGAAGCCCTAGAAACTTATACATTTGTAGACTTGATAGACTTAGACATATTTATTACCTCATTTTAGGGTGATACTTGATACATTTGGGCAACACACTATTTTCAACAGATATAACATTTTACCAAGGTGAGTTTTACATAGCCCCTTTTCTATTTATCACCATTTTTGGGGTGAAACATGTTACAACATCATTTTATGCAATTCAATCATCAATGTGTCTATGTGTTTTCTATGTTGCATTATGTCTTGAGCATGATTAGAGTAAGCACCATTCTAGCATAATCATTAACTCCGTACAAGCCGGCGGTATACATTGATAGATCTATTGGACTGACAATCCCACCCGGATACGTGCCTCCTACAAAGGTAGCGTGGGTGTTTGTTATCGTATAACATATTCAATTGGACCATGAGCGTATGGTATGTATCATATTATAACAGTCATCAGGGTTGATTATGCACTCGATTTATTTCTAGTATGTTCTCACATATGGACTAGATTGACATGACACATGAATTGCACAACATTTTTATTCAATTATCAAAAACCTATGTAATTCTCACCAACTTTTGTTGACCCAAAACATTTTCAACTTAACATGTTTCAGGTTCTAATTGCTTGAAGATTTGAATTGATGCTTGAAGATATGTGTAAAGTTTTATTCAATTTGATGTACAAGTTCTAGAACAATTGTATGTAATTCAATTAAATCATTTAATGAAATTATTATTCACCATGAGCTACTGAACAATCATCACTACGTGACATCCCGATGTTTCCGCCATCGGTTGGGGTGTTACAGATTAGATCACCTATGGGCATAATCATGGTCGAAATTCATCATCCTACATTATGCAAACCACTACTTGAGATTCCCAACTACATGTTGTGTCCTATTACCACCAAACGAGTAATAGCTTGACCACAAACATACCCATTCGAGTCGCTCTATCGTTGTGGCAACGCCTCGTGTCCATGGCCACATCTGCCACTTCTCGAGGTCATACTTTCCCGGTCTGAATGACTCATATTTTGATTTCTTGTATACTTCATGGTTCAATTGGTAAATTACAAGATCGAGTCCCACGGATGGCGCCAATGAAGAAACAATAAGTATCACAAAGATTATCACTAATCACCGAGTGGTAAATACTTATGTAACTACAAGTACGTTCATTTACCCAAACCTTTGGTTCAACCCGAGAGTGAAAATATAAGTGAGTGTGTGTGTGGTAAAAGTAAGAACACGAAGATGTAAGTGGTTTGGTCAAGCAAGACCTACGTCCACTGTGAAGAGCCGGTGATCTTATTACTTTGGAGAGTACAAAGTATTACAAATAAACCTAGCTCTATGTTAGAAGTGAGTATTTTCGGATCCTTTGCTAAGGAGTTGATGTCTTCTATTTATAGTGGAGATCGTGGGCTTGGTAGGAAGCCCACGAGAAGTCTTGTATTCCTTGGGCCTAGCCTCGGCCCAACTGCTTTTGGCCCCTGAAAAGGGCGGGAAAAAGGATGGCACTGTAGCTGACGTCATCGGCAGTTGAGGGTGACTTGCCAGGTGGACACGTGGCAGCTTGTGACTGGCCGCCGGGGGTATGTCGCTCTGATCCAGCATGGTTGACTTACCTGCTGGTGTCTGACGTGACCCCTGAGAGCAGGTAAGCATGCCTGGTCAGCACAGTAGAGGCAACATGGTGGAAGCATGGAACCAGTCACGTCACTGTTGAACGTCAGTGGTTGTTGGGCTACTGCGGACATGTGTCGCCTTCCGCTTGGTAGTGCCTGTGATCTTCTGCAGACGATCCCTGATTCTTGATCTTTCGTACCTCGTACCTGGGGTTGTTACGAAGTGGAATATTCCGTGCGTTGGTGGGCGCGCGTCTGCTTTCCCCAAGTGAAGTATAGAAGACTATTTTGTGGCTCATTCGTTCTCCGCGGACCACATCCCGCGGATCTTTATGTAGAGGGATAGGGATGCCGCCTCCGCGTGGATTAGGCTCCCTATCCCTTCAGGTGTACACACACACACACACACACACTTAAAGTCATGGTGATGACTTACCTTACTCGTGCCCCTTTAGTTTCAACTCCTTGCTCGAGCCGCTCCCCGAAGTCTCTTGTTTAACTCCTATATGTGGTCACGTAGACATTTAGGGATTGGTCGTTAGATATGATTTCAAACAACCATACGAGTTTATCAATTGCGTGTCTATGCTACATACATCGATACACATACATGTCTCAATGAAGTCAAGCTTCATTGCAGCGTTTTATCAAACACTTGATTGGCGAGGTTTAACCACATCAAGTATGGGTCATATATACTACAAGGACCTATCCCCATTTCAATTTCCATGTTACTATTTTACAATAACACACAATTTATCTACTTTCACAGTTCTAAAGCTCTTATTTACATACAATAGTAACAACATTATTAGGTTTGCATATGACCCATAAAACCCGCCCATTTTATGGCATAGAATTCAAAGGTTCAACCTCCCAAGCTTATGTTTTCATGATTATTTCTGAAATTACTTTGTTTTAAGGATCCCTTGTACTAGAGGCCCCTTTTAAAACTATCAATTTTTAGGAATCATGAACCCTTGAATTTCACTATCTTCACCTAAGTCAAAATACATCAAATTAAACGAAATAAAAGTTACCTAGATGTGCTCAAGGTCTTAGATGATCCGATTTCGGGTCATGCAGGTGTTAATACTTCAATTCTTGGCTGGATTGTGTCAGATTTTTGTGTCTGAGTCTTGTGTGTGTGTGTGTGTTTGTTGGTGTGTGAGGGATGAATCTCCTGATGATGGAGATCGATCCTTTATTATTATTATTATTATTATTATTATTATTATTATTATTATTATTATTATTTATCAATTTCCAAGTTTGAGCTTTTAACACCTTTAGTCCTTCCCAAGTTCCCATTTGTTTATTTTGGGGTTAACCTTACTAACCAAGTTTATGTTACAAGCCAATTTAGTCCCGTTTTCACTAATAGAGTTAACCTAGTCTTATGCTATAATGAATAAGAATCTTATATTATCTCAATTCTCTCTCATATGAAATAATATTGAAAAAATATATCATAATTTCACGTTTATCTCTTATTATTTAACATTTATTTTCCTAAATAATTCTTTTTATATTTCCGCTTATTAAAAACCATTTAATATTTTATTGATCCAACCTCATGAAATATTAACTTTTATAACCTAATAATAAATAAAAAAACAAAACAAAAAACTTATAACATGTTTGATACATAAGTTTCTAATGATTTTTTTACACTAAATGATATTGTAAATAAAAGTTATGTTTTTATGTAGAGCAGAATAGGTTAAAATCAGTCATTTAAAAAAAACTACACCTTCAAAACTACCGCCCCAATCACGTCATGCAATGGTTGCTTCTGTCTCTGCTCTCCATCTAAATGTACATTCTATTTTAATTTACATTTTCATTCTGTTCGTATGATTAAAATTATTGTTTTATCTTATTATAGTACATCAATTTTTATGTTACGTCAAAACACATATTTTATCATTTTATATTAAATTTGTCTATCCTGAAACTCTTCGATGCAAATGTTAAAATCTATACTACTATATAATGGGTGCTTGATGGCTAAGAAAGTAAATTTACATCTTTTTTAAGATGACATATCAACAGTCTTAGTATAAATCTATAATTTTTGTCCAATTTCTTCCTTTTTATGCCCTCTTGTACAACATTCAATGCCAATTGTATATGTATCTAATACATACTTTATATCCATCTCAAGATGTAAGTCACCCTCATAAAACACAATAAATCTTAATTGAATGCTTAATATTATTATTAAGACCTTTGAGTGTCCATGGAGTGTATATGTATCCTCACCTTCTCATGTCTCAAAAATTACATGCTTCCCATTCTTCTCATCTCCAACCATAGAGAAATAGAATATTCTTCAAATTTATCTTTGAAAAGGGAGGACCAAGCATGTGGACATAGGTTAGTGCCTCTTACTAGCAATCTTTAATGGATGCGCGCAAGCATATCGAGCGTGAAATAGAACGATTTTTGATTTGTGAAAAGGAGACAAAGACGAAAGCTTTCTGCCTGGGTCATCAGCCTAAAACGGTATGTATTGCATTATTTTTTCCCAATAAAATATTGAACTTTGGCATACGCTTTTACTTTGTATTGGCTCAGTAACTTCATTTGATAAATTGTAAAATATTTGAGATTTAAATCAATTATCGTGAAGTTTCTTTGTTGATGATATTTTGTAGGACCCAAAGGAGATAGTCAAGTCAGGGACTAGAGATGGTTGAACAATATGGTATGGCATTATTTATCCAATCTAATGGCCTGCTCTCTTTTTTTTGCTCGAGTTTCGGTCTTCTATTATTGTTAAGTAAAAATTTCTATGTAGGAAATTAAAACAATGAGAGATTTAAAGAGAATGTGTTTTAAAACAGACGCAACAACTTAATTGATACAGGACATTCGTGTTGTATATAATGTTATCTTTGTCCTAAGACTCGCTAATCTTATCATGTAGCTTTTGGGGTTTTATATCTTTTTTATTGATACTAGATATTTGATTTAATTATCTTATTCCTCTTAACCACCAAGTATGGCTTCAATCTAACTATATAGTATTTTCCAAATAACTTTCTATAAGTCGTTACATGTGCAAACCTTTTTAACAATTGGATTTGGCACATAGGCTCATTTTTTTGTTTTGCTTTTAATCAGAACTATATGTTCAGGACATGGAGCTAGGGGTGTGAATTAACACGCCATCAATCCAACACAAAATTTTTAGGTAGAGTTTAGTCTAAATGGACTCGGGTCAGTTTAGTATTGGTGGTCCCAATTCTTATCAATTTAATTCAACTTATTAACATAATTAATTTCAGTTTGCGGAAACAACCAACCGGTTGAACATAACAAACACAATACTTGTTAAATAAACTACATACAATGAAAAAAACTATAGAACTTACTAGGAGTTGAATTTTTTGACTGCATCATTTTTAACTCTGTATTATATTTTAAAAATCTATGTTATAAAGCTTTGTTTATATACAACATAGTTTTATAAATGTCGAAATATCACACAGTTATATAAAGTATCCAACGGTAGTTTTACAAACTTATTCAAGGTACTCAAGAACTCATGAATACTAAATAATTTATAACTAAATATTAAGTTGTTGCTTCTTTCATACTTAGTATCACCGTAATGAATCTTCCATAAAGACAACTTTTAGTTTAAAATTATTATATATGTAAAAAAAAGTTTATGCCTTCCAAAAAAAAATGTAAAAAAAAGTTTATGGGTACAGCCCCGCCACAACATGCGGGTTCGCTAGTGTTAAAATATAGTGAATCCAAACATCCTCTAAATTAGCCTTTTTATCTTCTTCTCCAACATTCAACTTCTCCCAACGAAGAAGACAACAATTCATGGATGCCAAACGCTCTAACGGTAACATCATCAACAACCTCTCCTCCTCCTTCTTCTTCTTCTTCATTATAATAACAAATTAACATCTAATAACTTAACTTTCTTTTCTTTTTGACTGCAGCTGCTATCCTTGAAGACTTAAGAATCGGTTTAGCAGACTTCGAACTCGTATCATCTCCTGTCACTTCAATCGCCACTACATTTTCTCGTCATTCCCTACAACCCCTTTTCGTTGCTGATCACACTCACCTGTTTTTCGCTCGAATTGGACCCAAATTGTAAGTGCACTGACTGCTACTTTGAACCATTAATAATCATGTGTAACACTATCCATTGGTTGTAAAAATAGCTAGCTGCGCTAGTCGGGCAGTCGGGTACCACTAACAATTGATCTTGGTTTAAAAAAATGCGGGCTTTTTGTACCCGAGGCGCTAGGTGATTATAATATTTTTTTATATCCCTTAGGTTTTTAGCTTTCTTTAATATTATTTTACTAACATGTAGAAGCCAATGAAACCCAAGGTACAACACTTTCGTGCATAAAAACACTCCAAGTACATGAGGCGCGTGCCTCAGGCGCTTTTTGGGCGCTTCTTCTATTTAGTCTAGGCGCTTAGCGTATGGGTGCTGGACGCTGCGCCTTTTTAAATCCAAGCGATTAATCTCATTGGATTTTTATATGTAATTTTTCAAATTTATATGATGTATATGCACACACATGCACATAAAGGTTTTCAAAATCTAATGTATAGTTTTTTCATACTTATCAATCGGATTAGATTAATAACTATAATTTTTCAAATATTATGAACAAGTTTGACCACCTTTGGCCGATTACCAATTTTAGTTCGGACTAGATGAAATTTGATAGGTAAACTACTGATTATAGTTTTAAAAAAACGGCTGAGGCGTGCCTCAAGGCGAGGGGGCCAGAAAACGAGTCTGAGGCAGCGTCTCTTAGGGTAATTTTGTATATGCGCCTCTTAAGGCTGAGGCTCTAAGAAAAGCTGTGCCTCATGGGGTTTTGATGTGTGTTTTTTATGTTTTAGACCTTTTGTGTCAGTTTCAATCATTCTGTGTCTTTTTTTGTGTGTGTTTGATTAATCTGGTGATGACTTAGTATTTTATTTTTTATAAGATATTTTTATATTTATTTTATAAATTCGCCTCGGGCTTACACCTCAGGAGGCGAAAGGAAAACGACTGAAGGCTCGATTCCAATTTTTTAAACTTTGCTACTGATTACCAATGAATCGGTGATTAATCCCAATTTGTACAACACTGGCGGTACCAAATCTATTAATAAGTGATTTTACACCAAATTGAAAAATTAGGTGCAGTTGAGCTATTATGGTGATAGACTCCTCAAATGCTTTAAATCTCATTTATTTTGCTCTTTTTTTTTTTAATTTTAAGGGAAGTTTCACCAGCATTGAGTAAAGCTGAGAGTTTTAGGGTTCACAAAGTTACGGGTGATGGACGCTGTATGTTTCGTGCTCTGGTATGGTATCTTATGGTTTAATGATTTTTTTTTTTTAATTTTATTATGTTTAGAAAATAAACAAAAAAGTGACAAAATGAACTAATGTAAAATCAAGGGAACAAGTTTTTAATTAAATGGAATTTTGTTGTAGGTTAAAGGAATGGCTATGAATAAGAGCCTTACACTTAGCCTTCGAGAAGAAAGAGACAATGCAGGTTCTTTTTGTGTTTCGTTTAACTTCAATCTGATTATTAAATTCAAGTTCTTAGTCACAACTAAAAAGTTCAGTAACAATGTAATCATGAAGATCAAGTGTGCATTAATATATATAGAAAAAATAATTCTGCAAAGAAAACGCTTCAAAAAATTCTGAGAACTTATGCTGCAGATGAACTGCGGATGGCAATAAAAGAGGTCTTATGTGACAACGCTAAAGAAAGACATCTATACGAAGAAGCAATAATTGCAATTACAGTTGAAGAATCCCTAAAACGGTTAGAATTGTGACCTTTTACCGCACAATAAATTCAAGATTTGTGATATGTTAATAATGTTATTTAATATATGCTTGTAGTTACTGTCAACGCATTGGACGGCCCGATTTTTGGGGAGGAGAGTCAGAACTACTGGTTAGTATCTTGACATATATAAACCATGTTTATGCATCTCAACACACACACACACATAAGTCCCACGACCTTGTTTTCGCATAAATACGTCTCTTTAACTTTCAAAGCTTAACGATAAAGTACCTGCACGTTACTATTAACTTAAAAGTTCTATCTATTTTTACATGTTTGAATCTGTTTAGCTTTTCAAAATTAAATAAAAAGGTCCTTTTTTTGCATGATCAACTGATATAGTTTTATAAGTCTAGGGACTCAATAATGCCAAAATAAATTCCATGGACTAATGTATAAATTTTGTGAAAGTCTATAGGCTGTTTTTGACAATTGTTTTTAAAAAAAACTTCAGTAGATATTTGACTCGTTAAAATTTTATTTTAATTTGCCTGTAATGGGTCGAAATTGCTACGTCTGAACAAGAAGCATGGTAGAATAACCTATTAACTTGGGTGAACCTTATATTCCTGTTAGACCACCAATGATAACTGCTACTGGCGAAAGCCTACTTAAAATATATTTTTATCTGCCTTTTTTTTACATTACCGTAGACAATTATCAATTTTGGTTTTATCTGCATTGTTTGATGTATATTTTTCTATAACGTGCTGATTGTTTACTTGATTTACATATGGTGCATAGGTACTCTCCAAGTTATGTCGCCAGCCTATCGTTGTCTATATACCGGAGCATGAGGTATAAATCCTTGTTAAAAAGATTCATTTGGCAACATGGGTGGGTCATATAATGGGTCAAAGCTTGCTTGGGTCGGAACAAGTAGAGCGGTTGACCTGGAGAGAAATTGTCCTCAAGTTCTATTTTTTGCTTTAAAAAAAATACGTTAGCCATGATTATCGAATTATATTATTTCAATACTAGTATAAATTTTTGACCTCAACAATACCCTAGATTCAATGCATTAAAATACACTTTAGGTGACATTCAGGTTTCCCTTTTAGCTATTTTTTTATTTGATTCATTCGGCCCGCTTAAGATAGTGAAATAATATACTTTTTGAGCCATCTGAAATGTTATGTTGAAAAATCTTCTGATACTTGCAGCATACAAGAGCTTATAACGGGTCGGGTTTCATACCCATTGCTGAATATGGAGCTGAATTTCGCAAGGGTTCGAAACAAGGAAACCCCAAGAAAGCTGTGAGGCTTTTGTACAGTGGAAGTAATCATTATGATCTGCTTGTATAATTCTTCTACATCATATAACAACTTAAGAAGGGTATTTTTGACATTCAATTCATTTTTATTAGAAGTCATTGTTGTTTTCATGAGTTATGTTACAAGTGAAACAAATAAAAACTACCGGGCGTTTTACGCCTATTTGCAGTTATATTCAAGAAACTAAATTCAAAAACTTATGTTACGTTATGTTTGAATCAGTTATCTTACACGTTCAATCTGCTACCGTGATTCCTCTTGACGATAAGCCTTCTGTCGTCGGAACTTTGTTAGTTACTGCTCGCCACACAAAACAATTTACCTTCAGGACCACTATTTTACTTCATTTAGATTGGAATGGTTGTGTGTCCATGCGAGGTTCAATAAGATCAGACCTAACAGCCTTGACTGAGAAGTCCACTACATTGCTACCCCGGCTTCCAAGACCACACGCCATCCACCTCCCTCGTTCGCTGTTTGTGTAACAAACCCATGAGTTGAGTTGTCTCGTCTTTTTGTGGTTGGCGTTCTCTTCAATTCCCAGTTCCATATTGCTCTATTGTTCACTGTCTTGTAGCAATCCGAAGCCACCCATCGAATTTTGCTTAGGTCGGATGTCCCTCCCCAAAGAAATTGATTTCTTTGGTTTTAAAATAGTAATTACTGTTTTCAAAAGAACCCATAAATGTTGTTTATGAGACATAAAAAGAAGAAAATATATACATACCTTTTGACACTAACCACACACCAGTAATGATTTGATGTTATATGACTGTTTAAAAGGTGAAGCCCTCTTGTTTGATGTACATTTAACTGTGTGTTTACATGACAATACGGCCGCTTAACTATGCATTTACATGACTACACGGTTCAAAAGATCCAAATATGTTGTTTATGGAATATAAAAGCGACGTATCTATACACACCATCGACACTAATCACCCACCACTATTGATTTAATGTTATACAACCATCTGTAAGGTGAAACGCACTTGTTAAATGCCTGTTCAGCTGCCATTTAGAAAGTGTTTTTTTAATGATAATGTGTTCACATAATGAGCTTAGTTTGAAGTGTCCCACATCGGTACAATGTAAAAAACAAAAGCAGTATATATAGGAGACAAACGAAAGATGAAGCACGACCTTACTTGAACAGGATCTGTTCTATAGGCTCGTACCTCTGTATTCTTGATTTCTAAGAAGACAGAAACCCATGTCTGGTTGATGAGCCAGGACCATGTGACTAGAGCGTGATTAGCAGAGCTCATGGTCTTAACCATGGCTTAGTAGAGGATCGTTGCCTGCCCATCTGATGGGTCTTGGCATGGTCACATGGTTGTCTGACAGACAAACCCATCTTTTTTTTTTTTTTTTTTTTTTTTTGTAATTCTTAGCTGCTAACAAACTTGTTCATTTGACCTTGATTTCTCTGCAGCTATGGTCCGTGACCAAATAAACACGTTGCTATCGGCATCCATAATATTGCACTTTGGGAAAGACCCAAAAATGTCTGTTACAGCAGCTGCATATTTGGTTCTAGTTTCAGTTATTGGAAGCCTAACTGATTTTCACACATTGTGCTACACAAGTAAGCTGTTATAATGATCTTGTATATTGAAGTAACAATTTTAACCATTTACTAAACGTGGTCAAACGTGCAGGCAGATGAGTTTGGTGACAAGTCAAAATGGGTCAGGTTTTAGTTTTGTAAATAATTAATTAATGTGTCAATATTAGAAAAAAACTATGTATCTTTGAATAAAAATAATCCAGAGTTTTGACCCGTTTCATTGTTAGCTAAGTGTAATTTAAGATATACGACTAACGACTTCATATACTGGTATTATTATTATGGTAATATCGTGGTATTAATGATGGTATTTACCATATAAATCATTTGTTACTTTTCTTTACAATTTGGACATATAGTGTTTGTGGGTCAACCATTTTTGCTACCTTTACTTGTATGCATATATCATCCGTTTATCGACTTAACTATGTATCTCTTTCGACACGCATTTTTGTGGCTCTCAACCAATTTTGTGGCTCTTTTGACACGCATTTTTTGACACTTATTTACAAGGTTGAGATAAAAAAGAACTTTTTAAGGGAGTTACAGAAGTTTA
Organism: Ambrosia trifida; assembly: GCA_028751855.1. Classification (NCBI taxonomy): domain Eukaryota; kingdom Viridiplantae; phylum Streptophyta; class Magnoliopsida; order Asterales; family Asteraceae; genus Ambrosia; species Ambrosia trifida. Next base: position 20,130,794 of record CM054126.1, on the reverse strand, counting down.
ATTTTATAAGTCTTCAAAAAAGTGCAAAGAAATTGTTCTTTTAGGATAATATGCTCATCAAATGAAAACACATACCGTTTGACTTGTCCAAAAGTAAAACTTTTTATTACAGTTAACAAAATAAAAACCCAGCTTTTTTTTTTTTTTTTTTTTTTTGAATTGTCATGGCATGTTTGGTTTACGAAATTATTAATATAAAAAAGGAAATAGATTTGTGAAAAAACTGAACAGAATGAGCTTAGAATAGGTTTAGTTTGAAGTATCCCACATCGGTACAAGGTGAAAAAAAGAAAGGGTATATATAAAATACAAACAGAAAATGAGACACGACCTTACTTGAACAGGATCTGTTCTATAGGCTCGTACCTCTGTATTCTTGATTTCTAAGAAGACAGAAACCCATGTCTGGTTGATGAGCCAGAACCATGTGACTAGAGCGTGATTAATAGAGTTCATGGTCTTGACCATGGCTCAGTAGAGGATCGTTGCCAGCCCATCTGATGGGTCCTCGGCATGGTCACATGGTTGTCTGACAGACAAACATCTTTTTTTGTATTCGAGGTGCCGGTTTTGGAGACTATCCTAATTATGGAAACAAAAAAGGGATTTTACAAAGGAAGTATGATGGAGTATTATTTTACAAGTTCAAGAAAAGAAAAGAAAAGCCTATGTGGGTCGACCCGACCCATGTTGACCCATAACCATCTAAATGTTAACATCTCAAGTAAACAATTGGTATGTGTTCATAGTCATGTTATGGTATACTTTGGGATCAATATTCATCACTCAAAAATTGAAGAAAAATACATGTGAGATTTGTTTGGTCCTTTTCTTGGCTTCACTGCACACTGCATAATCACATACTAAAGCAAAACAAACATATGCGACTAGAGGTTCCAAGATGAGCAAAACCGGGCACTCGGGAAGGTTAGGTAATCGGTCAAACAAGTCAATTCAAATAGGGGCCAAACGAAGCTGGTCCGGATTGGGTTGACCCCCAATCACGGTTAGTCCACTTTAGCACTTTTCATAGCAACATGCGCGCTTATGATTATAGTAAGTCAATACTATTACAAGAATAATCTGGTCTTTTGATAACACATTTTGGAGGTTGTATGCACTAAAAATAGACATGGGGCAACTTTCAACCCGTTTGACATGTTCCCCTTAAAACGAACTTTTTTGCTTTCATATGCAAACAAGTACAATTGCATCTATCCAACACCTAAATACGTTATTGTTTACGAATACCTTGACAAGAACTAGACACATGTTTGCATAAAGATTGAAACTATGATGCAAAAAACTAGCCAAGCCAACTGCTTGTCCATAGAAGAGTCCAAAGCATGCATATCACATATAGTATAAAACGATATCGAAACTAACAAGGTATAAACTGTCAAATAAAAAGCCGAAAACAGAATAACGACTAGATCAATCTTGACCATTTCCAAAACTGTCACGCTTGTCTTGTTGCCACCCATACCCCATCCCAGGGTGACTTGCATCGCCGCCATGGAAATTGCCAAATGGCATAGGTTGAGCCGGGAGTGGTGGTGGGAGTGACGGGTTTGTTGCCATGATGCCACCGCTCCTACCATCATTACCATTCACCCCTTGTGATGGTATACCTCCTTGAAAGAAACCACCTTGATTCATAATCATCGAAGGGTCAAACGGTTGACCATTTGGTCCAACATTCCAAGGCTGAGGATAACCCAATAAAGACCCTTGTTCCACACCTGCTTCTGGAACCTGTTGACCCACATAGAGCGGTTGACCGAATGAATTGGGACCCATTACATTTGGGTTCACCGGTACTACAAAGCCAGGAGGCTGGAGGGGAGTCACAGGGTAGTCAAAATTCGGTTGCTGAACATGCATGGGGTTTGCCCCATCAAAACCGTGAGGTGGGTTAGGGTGCGGCTGTATTAGTGGTCTAATGGGGGGTTGGGGCTGGGACCGTTCACCGTCTTGGACTGGTTTTGGAGTTGGGGCTTGAACCGTCGAGTCAGAAGTGGTTGGTTTCTTGGCGCTTTCAGACTCGTTTCCATCTTTTTGAGGATTTGAATTAACAAGATCAGCATGAACAGTGTGTACATGCGCCTCAAAATCTGTTTTTTTCAAAAAGGATTTTAGACAATGTGGGGCTGCACAAACGAAGATGCCTTCCATCATTTTAATTGTCTGGATCTTCTGAATACGTTCATCACACCTGTGTAAATGAAATAAAACACATGACGGGGAGTTATTTTTGTAAAAATACGAGAGTATGAAAACACTTATTTTAGTCTTACAAATAGCATATAGAGTCGCTCCTTGCGCAATCGAGGCAATAGGCATGCTCACAAGGAATCTGCAACAACCAGAAAGCTTTTGGTGAAAATTAAGACAACCGCTAACTATGAACTTAATCATACAACAACAATCATACCCAGTAAATCCCACAAATGGCAAAGCTATTCGTAGGGTCTAAGGAGGGTGGGATGTAGGCAAACCTTACCTCTACCCGTATGGGCAGAGAGGCTGCTTCCAAGGAGACCATCGGCTCAAAGCAAACAATAGGAAGACAGAATAGACTAGAAATACAGAAACGGCACAGTAACAAAACAGGTGGTGACAAACTAATATAGTAAAATATAAATAAATGTGCATCATGAAACATAGTAAAATATACACAAGTATATCGTCATAAACATTTATCTAGCTGCTATAAGGTTATCATATGCAATGTCCACCTACAGTGTCGTAAAGACTACACCTCTAACACCAAGCAAAAACCCAACTATTTCCTCCAAAGAGATCCTTAACCTTAATCCTACATCTCCACGAACTCCTATCATGAACTTAATCATATAATATATAATACATGGCCCTAATCATATGAACTTCCCTATGGGCATTTGGGGTAAACAAGTCAAAACAAATAATCTTTTGGTACAAGTTGGGTTGGCCACTTCACTTTTCCTTAATTATTTTACATTTTTATAAATAACTGCAGGTTAAATATGATTACAAATAACATACTACTACAATACATGTTGAGTGAGCTTCGCCTCGTTTGAATGTTTGATCCATTTGACTTTTTTTTTTTTTTTCGTTTTAGCTATCGTTTTATTTTACCCATTTAACCAACAAGAGATGAATTGTAACCAAAATTTACTCATCCATAAGTAACCCAGCTCGAAATTTCGGTTCTATCTAAAACTAAATCGACTTAATTTAAATGGCTAGAACACAATTTCCACAATCCTAAGTTTACCCGACAAGTAGTAATATAAGTTTTGTTGATGATGTAGCAAATAAAAGGACTCCATAATACTTGCATGTAATTACATGTTAGTGAAAAGTAAGGCAAACTGAACAAAATATAAATGATTTTACACTTTTTCCCGATTTTAGCAACCAATTTTAAACTAGGCATAAAAATAGAAACAAGCTTACAATTACAACTGATTCATCAATCACACTCAATTTACTGTTTTCGCCTGTACGTTGCTGATGTGGCACTGGTTGCTGTCTGCCAGCCTCCACAACAGATGCCATGTGAAAAAAGGCTAAAATAAATATATTTGCATGTTCAAAAAATGATCCTTTTAAAATTTTATTTTAAACTATACTAAACATAGAATTAGATGATATGTTACATATACACTAAAATAACAAACCAAATGTCATGTCAGCAGTTTTTGGAAATTAGCAAACAGATGGCCTACCGGCTGAACATGTCACTGATTGGTGATAAAATGTAACATGGTTTCTAAAGTTGATCATATAATGTAACATGGTTCTTATCGTTTGCTTAACTTAAAGATGCTTGCTAAAAGAAGGATAAAAAAAACATCATAACCATTCTGTAAAGGTAAATAAGCCAAAGTAGTGATTACATACCAAGCGTCCATAAACCGCTATGGGAAAATCACACTGAACACAGAAATGGACCCGTTCACCAAGCGGTCGGCGGGATCTACGCCCAACAGTCTTGACCAGAGTAACACCATTAGCGGCACCAAGGCTTTTAGCCACCGGAAGCTCTGCCAAGACAAGATGGTCAGGGCATGCAACCGTCACTGTCTCCCCTGATGGCAACTTTGCTCCACCACCACTTTCTGAAGCTGCAGCCTTGTTGCTAAGCCGAATTTGAAGCATCTTTAAACTTCTGAACAATAATTATTTTACATTAGCCATTCCGTATGAACAAAAACATTGCATATATTCACTTAAGGTTAGCGAGCATCATTAGTCCTTCTAGTATTTTAGCAGCACTAAAGTACTAAACCACAAACATTGTGTACGAATGGGGCGCAAATAATTCGACACACAAAATCACATATTTAAATCTATACCTAAGACCATGTGTAACGGGCTCACTTTTTTTTTAACCCCCCCCCCCCCCCCCCCCCCCCCCTTTCACGAAGGTTGCTGCAGGGTTAAGGGGCTAACACCCACAACCCTTAATGCCCTTTAACGGGCTGCCGGAATCTTTTTCCCGCTTCTCTTTTTACCCTTGCATTTTATCGTTATATAATTCTTAAATCTTCATTCATTACCAACCACTTAATATCTTCTTTATTCAACCCATGTAACACACATGTTTCTAACCTAGTCATGTAATATATATAAAAATGATAACTTACATACTGAAATACAAAGACTGTATGTACAATTTGGCTTAAAAAAGCGTGAGGCGCTCCGAGGCGTTTTGGCTCAAAAAGCCGAGGCGCGAGGCAAGAGCTTCACGTATGTGAGGCACCCAAGGTAAAAAAGAGTAAAAAATATTTATACAAGCCAATACTACATATTCTACTTGTTAATCAATCCTAAACACAATAACATAATTATAAAACACACTTAAACACTTCATTAAACATACATTGAAGCCGAAACACACTTAAAATCTTTTTAAAAAACCCATGATTTTGACTTTTGGTCCAAATAAACCTAATTAACAAGATCACCCACCCCTAAACCCCTAAAATTTGCAACAGCTAATTAAAAACATACCCTAAACTATAACGATAAAACCCTAAACCCAAAAAACTAAAGCCCAGATAAAAAATCAAGACAAACATCACAAAGAAATGGTTTTTTTTTTATGACCCTATACCTAAGAAGAAAAATGAATGTATTTGGTAGATATAAATCGTGTAAAGAAGTAAACTTTTTGCTGGGAATACAATACCCACATCAAGAATGGTAACAGATATTAAAATTGTAAGAAATTGGGTGTGAATTGGAATAAAAATAAAAAAAAAGTGGTGAGGTGAGACAATAAGAAGGGTATAAATAGAATCAGTGTTTGGATCTAACCTATCAATCAGTAATTACCTGCAAAAGAGAGGGATCGAGCGAGTGGAGAAGATGAAATTAGAGACGATGATGAGGTTGGTTTTAGGCTTTTGGTTGCTGAGTATTGTTTTTTTTTTCTTTTCTTTTTTACTTCTTTAGGCCATGGAGTGTACATTTACATCGAAGAGTGTTACCGTTGTATACCACTCATTTCCTGTGTTCGAGTCCTGATTCTGACCGGTTTTACCGATTATTTTACTGTCGTGCCTTCAGGCGGGTGAGTGGTCGGGTTTTCCTGGGAATTGGTGGTAATTGGTGGCCCGGGTACTCTCGAGTACCTGATTCGCCAAAAGGGTGCCCGAGAGTGCTCGGAAATTGATTCGTTGGCCGTTCAAAAAAAAATTTTTCCTGTGTTAATGGGCATTAAAGTGACACTAAGTTAACATGTTAACATGAATCAAAAGAGAGAGAGTTAAAGGAATGAGATAGAGTTAAGGGGCGTTAAACCATTTCTTTGAACTGAGTAGTGTAAAAGGAGATAAAGTAGAGGATGTGACATCTAGATGAAGTTAAAGGTGGTTAGAGTATACCCTATGGCCTTAGGTTAACAGTTAATACGGGAGTTCAAATTCAAGGGGTGTAAAAATATGGGAGAAAATTAGCCGTTCAAAAAAAAGGTTAACAATTAATATTGACTAGCGTGGATTTGCCCTACGCATCAGAAATTTGGTGAGTATTGATTCGTTTTGTTATTATAGCAGTACTCGTTATAGCAACTGGAAGTCAAAAAAAATTATTTAAGACGTGATGTGTTAAAAGATATTGTCACACCACGCCAATGGCGGAAACACGTGGTGCGACGGTTCAATGGTATAAAGTCAAGATTAACACAAACTATAAGTAATTAAGAAAAGGGATCATTTATTAATACGTCGAAACCAAGTTTTAAGTTTACATAACCATAAACCACATTGTTTAATACAATAACGGAGGTTTCCCAAATATATTCCAACACTTGGGAAATAAAAGTGAAACCCCTCCAAAATATCCGACGTACGGGAGAGATCCCCAACCCAACTGGCCGCGGAATCCTCCATCATTCAATTACCTGAAAGATATGTTAAAAATCGTCAATATATAAATATTGGTGAGTTCACAGGTTTTAGTTTCCAAAACTTTACTTTTGGGAAATAACACATGTTGTGAGTTGTGACCCTTATAGGAGTTGCAAGTTCCTACAATCTACTTGAGCCTATAACCAAACCAAGACTAATAATAATGTCCCGCTTCAAGTCGTTTCTCGGAATCCAACTACTTAATTTCAGAATACATGCACCCCTGGCATACACCGATGCATAATCGAAGCTATCGATTAGGGGTGGGCCTTGTCAGGCACCAATAGTACTATCCAAATATTCCTTCGGTTTCATTTCCCTGAATTAATGGTTACAGAAGAGAGGACTCAACCCCGAGTGGCGATCACTACTCAAGTAATTTATCCTGTCACACATTTCCCTAACATATCTTTCCCCCGAAAACATAAAATAGTTTAAAATGGGGCCGTGAAACTCACCTCAACAAGTGCGCAAGCCTGAATAGAGAATAGTTCATCCGAGGTCAACACCTACAAACGTCCTAGACGTATAAGTCACTAAGCCTATAGTGCGTGTGTTTCGGCAAGTTGTACGTCCAACTCCCAAACCACGATTTAATCCAATTCCCCATTTAATTAAACGTGTATCCTAGGTCCGTTGGTGATGGATTACCCTTTTTACAAGTTACACTTATATTTTCATGAATATTTCTTAACTTGTATAATATTATCCTCGACTCAACTTCACTTAACGTATAATTATTTTCCCATTAAATAATTATACTTAAGATCTCGTCGTTCGATATAATATTTTTTAACACTCGACTCACTTTACCGTATATTTATTTTCCCATTTAAATAAATATACTAAGATCTTGTCGATCGATAATGTATTTTCTTCGCTCGACTCGACTCACCATGCCGTATATTTACTTTCCCATTAAATAAATATACTAGGATCTCATTGATTCGATAATATATATTTTTATGGTCAAGTCCATACGCTTGTTTTTAACGTTTAATCGTTTGATTATTTACGTTATTTTTCTCCCACGAATAATTTCCCAACACTTAGGAAAGTGTTATGTATCTTTCGCCCGGATTATATATTTTAAGTCCGATAAAATATATGTTCTTATTTTCTCCTTAGACGTAATAATACAAATACTTATTTGTTCGTTTATACGTCTCAGTCCGTTAATATGTCCATATCTGATTACTTAACTTACATTCATATATTGTTAATTTTTCCCAAGTTCCACAATATATGTATTCTTGAAATATATTCCCCTTTTTAATTTCTACATATATTACTTGGAAGTTTTATAAACACATTTGTATTTTTATTACCAAGACTTGGTTACTTATATATAAAAATGCTCCAACACTTTTATATTCCCATTTATATAAAAGTGTTCATTTTTATATAACTTCTTCCAAGTTTTTAATTTGTCTAAGATTTTTATAAAAACCTTTGTTTTTATATATTTCCACATGTTAGAAAATCTATATTTTTATAAAACTCCATTTTATAAAAATACATTTTTATACAAGATGCATATGTATAATTGCTAGTATTTACCAAATCTACCTTGGAAACTTACCATTTTACACTTTTGACACTAAACTTTCCATAGTTTTATTTTTAGACACAAGTTTCTAAAAATATCATTTTAAGTCCCTCAACTTTTAAAGTTACTAAAATAGTCCTTTAACTTATAAAAGTTCTATTTTTCCATTCTATCTTTCAAGATTAAAAATTTTCTACTAAACTAGTGGACTTTAATGGATCATCTTTGTCATGTTAGTTTATTTTTATGTTTCAACACTTTTAATAGTCTTTAACCATCTCATTAAGGATACTAATAGGTATAATTAGTGTATTTTGTCCAAATTATATTTTTTCAGGTGTGTAGACTTTGATAATGTAAAATTTGTATACTTATTTTATTTTATTTTTTTAACAAAATCAACATTATAACAAGTCTTAGTTGCTTATGTTAAGATGATTAAAACCATTTTTAAGTTCATTCAAGTTCAAATAACAAGTTATGTTTAGATCACCATTTTTTTTAAGTATTTATGAACTTTATAAAACTACAAGAATAATACACATCCATCACCAAATTTTCGGCCCATACACACCATTTTAACACCATTTTAGTCTTTAATATCATATGTTTTTATCATGTAAAGCTTTATCAAGTTAACCCCTTGTACAACTTGCTTTAAGATAATAAACATAAACTTTTAAAGACAAGAACAAGATCAAGAATACTTACAACTAGCACAAGGCTAGGGAAAGCTAAAAATGCTTGATTTTGATGGAGTTTAGTATGTTCTTCCTATGTGGTAAAGCTCCAAGCTTGAAACACACAATGGGGGTTTGGAAGATGGATGTTTTGTGAATGAAGTTGAAGTGTTTAAACTTGAAAGAAGTGTGTGTGTGCTCTTGCTTGTTTACGGCCAAGAACAAAGAAGAAGAAGTGTTTTTGTTTTGTTTTCTCAGGTGTAATCTCCTATGATCTCTTATAAGCCCTTATATGATCTTCCAAAGATCTCCCATAATCTTGCTTGGATATTAAATCCCTTAAAACATGGAGGTAGTGTACTAGATGGATCTTGGTGGATTGTTAAGAGGGTGTTTTGGCCGTGAGTTTCTAAGCAACAAGGAAGGATTTTATGTAATCTTCAAGTACCCATGATCTTCTATATAATCTTCCACAAGATCTTTCCCATACATTACATGATCCATATCTATATTTTTTAGTACAAAAAGGTAGATTGTAAGTATGGATGGGTTAGGGCCGGTTCTTGGGTGGGTTTTAGTGGGGTCCACAACACAAAATATTTGCCAAATAATATGTTAAGCTTCATACTTTAACGTTCGGGTGTCGTTCGGGTATTATTCGGATTTTAATCACGCGTTATTTGGACATTATAATAACCTCTAATAACCCTTAACCATAGCCTAGTTTAAGTGTTGATTGGTTAATTAGGCTCTTGTCGAGTGAAATTATAAGTTATAAGCGTGCCGGGTGCGGTACGCGCACTTTATTCGTTACCGGAAGATTTGTATATAAAGTTTTCACCAACGTCTATACCGGACAAGTTCATTCGCACATGATCCTATCATGCTTCATCATTAAACGTGTGCATTCCTATGCATCTTATGGGGAATTTACTATTCTCTAAGGCCTCAGTTAAACAATTAACACGAATTTGCACTTAATTACGTTAATTAATTAGTACGGATTTACCTTAATTTTGCCGGTTGTTACAGATATCGACTCGTGTTTTACATCAGTTGAAAATAATAAATACCAATATCAGTCTCGACATTGTTTGGTCGGGATCGAGCTGGTTCGTTTCGTTACCGATACGATACTGACAATCTGTATAGTATACGAAAAAAATACATTATTTTAAACACAACTTGTATAAAACAAAAAAGAAAACTTGCTTACAATAATAGTCTGTTACATAAAATGTGACAAAAAGAAAAAAAAAATTAAAGTCATGTAACAAAAAAAGTAATATGTTTTTAGATCATTAGAAACCATAAAAAAATTACCGATACAGCTTTTGATGGTACTGATATCAGTATTGACATTGGAGAGATGTTTTAATGTTTATTGTCCCTCTTTTGTAGATATCAATATGTCAAGTTATACATATTCTATGTGTTGCAGCCAGGCGTTTCTAAGATGTGTATCGTAAACAAATATACTTATGATTTTAATTGTCTAATAATAGAGTTTGGGTTATCCACTAGGAATAGCTAGTGGTGTTGGTGAATTAGATAAAGTTTAGAGTGTCAGAACGTAAAAAGACCCGAAATTTTGAAATTGTGAGGGTTAATTTATTCCATGACCATGAATAATTTTTAGCTAGTGTAGATTATGTGACTGTTTATTAGGGGTGTACAAAATGCTCGAGGCTCGCAACTCGTTCGAAACTCGCTCGAAAAAAAGCTCGACTCGAAAAAGCTCGTTTTGTTATCGAGCCGAGCCGGGGTCAAGCTAGGGGTCTTGGCTCGTGGCTCGGCTCGGTGGCTCGGTTCATGGCTCGATAAACATCTTTTATATTCTTAATAGAGTTAATTACACGGATGCTCCCTGTGGTTTTCCAATATTTCATGTTTGCTCCCTAGAACTTAGTAGTAACACTGATGCTCCCTAGAACTTATGATTTATAACACTGGTGCTCCTTTGACCTAACGTCTGTCAATCAGTCTGTTAAAGTACATCACGTGCTTCGAGCATGAGGGTAAAATTGTCATTTTTATGGTCCTTTTCACTGCAGGCCCATTGACCAGGTTGACTTCTGTTGGAGAGTATGACCGAATTCTCCCAAGCACCCCTGTTGTCACTTGTCACCACCGCAGCAGCCTCCTTCGTCATCACCTTACGCCATCATTACTGTTACAGCAACCTACCATAAGACCACCTTAAGTCATCACCAGTTAACATCACCTAGCAACACTATCTCAACCTTTCAAAGCCCAATCGATATTATTCAAGAGAAAAACAAGGATTAATAATCTTACCACAATAATCGGACCCCTAATCTGAACCCTAGCAGGCCGCCGCCGCCGCCGTCACTTTTTCTGTCGGAACCAGCCGCCGGCGTCTTCTTCTTCCTCTGTGTCCCTCTTCCTACTCTGCTGATCTCCCTCTCTCTCTCTCGTGTCTCTATTTCTCTGCTCGGTTCTCTCTCTCTCTCTCTCTCTCTCTCTCTCTCTCTTCTGTTTCTATCTCTCTCTAGATAATCGGGTGTATATAATAAGAGTTTTGGGGTGGTTAAAGGTGGTTGGGGTTGTGCCTCTATCTTCATCCTTCTCTCTCTTTGGTTCCCTCTCAGATCTCTATTTCTCTTTATAAGAATCAGGTATGGGTATGGTTTGAAACAACATCGGAGGGTAGGGATGTTGATTTACCGGTTGTTGTCGCCCTCGGCCATCGTAGGGGTGGTGGCCGGATGCTCCCCTCAGCCTTTCTCTCTCTCTGGCTCAAACTCTCTCTCTCTCTCTCTCTCTCTCTAACTTTCTGTATGTGTGGTGTTATGTTATGCAGAGAATCCAAGTAAAATGACAATATTACCCTCACATGACAGGCATGTGAGGGAACTTAACGTCTAAATGGACGGCCGTTTGACTTGAAACCCATCCGAGTGCAAAAGTATTAACCTCCAGGACCATACGTGTTATTCGGGGGCATCAGTGTTATTCTTGAAAACCACAGGGAGCATCCGTGTAATTAACTCTTCTTAATAATACTATGAATTAATCAATAAAATATGAAAAATAATAGAACAAAAACACAAATTATACAAATAATAATTTTAGTATGCCTTTCATTCATTAAAATATTAGAAAAATAAAAAAAAATATGCATGTATATGCGTAATTTTGTTTTTATTTTTTTGTTTTTTATTTTATAAATATTTTTTAAAAAATAACAAGCTGGCTCGAACTAGCTCGAGCTCGGCTCGAACATTTAGAGCCGAGCTCAAGCTCGGCTTTTCAGCTCGACCAAAAAACCGAGCCAAGCTGGCTCGTTTAAGTTCGAGCTCGAGCTTAACCTGGCTCGGCTCGGCTCGATTACACCCCTACTGTTTATTAGTAAATAAACAAATTAGAAAGTAGCTTTAAGAAAATGGATTATTATATTTCAAGTTGATGGATATATATCAAGAAATATTTATTGTCCTATGTTTTATTGAAATTGACAATCTCAGAATTGTGACATTTAGGTCCAAAATATAGAAAAAGACCGTTGATAATTTGTCTAATCCAAGCAAACTTACTTGATACCATGGGCATGAGTTTTACAAAAATACTGTGGTGTTTTTCGCTATCAACTTGGTTTAAAAAGTGTAAGGTGCTCTGATGCGTTTGATCCTAAGATTGCTCTCATGCAGAAAAGGGTGGCGGCGCAATTTATTACCTGTCTACCTCATAGTTGTCAAAAGCGCGCCTAGGCGCACCTAGGCTCGAGGCGCACCAAGTGCGCTGCGCCCTGTGAGGCGCGCGCCTAGGCACTGAGGCGCACTATCAGGGCTGATTTCCGGCCAAATTCAGGCTAAAAGTTGCATAAACCTCTAAAAGATCCTAAATGAGTCATGAACAAGTCCTAAACAACCCTAAAACATCCTAAAGTAGCCTTAAACAAGCCTAAAACATCTCTAGAATCCCTAAAAAATGTATTTTATACTATGCGCTTAATTATAAAAAGCCGTTGTTTTTTATGCGCCTTGCGCCTAGGCTCCGGGCTCGGCCTATACGCCTAGGCGCTTTGACAACTATGGTCTACCTGCCTGATGTAATTTTGCAATTATGGAATTAAATTTATCATTTTATAAAAAAAAAGAATCTCATGCACTAAAAATAATTAAATAAGAAATCATAATAAATAAATAAATAAGGCAATTCAATAAAAGAAGTTTTATGTATAACTTTTTTTTAACGGCTAATTCTCTCCGCCACACTAATGGGGTGGTGGTCCATTGGTAAAGACAAAGCCTTTAAAACACCTAAGTTGTGGAAGGTCTTAGGTTCAAGTCCAACAGATCACAGGATTTAAAAGAAATTAACCTTTCAAAAAAATTCTCTCCGCCACTTTTTACACACCATAATAATCATCCCCTTTTTTTTTTTTTTTTTTTTTTTTTTTTTTTTTTGAACGGCAAATTTCACTCCTTGTGGGACTTGAACCCATGACCTCCCCCTTAGGTGTTTCTAGAAGCTTTTGCTTCTACCATTGGGCCACCACCCCAATGGCATAATCATCCCCTTTTTAAATACACTTTTTTAGTAAAAGAATTTACATTTATGTGTCGTTATATTATTACATCACCTGTTATAGTTTAATGAATTTAGTTAACATAGAAATAATCAACAAGAGTTTGTCAGTTTATGTTGTACCAATCAAGACTTAAAAACATTATAATCTTTTATTTAACACGTCAACACAAATTATTCATACATATGATCAGAGCAAACATATTATTACAATCAAGTATATGTAACCGAAATCAGTAGTGTTTCATGCCAAGTCTTTTGATCTCTCTATCCATTTGACCGGTGAGCATCAAACCAAACATCTTGTAATCGCACAAAAAGGACCAAACCGGATGACCAAAAGTCGCGGGTATGTTTCCCTCTACATAAAAGTGGCTATACCAAGCCATACCATAACCAACCAAAGGCACGAAGAACACGAACCACCAGTTGAACAAAACGGCATAAACCAAGCACATAATGCTAGAAAGAGTACCGGCAAAATGCCATCTTCTTGTCGCGGGTTTGGAGTGTTGTTTCAAGTAAAAAGGCCAGAATTCCTCCATGCTCGTGAACCTCATGATCTTTGGTGAAAAAAAAAAAATTTAATATGTAGGAAATACCAAAAGTTTGTTAGGAAAGGAAGGTTGGCCTTTTCTATTTGTAGAGAGACAAAAGGATGAAACTAGGACAGGTATCTAGCCGTCTAGTGATTATCTTTTTTTTTTTTTTTGAACGGCAAATTTCTACTCCTTGTGGGACTTGAACCCATGATCTCCCCTTAGGTGTTCCTATAAGCTTTGCTTCTACCATTGGGCCACCAACCCCAATGTCTAGTGATTATCTAGCAACTATGACTTATATCTAAATAAAATGTTAAAAGTCCATTTTACCCCTATGATTAGAAACAAAAAGAAAATAAAAGATATATATAAATACAAAACATCTGTCAATTTAGTTGGTGTTGGCGGCCAACGAGGACCAAGGGTAGAGAGGGGTTACATAAAACATAAAATACCGTATACCGTATAAAATGGTAGCATACATAATTACAAAAGAACTTGTGCAAGAACAAACATAAAATTTGGAGTTATAACATGACGTGACGTTGTTGTGAAAATGAGCATTGGACTTGAGGTAGCAATGACTGTGTGGGGTATTCGTCGGTACCTGGCTTTAATTTTTACTATTAAATTTTAGTCATTTACAATGCATTGCATGATCTAAAAGAAAAAGTTAGTGCAGTTAATCAAAAGGACGTAATTTGTTACAACTTAGAGTAAGGACGCAACCAGCTAGTTGATCCTAAAGGACGAAAAGTGTAATTTACCATAGTTAATATCAAAGACCAAATGTGTTACGTTGGGCCAAATACTTAGGGTCTGTTTGGTATGGGGTAATGGAATGGATGGGGGAATGGAATGGACGAGGTAATGGAATGGACAAGGTAATGGAATGGATCATTACCATTCCATGTCTTGTTTGGTTGTCATGTGGGAATGAAACAAAACATTACTTTGTGTTGTTGGATGGACAAGAAAAAACGAATGAATAAAATCGATGGTTAGTGGCGGTGGTGGGTGGTGGTCAGTGGCGGTGATGGTGGGTGGTGATATGTGGCGGGTAGCGGCGGCTGTGGTCGGTGGCGGCGGTGACGACGGTGGAAGGTGGAGGTGGATGGTCGTAATGGTAGGTGGGTGACGATGGTGAGTAGTGGCGGTGGTGGTGGGTGGCGGTTGGTGGTGGTGATGGTAGGTGGTGGTGTGTGACGGTAGCGTGGTGGTGGATGGCGACGGCGGTGATAGGCGGTGGCGACGACGGTGGTGGGTGGCGGCAACGGTGGCGATGGGTGGAGGTGGATGGCGGTGATGGTGGGTGGGTGACAATGGTGAGTAGTGGCGGTGGTGGGTGGAGGAGACGGCGGTGATGGGTGGCGGCGGTAGTGGTGGGTAAAGGAAATTGTAGTGAATGATGGTGGTAGGTGGTGGAGGTGGCGGTGGGTGGATGACGGTGGTAGGCGGCGGTGGGTGGTTTTGTATGGCGGCGGTGGTGGGTGGGTGACGGTGGTGGGTGGTGGCGGTGGTGGGAGGGTGAAGGTAGTGGGTGGTGGTGGTGGTGGGTGGTGGCGGCGGTGGTGGGTTGTGACGGTGGTGGTGGGTGGTGGCGGTGGTTGGTAGCGGTGGTGGTGGGTGGTGACGGTGGTGGTGGGTGGTGGTGGCGGCGGGTGGTGACGGCGGTGGTGGGTGGTGGCGGCGGCAGTGGGTGGTGGCGGCGGCAGTGGGCGGTGGCGATAGTGGTGGTGGGTGGTGGCGGCGGCGGGTGGTGACGGCGGTGGTGGGTGGTGGCGGCGGCAGTGGGTGGTGGCGGCGGCAGTGGGTGGTGGCGGCGGCAGTGGGTGGTGGCGACGGCGGTGGGTGGTGGCGGCAGCGATGGGTGGTGGCGATAGTGGTGGTGGGTGGTGGCGATAGTGGTGGTGGGTGGTGGTGGTGGGTTATGCTTTTGTTAGTAAAGGGTGAATGGGGATGGAATGAAAAAAAAACATGGGGGGTGGATGGAATGGTTTTGAGGGAATGGAATGCCTTGTGGAATGGATGATTCCATTCCTTTAGCCAACCAAACACATTATTTTTCATTACCTTGTAATGATCCATTCCATTCCCCCTTTCATTCCATCATACCAAACGCTACCTTAGGGTCTGTTTGGTATGTGGTAATGGAATGGATGAGGGAATGAAATGGACGAGGTAATGGAATGGACACGGTAATTGAATGAATCATTACCATTCCATGTCTTGTTTGATTGTCATGTGGAAATGAAACAAAACATTACCTTGGGTTGTTGGAAAGGCAGAAAAAGACGAAGGAATAAAATCAGTGGTGGGTGGTGGTTAGTGGCGGTGATGGTGGGTGGTGATATGTGGCGGTAGCGACGGTGGTGGGTGGTGGCGACGGTGGAAGGTGGAGGTGGATGGTCGTGATGGTGGGTGGGCGATGATGGTGAGTAGTGGCGGTGGTGGGTGGCAGTGGGTGGTGGTTGGTGGTTGGTGCGGTGATGGTAGGTGGTGGTGTGTGATGCCATGGCGGTAGCGTGGTGGTGGGTAGCGACGGCGATGGTGGGTGGTGGCGATGTTGGCGGTGGATGGGGGTGGATTACTGTGATGGTGGGCAGGTGACGATGGTGAGTAGTGGCGGTGTTGGGTGAAGGCGGCGGTAGTGGTGGGTAGAGGAAATTGTGGTGAGTGACAGTGGCAGGTGGTGGAGGCGGCGGTGGGCGGCGACGGTGGTGACGACGACGGTGGTGGCGGCGACGGCGACGGCGGTGGGTGGTGACGGCGGTGTTGGGTGGTAACGGCATCGGTGGTGGGCAAAGGTGTTAGTGGTGGGAGACAGTGGTGGTGGTGGGTGGTGACGATGGTGGTGGGTGGTGGGGGTGGTGGGTGGTGACAATGGTGGTTGGTGGTGGTGGTGGTGGGTGGTGGGTTATGATGTTGTTAATGAGGGGTGAATAAGGGATGAAATGAAAAAAAATGAAATGCTTTTGAGGGAATGGAATGCCTTATGGAATGAGTGATTTCATTCCTTTGACCAATCAAACACACTATTTTTTCATTACCCCGTAATGGTCCATTCCATCCCCCCTTCCATTCTATCATACCAAATGCTACCTTAAGACTAAAGGTGTAACTTCGAGACCATAACCATGAATCCATGATACAAACATGTAGGGCTGCAAACGAGGCCTTTGTTTGTGTTCGTTTGTTAAGAAAATTATGTGTTCACGAACAGTTCATGAACACATACCGAACGAGATTTTATGTTCGTGTTCGTTTGTTAAGAAAACACTCATGTTCGTGTTCGTTTGTTAATTTTGTTTATGAACGCACACGAACATAAACAAACATTAATGAACACAAAGAAGTGTTCATGAACAGAACCAAACACAAACGGACATATATTAACTTTTAAATAACATCGAATTCACATACATTAAGATAAATAAAAATAAAAGAATATAAAAAAGTATAAAAATTAAAAACCTTACTAAACTATAGAACACAAACGAACATAAACGAACACGTTACCGAACGTTCACGAACATAAACGAACGAACGTGACCTTTGTTCATGTTCGTTCATTTATTAAACGAACGAACACAAACGAACTTCCCGCCGAACAGTTCATGAACGGTTCGCTAAAAGTTCAGTTCGTTTGCAACCCTACAAACATGCCACACTTGAGTCGTGCAAATATGGTACCGATGTAGCACCACGAAATCCCCCTTAGTGAAATCTATTGTTGACTTCCTTTTGTTTTCTCACGCGTATAAGTAATTGTGCCATAGTTATTTTTTTGTTCCATGCGTAATTATGCCATCAACAGGCGTAATTTATGTTCATTCACTCATTCATAATTGTGCCATCAATTTTATGAATGAAACTAGTGCAATTTATAACTTTGCTAACAAACTCTCTAATAAGTGAAACAAACTGATTTTGATTAACCACTCATGGACACCTCCGAAAGTGAACTTGTTCCACTGGAGAGCGTGCTAAAACAGAATCGCATCGAGGTCCCAGACCGGTTCAACGACTTAACAACAACACACACACCACTACACCAAAGAAAAATTATAAAAGCCATTGGTTGAATTCAATCGGACAAAGCCCCCCAATGGAGCGAAGAATAGGTGTCACGTCTCACACGCTTCGTATGAGGCTTTGTATGTTAAGCTACCTGTATTATAGTTTGTATTATGTGTGTTTCCTTCCAAAACACAGGTTCATATGATATTTTGTTAACAACATTTGTCGATTGTGATCATCATGGTTCTGATGCAACAAGGACAAGCGCAAGTTTACAGGAACACGATAAGAGAATATGGTTCTGCCAAAACTTGCATAATGAGTAAATGTGTTGATTATGATCATAAAAGCTAGACAATTACAGCAATAATCTAACAATTCTAAAAAAAGAAAAAAAGATAACTGAGAACGTTGTATGTGAATATAGACTATTCTCGCTAAGTTGAACTACAAAGTAGAAACGGCAAAATTGAGCCGTTGGCTTAGACCGGCGGCGGCTATGTCCTAGTCAAGGATGGTCCATTGGTCCTGGTTTAACCTAACCCATGAAGCAGTTAAAGGTTAGGGACCAGGTGTAGTTGAACTATAATTAATGGTCCTAGTGTAAGAGAAATATAAATTTTCACTAAAGATTGTGACATTTAGGTCCAAAATATACCAAAAGATAGTTGATCCTGATAAAAGTGTCAAATACAAACAAAAATCAGGATGATTGATCAACCAAGGGCATGACTGCATTAGTTTTATATAAATACTGCTTTTATTCAGTTATCTAAACAAAAAGATACATGAATTATAAATCTATATCTTTTACAGTTATAATGGTTACCTCATTTTATATTTCAATGAAATTAGTTAACATAGTAGTCAAAGTTTTGGCGCATGCCTAGTGCGGAAAATGTGCCATGCACCTAGTTGTCAATAGCGAATAGCGGATGATAGCGACAAGCTACCGATACGCTATGTAGGGATAGCGATGAAATAGCGGGCGCTATTTCATGCTTAGTGATACAGTAGAAGAAAATTTTAGAGATATTTTATATGTATATTTTACCAAAAAAATAAAAAAAGAAAAAGAAAAAAAATACAAAAATCTCGCTATTTCCTGCTATTTGTCGCTATCAAGCATATAGTGACACATGAGTGCTACGCTACGTTATTCGCTATAGCAGGCGCTATGGTCGCTATTAACAACTATGGCCATGCATGCAGCTAGGTGCAAAAGTCTTCAAAAAACATGACAAAATCTGCAAAAAAAAAAAAAAAAAACCCTAAGCCGGCCTAAACTAACCTAAAAAAGTCTAAACAAGCTAAGAAGAAAACAGTTTTAACTTGTTTAAAACAGCCTAAGACCAACCTAAAATATGTCTACTACAATAAATGCAGCCTGTTTATACCGTGCGCTTTGCACCTAGACAACAGACTCACCCTTTGCGCCTTGAGTGCGCCTAGCATACGGATAATCAAAAACAAGTTGCCAGTTTTGTGCATTCAATCTAATCCAAAGCACAGCAAACAAATGACATTAAAACCAATAGATTCTTTAATGATATATACACAAAATACACATCAAAACAAAGCATTCAAATACCAAACACATGACCAAACCAACCATGTCATTATTACAAGTATAACAAAAACACAAAGCCATAAATCAATAGGGCTGCAAGACAGGTCTTTTACCAAGCCTTTTAATCTCTCTATCCATCTGTCCAGTAATCATCAACCCAAACATCTTATAATCACACAACAATGACCAAACAGGATGCCCAAAAGTTGCAGGAATATTTCCCTCAACATAAAAGTGGCTATACCAAGCCATACCATACCCAAGCAAAGGCACAAACAACACAAACCACCAGTTAAACAAAACTGCATAAACCAAACATATAATACTAGAAAGTGTACCCACAAAATGCCATCTTCTTGTTGCAGGTTTGGAGTGTTGGTTAACATAAAAGGGCCAGAATTCTTCCATGTTTCTGAAGTTCATGATGATTTGGTCAATACCCAGATCAGGAATTGAGGGAAAGTTTCAAGATTTATTAGAGAATCTTGATTGGGGGTTTAAAGGTTGACTTTTTATATGGAAAGAAAGGGATTTGGGGGAAAGGGTGAAAAGGGGTTGTGAGTGAAGAAATCTTGGAGAAGGGGAAGGGGGTAGTGATTATTATTATTATTATTATCGAAGGTGTTTGGTGGTGGTGATGATCGTCATTCGACCAATTGAGATTTGAGAGTTGAGACCTCTGTTTTTTTGTTTTTTTTTACAACAGCCAATTATTGGGGGTGTTTGGGGATAGAATTTAGACTTATTGTGTTTTTTTTCTTCCTTATTTTAATTATTTTTTTTACACACAAGGACTTTTTTTTTTTTTTTTTTAATTTTATTTTATGGCAATGAATAAATAAAACCCGTCACTTGAAAGCCCAGTACAGTAAAACTCGATTGGGATCGAATTCGAATTTGAGACCTCTAGCCTTCAACCTGAATATTCACTTCTCCTTCAATGTCAGTTGAGTTACAACTCATCACAAAGGCGCTTTTTGATTGTGCAATTCATCACAAGGATTAAACGTTCTATCGGAAGATAATGTTTTTTCTACGTTTTGATATCGCTAAGCTATGTCGCTACACTTATTTGGTTTTTAGGTAGAAAAAAACAAATAAAAAGGCATCTAGAGATGTTTGAATACAAAGTTCTCTCTTTTTAAAAGCATATGGTAATTTATTTTCATATACGACTATACCTAATTCTGTGAACGTGGCATGTATTTAGCAAGGGGTACACGATGGCTGATGAGTATGTAATATGGTTTGTGTTATGGTTTTTCAAGAGGAGACGGAGGGCTAGTGGGATGGGGCTTCAGAAGTTACAGGGTTACATCGACCTGGCCCGTGTTAAAGGGATGGGGCTTCAATTCTCAGCTAAGTCAAGGACATGGAGCTTGTTGATTATTGTGACCGTTGGCCATTAAATTGTATGACCGTCACATTTAAAAAAAAAACAATAAATTCTATTATGACCGTTTTGAAGAAAAAAAAAATTAAACCTTTATAAACTACAACATTTCATCCCATTTTACTACAATATTTCATTCTAATCATTTCAAATCCAAACCATATTCAATCTTTCACATACAAACAATATTGCCATGGATAAGCAAAAAAAGGTTGTTGGTTCAAGCAAGAAAACCATGAAATCTCGGGTAGGCGGTGCAAGCTCACGAGGTGCAAACCGAGCAGAATTTCAAGGTGATCTATATCGGCCTAAACTACCACAATCCAACTAACAATGATATTTTACACAACCCCCACCCAATTTGTATGGCTCAACATATAACACACAATTTTTTCCTCGTGGTAGCGTGCCTACACAACCCCAACTCAACCCACAAGGATATTTTACACAACCCCCACCCACTTACGGCATTTTAGGAGAAGATTTCGAGGTGTTTGAAGAAGAAGCTGGCGATGATTATGAAGCCATTCCCAAAACCCAATACTAAGAATATTTTATATTCTTAGTATTTTTCAAGTTTTATTTTAATTTTATAAATAATCAAACAAAAATAGTTGTAAAAATATATATTCATTGAGTAATGATTGAAAGGCAAAAAAGAGAGCTTGAACCACTACACCTATTTTTAGCTTAAAATGTCTACGCTGACATGGCGTCCACATGGTAGAAAACGCCTTTAATGGGCTTGTACCATTACACATGTCTAATATGGTTTGTGTTTTGGTTTTCTAATTGCGTATGGGACCAAAGATCACCCATTGTAAAATCTTGACAAACGTGATATCTTGTTAGTGACAATTTAGGAGTGTAAATTATGACTCATTCTTCAAAGAATGAGTTGATTTGAGCAAAATATAACATATGGATTCATTCATCAACTCAAGTTAGACAAGGGGTCAATTTTGGTTTTCTCAAATTATACATCAGTAAAACTTGTTATTTAAACACATTCAAATGGGTTAACATCACCATAAACATTTAATTTTCATCCCACATTTATCATATCCATATTTCATTAGCATTAGTTTAGGTGGAACAAAACTATTTTAGATTGTTTATAATGGGCATTGGTTAGATTTATCGATTACGAAGGGAAGAAGCTAAAACAAGTGTCGATGAGAGATTTTGACGTTGGATTGCAATTTTTAACATCCAAATTGAATAATTATAGTCTTCAAAATCTCATACGAGCAAGAGTTGACCAGTAGCCTAAATCTAACTGACCTCATATTAGTTTTATTTGGCTATTGGGCTGATAACTAGTTGAACATGAGGCCCATAGGCAAATTTAAATGGGGAGAGCCGGAGGGTTTTCTTTTAGGACAACGGCCAATTAGCAATCAACAAATTGTAACCAAGAACAAAGATTATGAATTATAGAGAGAAAGAGAGGATATAAAATTCTTATTCATTTTGTATTTTACTAACAAATACAAGAGGCCTATATTTATAGGGCCATAATATTAATACAAGAGTAAATGACATATGAGAGTTAGAATATGGATAGTCACAATCATACATATATTTATAACACCCCTTGACTATCCACATAATAAAAGAAAATAATGCAGTATACGTTTGGTGATGCTGCCTCGTTAAAAACCTTGCCATGAAAACCCAGTGGGACAAAACCTCAGCTAAGGGAAAAAAAGTGCAGGGTATATTGCTCTTCCTGATACTTCTGGATCAGGTGTGTTGCCTCATTAAAAACCTTACTAAGAAAACCTAATGGGACAAAACTTAGTTAAGGAAAAAAGAGTGCAACTTGTTTCCATGGGTTAGAATAAGAAAATCAAACATCATTCATACCTGTAATATTTGTTTTAACTCATTCCAGTGTCTGCTTGCTTGGCATAGGTTATATCGTGGCTATAAGTTCAAGTGAAAGATATTACAATCATGCATAACTAGCAAGACATATACTAATGTACATATATTGTTAGGACAAAAAGGATTGAGGAAACCACTTTTGCAAACCTTAGTCTAATTCATACTTCTGCAAATTATTCTAAGTATAGAACTACTGAAGAAAGAAGACTAAAGTACTGAAGAAGGATTCAACAAGTAATGAAGAAGATAGATCAGAAGTTCTGAAGTCAAACCAGACAAGTTCACTGAAGAACTACTGAAGACAAACTACTCATCAGTAGTTTGTAATTCATCAGCACTTGTAATAGAATCTTTCCACCGCCCTTATGTTTCAGTAGTTTATTTGTTTATTATTACTTTATCTTTTTGTGCAAGTTCTAAGAATGCAACTTGTTGCAGACTTGCTTTTTGGCAAGGTTCATGTATTTGTAAGTCTATAAATAGATGGGTTCATCCCTCTGTTTTAGACATTGATTTTAATTGAAACTGAAATCCTTCAAAGCTCATTATTGTTATTTCCATTTCATTTACTGAGAATCTGTTTGAGTATTTATTATCATTCACATTCAATACTTAGATTCTCATTAAACTTGTCTTTAGTTTTCAAACACCAAGGGGGAGTAATAACTCTTGTTGATAGTGTAACATCATATCTCTGATCATCAAGCTGACCGATGGATATAAACATCCTCTTCCAACCAGGAATGACCCAAACATTTTTCAAGGTCCAAATGGTTCTTAATGGCGTTTTAATGTCTATATCTCCAATTCCTGTAATATCAAGACTTTGATTATTAGCCAAACGAACTTTACCAAAGTTACATGTTCACAGATTCTTCATCTTCTTTGTGCTAAAAGTAGCATGGAAAGACGCTCCTGAATCCATAATCCAGTCTTTAACAGAACTCTCGATATAGCAAGTAAGAGCATCCTCTGAATCTGAGGATGTAGTAGCATTCACCTCTTTTTTCTCTATCGCAGGTTCAGAACACTAACTTCTGAAATGCCCAAACTCCTTACAGTTCCAACACTGTATATCTTTCATTGGCTTTCCAGGTCTTGACTTGCTCCTGCGTTTTGACTTCAACCTACCCATGTTTCCTCCTCTGTTATTACTTCTCCCTCTTTCTTCAGTACTGAGAAAGAGCTTGATTTTCCATTGTTCCTTCTTCTGGAATCCTCATTCAGTAACAAATCACGAACTCTTCCAAAACTGAGAGTCTTAACTGACCCCGTGACTGCTGTGATTGTGCCTGACCAACTGTCAGGTAATAAGGATAATAATAGACATGCCTGCATTTCATCATCTATCTTAAAGTTCACAGTAGACAAACGTGTCAAATGTGATTTAAACAAATTAATATACTTAGTAATAGAACTTCCCTCTTTCATTCCGATGTTGACTAACTCCTGTACCAGAAACACCCTATTTGCAGGGACGACTTCTCGTACATGTTGGACAAAGCTCCCATAATCCCACGCACTGTGGTTTGTTCCAGAATGTTGTAAGCTTTATTCATGGAGAGAGTAAACCTATTGTTGACTGTGCTTTCATGTCAAGATACGTCCATTCTTTCGTTATGGTCTCAGGGGGAGGGTATAGTGCAACATCTAACTCCTTCTGTATAAGCAAGTCCTTGATTTCCATCTTCCACCATCCAAAATTCTTCCTATCAAATTTCTCTACTTTAACTTTTCCTTCCTCAGTCATCATCCTCAACTGAATATCTAGGAAACTAGCCAAAGAGAAATAATAATACCACTTCTAAACCACAAAAAAAAAAAAAAAAAACCCAGACCAAAAATCAAACTTTCTTGAGCTTGTCGTTTATTTCTTTTTAAACCAATCCACAAACATGCACCTACTTCTTTCACTATCAAAAATACCAAATCCCACCTAGCTTTTCTTTAAAGAAAACAAATATCTCTTTATATTTCTCCAACTGTGCAGTGTGCTTTCAACCGATCAGACAAACACTTTTGTCACTTGAATCGTGCAGCACAACAGCAAAGTAGAACTGGATTTGGTTCTGTTCAGATAAAAAACTGGACAGTAGTGGTAGAGGGTTAAAGTGCGACGGTAGGACCCTAAACGGGGTCGGTGTTTGCGGTTGTGGGTGGTGTTACACGGTGGCTAGGGTGACGAGATGAGTGGGAACAGACCATAAAAAAAAGGAGAGACCCAAAACGAGATCTGGGTGCGACAGTTGTTCTACTGGACCCTAATCGGGACTGAATAGGTAGCAGCGGAGTAGAGAGGTTAGGGTAACAGAGGTGGGTGGCGGCGCTGAGGTGGTGGTGGCGGCTGTGAGGTTTAAGGTATGTGTTCTTTCTCTTTCGATCTAAAGCCTGAGCTCTGATACCAATTGTTAGAATTGTAGAACACACACACACGAACACGAGATTTTACGTGGTTCGGTCTAAATTGACTTACATCCACGGGGGCGACTTGGGTTTTCTTTTTATTGAGTGATCCCAAATACAATTACAAGAGATATATATTTATAGGCACTAATTAGGGTTTTAACCATATGTTAATCTTGCTAAACAAGTTAATCATTTTGGGCTTAAAACAGTTGGACCTATAGGTGGGCTGAAAGCAAGATCTCCAACAGAGGAGATACATCGATGAGGTGAATGATGGTGGGAACAGAGGAGGTTTCTTTGTTAGCCATGGTGGTGGTGGGTTATAGATTTCAAAAGTGAAGGGAAAAGGAACAGTGGGTTACGAAAGCACAAGAATCATTAAAAAAATAACTCAGAGGAGAAGGGCTCTGATTACCATGTGAAGTTATGAATTGAATTAAGCTAAGTATCCAATACAAAAAGTAATAACAGCAGAGAATCAAGCTAAGTATTTACAACCATCTATAAAGATTGACACACCAAATAAGAAGAATAAAACTAAGGAGAGTACCAAGAGATTTGGGAGGAAATATCAAATCCTCTAATATGGCTTTCATCAAGTGGTAATGTAATTCAAGCTTCTTGCTAATTGCTATAATCAACTTTGGGACAATATATGTAATATGTGTTAATTTTTCATTGGTAAAATGAAAAGAGCCAAAACTAACAAACTATTAAGCAATAGGCTAGCTATAACTCTTTCTCAATACTATCTTTTTTTTTAACAGCAAGTGGTGTAGCCGGTGAAGCTCCGCCTAATGATGTCGTGTGGATTAAATAACTTACACTTCTTTTTCTTAAAATGGCAAGTTCCTGGTGGAAATGCCAAAAGCTTGGTGAAAAAGGTAATTAAGTCAAAACTTTAATATGAGACATTTTTCAAGTTTTAAATTTATAAAATAAAACGAAAAATGCTACACGTTATAAACCCACACAATAGGCAAGTGAACCTATCGAGCATAGTATAGATATAAGCAAGCACTGAGTATCGAACTCTAAAACACGACTTACCCTACTCAACTTTAACTTGCTAAAGTAAAAATAAAGATAAATAAAAATGAGAGAGAATGAGAATAACCGAAAAGAAAACTAGTGTCTAAAGAAAAGTGTTGCTTGGGGATCCAACTTGTCTTGGTACGGATTAACAGTATACGTTTAGTCAAGTGATGTATCCAAGATGCGCATTACCGCATAACTATAAAGACGATTTGTGTTCTCATTTGTTATTGTGAGGGTCTCCCAAACCGGTAAGCTCACCTCTCAACAATGAGGGGAGGATCACCCGAGACTGTGTCGACCCAACCCCGAAGAACCCACCTCCCAGCGTTGCGATATTGACATCAAACGACTTTTAACTTTTATGAATAACTTGCCGGCGGCCTGAGCATGGTCGAACAAGCTACCACTTGACCTCATAGAGGAGTCGTGGCTATCCCGCTCACGCTCATCCCCTACTTGAATTAATTAACTTTTCAAAAAGTGATTGGCCTATTACTAATTGTGCGGCAATATAGTGATGGAAGAGAGTAAAGACCGTTCGCTTCCAACACGGGTTCACCAATTCTTTGTCTGCGCCAAAGCTAACACATAGACCATGAAGCTGAGTCGCAAAACCAAGTCTTGGCTTATCACTAGGACCAAGTATAAAGATCATACCGACCCTAAGTGAGATTTTTATAATAGAGGATTAAGCCACAAAGTGAGAATGTTTCCAAACACAAATGGGTTAATCACTACTCGTGGAATTAGGTTAGCTTACGAGTGCCTGGGTTGTTACACACAACGGGTACACTTATAAGTCCATCCACTTCTTATCTAAACACACACAAGACCAAATACTAGATGATTGATTAGTTAATTCATCAAAAAAGTTAGAATAGAAATAATTAAATGAGAACACAAAACATCATTCAATAATAAACATAAACTATATAATCCATACCAAGATAGTCTTCACCCCTCTAAAATCCTAGCCAAGGATGGCATTTCAACAATCACACTACATAGGTTTTGATGAGAAAACACGGTGAGGGTTACTAAAGGATTTAGAGGGTTTTGGGATGATTTTTTGTGGTTTCTCTCAAGCTCACACTCTCTAAGTGTTTATGGAGTGATCTCAAGCTCCAAAGGTCACTTACAAGACCCTAAGATAGCAGAAATGTGAGAGAGATTCGGGTGGAATGGGATGACAAAATGATGAGTGGTGGTCTCCTTTTATAGAGCTCCCAGGGCGTGCACGCCCGTGCTTCAGAGATGGCACGCCCATGCTTAACAGTCAGGTACTATCCGTTGGTACTAGAGGTCATTTTGATCAGGTCTGGTCCCCTGCACGCCCGTGCCATTATGTGGGGCACGTCCGTGCTCGTCAGAATTGCACGAATGCTTGTCAGTCTTGGTCTGTTGGAGTCTTGGGAGCACGTATCAGATGGCACGGCCGTGCACGCCCGTGCACCTTGAAAATCTCATATGGATGGCTGAAAATGTTGACTGATTGACTTTGGGCATGAGCACGGCCGTGCACAATCTGCAACAGTCTTCAAAGTCTTCAAATTCCTTCCCATTGTGCCTGTTTTCGCTTCTTTTTGCATGCTTGCCTCCAAATACCTGCAATTAACTCAAATGAACGATTTAGCCCTATTTTGCAAAGATAAATGCATAAATACTTACAAAAAAAGTGAGAAATATGTGTATAAAACATGTAAAAATGATGACACATCACCTAACACCCTGGGTTAGCTTATATTGATTACCCATCCCACTTGGACTGGGGATCTCCCCAGATGGAACCCCCACATATGATAAACATGGCTCCGACTAAAATCGAACCTTCAACCTCCACATAGCCTATGCTCTAACGCCCCCTCTCCAATTTCACCAATTAAGCTAGGCTTCATCACCTTCTCAATACTATCTTACATGTAAGTTCAAGTAACTTTTATAGGAGATTATTTATTTATTTTCCCAATCAAATTTAAGTTTCGTTAAGGCATGCAAAAGAGTTTGTTATGAGGTTGTAAATAGCAAGAGCTACCATTAAATATTCCAAACCAAAAGTCAAATATCTTAAAAGGTTGAATATCCACACGTTTGCAAC
Source organism: Ambrosia trifida (assembly GCA_028751855.1). Classification (NCBI taxonomy): domain Eukaryota; kingdom Viridiplantae; phylum Streptophyta; class Magnoliopsida; order Asterales; family Asteraceae; genus Ambrosia; species Ambrosia trifida. Next base: position 20,102,656 of record CM054126.1, on the reverse strand, counting down.
TCTCATTTAATTACTTGGAACACAAGTAATGAATTATTGGAATTGTGCTATTGTTAATTAGCTTGAAGACCCGGCTTAATGACTTGTATACATGATAAATTAAATTAATTACATGAAGTTAAGATGTCATAATCTTTATGTCTATTTTCAAACACATTACACATAAAACAAATTATTCTTACAAAGTCAAACATAACTCTTTTAAGATAAGATTTGTATTGTAGAAGATGATTATACATTTACGTACATCACTGGCGGATCTAGATCAAGATTTCAGGGGTAACGTTACATAATTTTCACGGATGACGTAATATAAAACACGTAAAAATAAAGTAAAAATACACTAAAAATACACTACGCTAAAAAAGTTGAGGGGTAACGGACCCCTGCTCCTTCTCTAGATCCGCCCCAGCATTTACCAAACATTCATACAACATATACCGTGCCCATGTATCTGGTTCTGACATGAACGCCCCTCTATATAGATAGTCTAAAATAAGTTAACTCGTCATGTTTGATTATCATGAATAAGTTATAATGATTTGGAACAAACCAATAAGTTATTTTACGTTGCATATGACACAATAGTCATGAATCAACCTAGCCATGATGCTTCCTTCTTCAATCCTTAATCCACAACTTTGCTTGTTCCACAAATGGACTCCATAACTCAACCTGTTGAGTTGATCCACCTTAGCTTCAACCCATCTCCGGTTAATCTGGTTAACCGGAGCTGTAAAGAAGCTTCCTACTCGTGTCCAATCCACCGGATAAAACGCCTTTTGTGGCAAAACAGTAAAATTCAACTTGAGTTTCGCCGCTTCCCTTTCGACCACTCGGGACACAAGGTATGGTCCATTGTGTCCCCATTTGTTTCCATCGAAAGTAGCCGCGAACTCCTCCATGAACTTGTACAACAACTTATGGTTCTTGTCAAAAACCAATACTGCATTGTTTAACCTTGTCCAGTTCCCTGACTGGCTCACACTTTGCGCACCAATCGCGTTGTGCAAAGCGCTAAAATCTTTCAAAACGATGAAATCCGTATCGATGTAAACACCACCATACTTGTAAAGCACTGCCAGCCTGACCAAATTTGAGAGATTTTGTGCTAATGGGATTTTCCCAGGGTTTTGTTTCTTATTCTTGATATTATATAGCCAAGATTGGGCCGGGGTGTTCTTGAACAAGAACTCCAAGTCGGGTGTGATCGCTTTGACATGAAACCCGCGATCAGTTAGGGGTTTAAGGATCTTAAACCCGTAACTAGAGTCCATAGTGTTTGATAAAATCATCAAACAACTATTTGGATTCGACTTAAATAAAGTCTCTAAAGCCATAAACTCTCTATCTCCAAAAACCCTAATGGAGGTTGACATCCATGTCATAAAGAAACGAACTTTGCACCCTTCTTTAAAAAACTCACGAGCCCTTTTCTTAAATCTTCGAGTCAAAGTGGTTGACTTTAGAATATCGAGTTCGGGGAGCTTTTCGTTGGATTTGCTGATCATTTCTTTGATGATATGATTGATTGGTTGATACAAGGGTTTGTGATCATCTTGTAAGACAATTTCTTGAGTGATTTCTTTAGGTTTATGGATTGAATAAGTGGTCAACCTTACATGTTGTACGATGATAGTTTGGTTGTGTACAACATGAGTTGAAAGATTGGATGTTATTGTATGTGTGGTGAATAAATAGGTGAAAAAGATTGCTCCCAAGGAGATGATGGAGAAGATGCGGATTCCGGCATGGCGGCCGAGGCTGAGCCTCCGTTGCACCACCCTTTTCATGGAAGAAACTTTGATCATCGATGATCAAATAAGAGTATTGACCAAAAGAATGTTGGAGACTGTTGTGGTTATAGAATGTGTTTAAATTATAGTTGAGTGGAAGAAACATGCTAGAGAATTAGACTAGTTGGCTTTTTATATGTAATTTGTTATGTGGTAGTTGATGGATCATGCTGACAAGGAGGAGTTAACATGGGACACTACTTAATTAAGAAATAGTTATGACTTCTAAATATATTGGTGGGAAGAGGTTGATTATTAATAGTTTATATGGACATTGTGTGTGTGTTTCATTATGGTTTATGAAGATGTTATAAGTTTTTTCGCGTTATTTACCCTTAATTATGACATTAATAACCATTAAAAATGTGAAGTCAATAGAAAATAATAGATTTTATATATTTGTAGAAAAATATGTTAACAAATGTGGAGGTTGATCAGCATGTCACTCCTATAATTTTGGAACTCGTATTTCATACACTTTTTACTAAATTGGTAATGGTAATGACTTATTAATAAAAATATACGAAAGATTAAAAATAGGATGCAGGCAACAATTTAGAGATTTTATTAGAGCAATAATACTCATAAACGTCTATAAATTTTTTTTTGAACATTGAATTTCATTAAACACAAGGGAAAGTCTTCAAAACAAGGACTAACACCCGGAAACTATAACATGTACAAGGGTTTAATACACCAATCCTCCCAACGGAGGTCTTTGAAATGAGACCTATTCTTTAGCCACAAAAACGAAATAGATTTTATACTACCAGTCACAAAATGGACCTTTGGCTCCATCTTGTTGAAAGTCTTGTCGTTTCTAGCTTTCCAAATCATCCAAAGCGCCACCATAATAATACCATGAACGATCTTCTTTCCCCACTTTCCGCCGAGCGCTTGTTTATATAATAAAAGAAGGTCTCTCGTGTGGAAAACATAAATTGTATCCAAGCCGCACCATTTCCAAATATTAGACCACACTCCATAGGAGAATCCACAAGCAGTGAAGATGTGAACCGATGTTTCAAGATCAACATCACAAAGTTTGCACCGGTCATTGGGAACATACACATTTCTTTTGCTAAGTGCTTCCACAGTGGGAATCCTGTCCATTTCTACCCGCCAAGCGAAGATATGACACTCCAAAGGAACCCACACAACCCATTTAAACTTGATACAATCGGCTCTGTCCGTATGATCCTTCACCTTACGTTTCACCTCAGCAACAGAGAAGCAAGAAGATCCAGCTCACTCCCAAGTGTCTTTATCAGCCGACAAATGGGCCTGACCCAGCATCGAAGAAAGCATAGACCTTTCTTGAACCTCTAGAATACCCATGGGCCGAGAATAATTCACAGGGGACCAGGTATCATTGTTTCTGCACATGCTTACCAGCGCGCTTTTTGTCTTTGCTGCTCGGTATAGAAGAGGAAATTTGATCATAAAGGGAACATCTAGCAACCAAGCATCTTCCCAGAACCGAATACTACAGCCATCCCCTAGCTTTCCTTTCAAGAGCTCAAGAAAAAATTTGTCCCCACATTTAAACCTTTCACAATTCTTAACTATAGCCGACCAACACCACCCTTGCTTCACGTGGGAGACCCGACCATCGATGTCTATCATGATGGCAAGACATCATAAATGAACATAGTTGTGAAAAAATAAAAACAACTTATATCCAAACTAATCGACTCCATAAATGAACATTTAAACCTATGCCAAAATTAACGATTAAATGAAAACAAATATGTTAACATTCACCAGTAAATGGCAACTTTGACTTCAGTACAATTAGGGTTTAAAATCAAACCGAAGTGCCATGTGCACACAACCTTCAAACATATCTAGTCGTCTGGTAGTAAGGGTGTTCAAGGTCCGATTTCGTTAGTTTGGACAAGACTTCTGGGCCAAGCCGGTAACTACGACTTTCCAATAAAAGTAAACCAAACAGAGTCGGTTGTTAAGCATGGCCGAATAGGCCACACTTATTTGATTTGATGGTTTGAACTGGTTTGTTTCATTTATTTTCTTAAGCTTTCACTTTTTAAACTAATTGCATGCTTCTAACTTCTAATGGAGCATGTTTGGCTCTCCTTATTTCCACCTCCTTATAACTTATAACTTTTCAAAAAAAGTTAATAAGTTAAAAAAAATGTTTGGCAAAAGGAAAAAGACGTTTTGTTTTAACTTTTTGTTTGCCTATGATAAGTTGTTTTGAAAAAATAAGGTAGAAGTGACTTTTTGAACCTCCTTATAACTTATTGATGATTATTTACCTACATGCTCTTATTATATCCTTACACCTTCCCTCCTTATACCCATTTTGGTTAGTTTACCTAAATAAGTTAAACCAAACATTTTTTTACAAATAACTTATCAACTTATTGTTTTCCCCACCAAATAAGTTAATCCAAACACTTTTTTAAAAACTCATTTTTTAAAAGTTATAAGTTAATAAGTCCTTTTAACAAAAAGTCATTTTTGCCTCAAATAAGTTTATCCAAACATGCCCCAAGTGTGTATTTAAAAAAAAAAAAAAAAAAAAATCTGATCTAGCACCATGCGTAACAAAGCATTATTTGCTAAAAGCATTTGATTAAAAAACATAAAGCGTAGTTAAACTACAGCAAGGGACAATCAAATACAACATAAAACAACTAAAGTAATATTCTTAATATGTTTAACTTACAGGCAATAAACATGCCACTGAACTAAAAACACACCAACAAAACCACAAATTTCAATTTAAAATTAAAGAATTCAATTTACAATTATACCATGTGTTATGGTCGTAACATATTAATTTCGGACAGAAACTATACGAGAACCACAACGGACACGTCCGAATTTTTTGTTCCACCTCAGAGTTTGAAAAAAGCAAACGGCCTCACTCAACCTATGTTATGCTATCACTCTAACATGCTTAGTTAATACAATTAAAATTAGTTATTTTAAAACAATTACTTATTAAAACATAAAATATAAGTTTTATATTAATTATTAACTTTTTAAAACTCTACAACATATAAAAAAATCATTTCAAATTGAATAAACGTATATTCCACTTTATTCTGTAAACAAATTGTTTTCGTTAAATGCCAACGCCTCAACATCATATCAAATGATCGGCTTCCCCATCCGCACAGGCGTTGCTTTTATCAGGGGAAACAAGGAGTGCCACGCAAAAGGCACCTCAAAGCCCCCAAAGATAGCCAAAACAGAGGCCCGCTCAGAACCGGAAAACTGGGTTCTCAACCTAAAATTTTCGAATCAAATGGTGGTCATCGGCCATGCAATCTCCAACTCCATTCGTGCGGATCTCAAACAGCTTCACGTTAAAAACATTGACGTATTTGCCTGGAAACCATCAGACATGATCGGTGTTCCGCGCGATGTCGCGGAACACAAGTTAAATACGTACCGATCGGTCGAGCCAGTAGTACAGAAGAAGCACAGCATGGGGCCGGAAAAAAACAAAGGTCATTGTGTTATATTTGATTGGGCCGGGACTCAAACCCGCACCCCAGCCAGGTCCAGACCTTAGCACACACACACAAACCACCACTACACCACTTTGGTCTTTGTGTTATATCCAGAAACAATTAATATATATATATATATATTTGAACTTGATTTCCTTTAGTCAAAGATGAAAGTCAAAACCCAGTCAACCACCAAAAAATTACACCACTTTGTGACGCGTTTTCACCCAATCAAATCCCGCAATCTACTCTCCTTTGACTGATATACCTTCCAAAATCGTACAAACGTGTTATCAGTCCGCTAATCATGGATAGTTAATCGAATTCAACTCGTTTTTGAACCTTCCATAACCCAGGATTTCGAATTCGTATATGTAGACCAAGTTATCGCAATTAAACCTACACACACCTACATAAAGTGCCGATTTTAGCACAACACATCTCAATTGTCGCTTGCAATCATCACAGATATCTGATTTGAGTTTTTTTTGGTTCGTCTTCTTTTTCAATGCGTGCACACACATCTGTCCCGGTATGTTTCAATTACCTTGGTCTATAATGTCAATTTTTGATGTGTTTTAAAAGCCCTATGATTGTTTCTTAATACATGATCGAATCACATGCCAATTGAATGGATTAGGGACTAGGGTTTATAAGTGTTAAGAATTGGGGATTTTTGTTTCATTCAGGTTGTATTTAAACGTCTAACTGATCTATTATGAACAACAAACTACCACCCAGAGCAGATGGTCTAGGCGTTACAATGGTATAATCTGGTCCCAGGTTCGAGTCCCTTGTGGGACAGAATGTGGTCGTTTTATTTTAATTTGTGTTTTCAACCTTTAATTTAAAAAGTATTACAAATCTATTTTAATCCAAATAGTTTATAAAAATTATTCCTGCTTACTAAAATTCTAAGGTTTATATTCTTAATTTTTATTTTCTTGAAAAACATTTATTTATTATTTTTAATGTATTTATTTTGTTTAAATCATAATTAATTCATTGAAAGTTTTTCATCATCTTAATACCAAAATTTATATGGAATCATTAATAACGATACACCAATTTATGGGTGTAACAAAAAGACACAGGTCAATCATTAACATTGATCAAGCCGCATGTTTTGATTATAGCGCTATAGGTCTGATAAACCCATCCCCCCCGCATAAATTTAGGGATGATCGAAAACAGTTACACTTTTACTAACTTGCGAGTTAGGTCTCAGTTGACACAAGGTTTGATTGTACAAAAGACGCATTGTTACATGTCGGATTCATACTCTAACATTATTCATTGATATATCTTAACTATGATTGCTATACAAAATACTGTATTTTATTACTTGCAAAAACCTATGTATTCTCACCAACTATTTATAGTTGACCCCCATCTTTCCAACTCAACATGTTTCAGGTTTTACTTGCTATTGGATGTTGTACAAGTCTCGGAACACATAGGAGCTTTGGACCTAGTTTATATGAATCAAGTTTATGTAATTATTAATTGCATGACAACTGTAAATCGTCTAATAATATTCAACTTCCATTTAGTACCATGAGCTATTGAACAATCATCACTACGTGACACCTTGATGTTTCCGCCATCGGTTGGGGTGTTACAGATTGGCATCAGAGCCATGGTAATAGGGAATTAGGTTATTAGAAAAATCATCTAGTCTATAACCCTAGGATTTTAACCAGCACTTGCTCTTCTTACTTGAAACTCCACTTGTATCTATTCTCTATCTTCTTATCCCTACCTAAGCCCCTACAAGATGATTACTATCCATCACTGGATAATAGGACAGAATTCTCTGGTCCTAACCTGAACTGCCTTGATAATCTTGTCGAAGCTCTATATTGTAATAACGAACACGTGCAATCTGGAAGGGTGAACCCCTGTATTATGAGTTTTCTGTCTAGGACTGGCATTGCGCATAAATCCCAATCAAACGAGGTACCCGGATGCCTACCTGGGAATTCTCGGGATGAGTGTTCACTTATTCGTTTGTTATTAAAATCTAGAAGCTTTGATAAGTCAACGTTTTCGTTTATTCGTTTTAATTAATGAATAAATGATTACACTCACTCTCATTAAAACTAAGCTTTAAATTTCAAAATTTTACAGTTTAAATCAATCCCATTACGTAATCATATGTGGGTTTCACAATGACACTTCATCTTACCATCTTAGCCACTTGTTTGATTTTTTTTCAACACCCTACCCAAATCATATTATTGTCTTTTTCAACATGTTACATATTTTTAATCATAGCATAAGCTGTAACCTCATAGCCTGAGTATACCCTAGCACAAAACTAAAGATTTCTTAATATTGTCAAATTTTCATCACCTATAAACTATGGAAAATACATATTTTTGTCAAAAGATGTCCTCCAACTTAATTTCTAAATTCAAATGTTTATTCATTAGCGTAAGAAAGGATTTCCGATATAATGTTTTAATCACCTAATAGAACCTTGATCTTCAAAACCCAATGTCGTGTTTCAAATCTCTGACTAACTGGAATAATATGATCTAAGCTCACTTAATATGTACTATTTAACGACTTTTACTTTATATACAAAACCAATTTTGAAAATAGAATCTTTCCATCCACAGGGACAAAATTTAGTCTCCAAATTCCCCATTGACACCTACTTATTCTCAACTTGTTCAAACTTTTACAATTTTTGGTACTTACCACAATCATGTTTTCTCATACGCTTGATTTTAATATTTGATTCAAACCCCACGATTCATGCTGCTAAATAATCTCCTTACTACTTGTGCCTCTTTGAAAACCTATAAAATAAACCCTTTATTAACTATCTTCACATTCACCATCTTTCATAACCTTGATGTTACTTTGAGTTCTTCATCATCCTCTCAAGAACCAAAATTCATATCCTTTACCTTCTTGAACATGAACTTGACCTCAATGATAACCATACTATTGAAAATTTGATTGTTTGTTGCATAAAACCTGATTCTTAGTGATACATGAGGATTTGATTATCTACTATATTTGAACATTTGATTATTCATAATACTTGAAAACATGGAATATGAACTATTAGCTAAAATCACACCTAGAGTCATTAACCTTGTCTAGGGCAACTCGGTTACAACTCGCATGCTATACTTGATACTTGATGCATTTACAAACTTGCTTACATATATGTATTACCAATTTGCAACTTATGTGTTAAACCGAAAACAATTGTTACACATGTTCCACAACTAGTGGAGGTTAGAGTACTTGCTCAACAGTTAGTAGAGTTCCTAATAACCTGCTCAACGATTGATAGAGGTCATCATGCCTTCTCAACAGTCGGTAGAGGTTCTAATAACCTGCTCAACGACTGGTAGAGGCCATCGTGCCTGCTCAACAATCGGTAGAGGTTCCTACTCACTCATTGGTAGAGGTCTTCTTGCCTACTCAACAGTTAGACTCATTTTTGAATACATTGTGCACTTTCCTCGAACTTAACTGTGAGAACATACAATTTGATACAACGATTCATTATACTCATTAATACAAATACTCAGTTGCAAGGTCGTATGCATTACTATACATGTATGCTAGTTTATAATCATAGAAGGACACAAAACTCTAATGTAAGGTAAATTGGTGATTGCGGTCCAGAACGTAATCATGAATTTACAGGTACGTTAAGGTGGTGTGAAATTCTATTAAGGTTTTTGGGTAGATGTCCAGTACGTTCTCGAGGTTTCAATGGTGTGGTGGGTTAGCTGCGGTACACCCTATATATAAACAATAATGAAACATCGAGAGTGTGACCGGGGGTCGAGCCAATAGCAAACCCTAGTTATTTGATAGTTCATTAAGTCTTCCCATAGTCAAGCATCTCATGCATTCTCTTCGGATTCCTAAAACTTAAGTTTGGTGTTCTGCTAGACTCTTATTTCTCCTTGTTTTTTCAGACCAACGTAATCCAACCTTCATAACTCACACACCTCATTCCTCTTGATATATATAAATAGTTTATCCTACTACCTATAACGCTTGCCATTCTTTAAACCTAACCATGATTAACCTGACTTTCACCCAACTACCCTCAATCCTAATCAAAATGTCTATTTGAAATAAACTTCGGGATGAAGTTTTCAAAAGTAGGAGAGACTGTAACATTATGTATTTTTCCTAATTTTTTTTATAAATAAAATCCCCGTTCATTCGTTTATTTTGGCTTTTACTATGCTACATTATTTATTTAGTGATCTAAATATGTTGGATATACATTGTAAATAAACAAATATTAGCAAGATATAAAAAATGATTTTTAAAAAAAGATTTGCTTGGGCCGGGACTCGAACCCGTGCCCCAGCCAGGTACAGACCTTAGCACACATACAAACCACCACTACACCACTTTGATGTTTGTGTTATATCTAGAAACAATTAATATATATATATATATATATATATATATATATATATATTTGAACCTGATTTCCTTTAGTCAAAGATGAAAGTCAAAATCCAGTCAACCACCAACAAATTACACCACTTTGTGACACGTTTTAACCCAATCAAATGACGCAATCTACCCTCCTTTGACTGATATACCTTCCAAAATCATGCAAACGTGTTACCAGTCTGCTAATCATGGATAATTAATCGAATTCAACTTGTTTTTGAACCTTCCATAACCCAAGATTTCGAATTTGTATATATAGACCAAGTTATCGCAATCAAACCTACACACACTTACATAAAGTGCCGATTTTAGCACAACACATCTCAATTGTCGCTTGCAATCATCACATATATTTGATTTGAGTTTTTTTTGTTCGTCTTCTTTTTCTACGCGTGCACACAGATCGGTCCCGGTGTGTTTAAATTACCTTGGTTTACAATGTCGATTTTTGATGTGTTTTAAAAGCCCTATGATTGTTTTTTAATACATGATCGAATCAGAGGCCAATTGAATGGATTAAGGATTAGGGTTTATAAGTGTTAAGAATTGGGGATTTTTGTTTCATTCAGGTTGTATTTAAAAGTCTAACAGATCTATTATGAACAACAAACTACCACCCAGAGCAGATGGTCTACAATGGTATAATCTGGTCCCAGGTTCGAGTTCCTTGTGGGAAAGAATGTGGTTTTTTTTATTTTCTGTTTTTCAACCTTTTATTTAAAAACTATTACAAATCTATTTTAATCCAAACAGTTTATAAAAATTATTCTAGCTTACTAAAATTCTAAGGTTTGTATTCCTAATTTTTATTTTCTTGAAAAACATTTATGTATTATTTTTAATGTATTTATTTTGTTTAAATCATAATTAATTCATTGAAAATTCGTTTTCATCATTTTAATACCAGAATTTATATGGAATCATTACTAACCATACACCAATTTATGGAACGTTATTTTCTATTTTTACATAGTTTAGCTATTTAATTCCATTTAATTAATTATATTCAATTAAAAATGTAAACAAAATATAAAAAATTATGAGTTTTTAAATTCTCAAAATTATTTTTAATATCTTAGAATGATAATGACTTATGAGTTGTATATTTGTTTGATTTATTACTTTATCCATCCATTTCTACTTTTATATCACATTTAAATTACATAAAATCAATTATTTCAAAATTCAAGTCGTTTTATTTTTGTACACATTTCACACCTTCATGATTTGAAATATTTTTTCTTAAAAGACAATTGAGTTATAAAATTTTATTGAAATATTAAAATTATTTAAAACCAGTTGTGGTTTAATTCAAAAAATCCTAGAATCCCCAAATCTAGTCTACAAAAAAACCCTAAGCGCCTAATCCTAGATAACTTAGACTTTAAGTTTGTTCCCTTACAAATTATGTATTCCTTTAGGTTAATCCTTTGGGATATTCTAATTCAAACTTTGCGGTTCGAAATCTTTCAAGTTATTATGCAAATGGTAAGTTTACGTAGCCCCTTTTTACTCTTTTACATTTTTGGGGTGAAACATGTTTAAACATTTTTTTTATACAATAGCAATTACTCATTTTCATTATGTTGAAACTTGTGAATTCATTTTGACTGTAACAAAAGGACACAGTACAATCATTAACATTGATCAAGCCTCATGGTTAGATTATAGCGCTATAGGTCTGACAAACCCACCCCCCCGCATAAATTCAGGGATGATCGAAAATAGTTACACTTTTACTAACTTGCGAGTTAGGTCTTAGTCGACACAAGGTTTGATTGTAAAAAAGACACATTGTTACACGTCGGACTCATACTCAAACATTATTTATTGATATATCTCAACTATGATTGCTATACAAAATACTGTATTTTATTACTTTCAAAAACCTATGTATTCTCACCAACTATTTATAGTTGACCCTCATATTTCCAACTCAACATGTTTTAGATCTTACTTGCTATTGGATGTTGTACAAGTCTTGGAACACATATGAGCTTTGGACCTAGTTTATATGAATCAAGTTTATGTAATTATTAATTGTATGACAATTGTAAATCGTCTAATAATATTTAACTTCCATTTAGTACCATGAGCTATTGAACAATCATCACTACGTGACACCTCGATGTTTCCGCCATCGGTTGGGGTGTTACAGTGTACGTCGATGACCTTGTTATAAAAAGCAAGGAAGAAGAACATATGTTGGGGGACATTTAGAAAACATTTGACCAGCTGCGCAAGCTATGCATGAAGTTAGACCCCGAAAAATGCTCCTTCGGAATGGAGGGTAAATTCCTCGAGGTAATCGTCACGCGGGATGGTTTCTGCGCGAACCCCGATAAGGTCCAAGACATCGAGCGATTGCCCTCCCAAATGAAATCTACTCTGGACTTTTACACTGTGAAAGTGCCAAAGAGCTTTGGGACTACCTGCAAGAACAGTTTGGAGGAACTAAAGAGGTGATTGCCAACACTAGAGAAATCTTGGCTCAACAATATGAAACATTTACTCACATAAATGGGGAAACTTTAACACAACAATTTGAAAGATTTTCCTCATTAATATCTGAGTTAAAATTAAATGGTCAGACCTATACAACTGTATCTATGCTTCATAGATTTTTAAGGTCTTTACCTGAAAATTGGGAAACTTATTTTATAGTCCTCAGATCTTCACCAGACTTTAACTCTCTCACTCTTACAAAATTACATGGGAGATTGCTAACTTTTGAAAGAGAAATTGATCAAAAGAAAAAATTGCAAAGTTCTGGTAAAACAGCTGATGACTATCTACCAGGTAGTACAACACTATTGGGACAAGACTCACCTACTTGTTCAAATAGTTTTGGATCTTTTGACCACATTGACATAACTGCTGGGATCTCATCAGAAAGATCATTCCCAGGTTATGACAATGATGAATATAGTCAAACTGCTGATAACATGTGTTTTATCATGGATGATTTAAAAAATTTCAGCAGTGATGACTTAGAAGAAATGGACATTTTACACCAACTGGCCATGTTAAGTATAAAAACAAACAAATTTTATAAAAGGTCAGGAAGGAAATTTCCAGGACTAAACAGTTCTACAAAAAATTGTTTTGACAAATCTAAACTTAGATGTCATAAGTGTCAGAAGTTGGGACACTTTGCTAGAGAGTGTAGAAGCTCTAGCTATAACCAATCTCAATTTGGAAATCAGTTTAACCCTAGTTATAACAGGAATAATGAAACACAGGGAAGTGCACATTTTGTACAGGCACAAGCTCCACAAATCCAATATGTGCCACAAATACAATATGTACAGATGCCTGCTCAACAAATGCAGAGCCAACAATCAATCCCTTCCATTCCAACTGCTCAACAACCTCCACAAACTCAGCAACCCTCACAACAAAGTCTGTTCACTTTAGGGTATGTTGACGGGAGCAGTCTTCCTTTTGACACTATAGAGTGCAATCCTGATGCAGACAACAAAATGTTTGACATCAACGGGGGAGAACCTGACAATGGCAGAAAGAATTTTGCTTTAATGGCATTTGAGGGCTGCACCTCAAAATCTGCCCTGTCTCAGGTATCAAAAGAATCTTTAACAAAACTTTGTTCAAACTCATGTAAAGAATCTTTTGCTCTCATAAGAGAGACTAATGTGCATTTACAAGGCAAAGCCAATGACTCTGAGAGAAAATTTACTCAAATGAAATGTGATTTAGAAAGAAAGCTTGCTGCTAAAACAAAAGAAAATTCTAAATTAACTAACAATGCTATTGAAACCCAAGCACAACTTAAAATAATGATAGAAGACCTAGGAAATGTCAGAAAAGAGCTTGCTGACACCAAGGTTGACTGTGAAAAATGGGTTGAGTCATGTAAAGGGTACGAATATGCCCTGAATTTTGTTTCATTCACAATGGAATGAAAAATTGGTTGAAAAGTAGAGGGCATCTAATCATAAGATCCAGTTTTTGGACTCAGACACATGATTATGTAATGAAACAAAAGTTTGTATTTTGGTTCAAAATATTTCTTGAAAATAGTTGCATGTGAGAGAGTACCTTGGTAACCACACTCTGTCATGGTCAAATGAATTTCGGAGCTTAGAAATTGATCTGGTGCATCCACATCATCCAGACCCAGTCTAATTCCCAAAGTTGCTGGTGTGATTGCCATTGTTTTCCCTTTGATGGTTGATTTGAGGGAAATCACTTGATCATTCACGGTCACCGTCTCTGCATTCGCCCAGAACTCATTTAGAGTTTCAGTATGGATTGGAGGATCAACGGTGAGGGCAGTGAAGTATTGCGATTTGACGATTAAATCAATGATTTCGTCGTATTGGGACCAGGCTTCATGTTTCTCAAAGTAGCCTCTTTGATTGTGTCCCTGTTTAAGTGTAAGAGCCATGTGGTTTGTGTGTGGGTGGACCGAACAATGTTTTTGTTTGCAGGTTAAGGGTTTAAGAGTGTTTTGAGAGAGAAGGAGGGAATTGTGCTTTTTGAAAGGATAAGTGTTGGAAAAGATGTTTATCAGAAGTTTATAACCGCCCTAGGTCAAACTTCTGAAGTGGGAAATGTCTGATTTGCCCTTAATGACAAACTGCTGATGAAGAACAGCTTTCATCAGTTGTTCCCATTTTCTCTTCAGTAGTGTGTTAACAACTGATGAGAATGTTTTATAAACACTTTATTCATAACTTCTGAAGTTTATTTTATCAGAAGTTAATCATTTTTCAGAAAATATTCCCATACTGATGTTTTGTACATCAGATCTTTGTTAGGGGTGTAACTCCTCTATTGTTAGGATCTGAGGTTGATTTGTTTTGATTGTTTAACTAAATGAAAGATGAAAGAAGTTGATCTATAAATGGAAAGTGCAGCGGAATAATAAACTATGAATCAAAACAAAGAGAATAATTGTTTTAGAATCGAATGCTTTCATAAATCTAATGATTACAACGATTGTACAAGTACTCCCCCTAAGCATGATCACTCTGTGTAAGTTTGTCTAAGAGAATGTTTTGAGTGATGAATAGAACTGTACATGCACTGTTCTATTTATAGACAATCTAAACCACTGATGACCTATGGCTGACGTCACCTAAGACAGTGACATCTAACAGAATAACAACATAAAACATCTGATAAAACAAACACTGTTACATAGGAATCCTTTGATATGTAAACAGCTGATAGGTAAACCTCTGATAGTCTTGAATCATCTGTTGCAGCCTAAGTGCTGTTGGCTCCAACAGACCTTGAGTCTTCAGTACTTTGATCAGCAGTTGTTTCTTCATCAGTCCTTTGTAAACAACAGTTGTTGGGGTACATCAGATGTTAGAGTCAACAGTCTTTTGGGAGAAGTAACTTGTAAATGCTGAAATTATTTTGGATCATATGTAGCATGTTTTGGCTTTTCAATCATCTGTTCTTCTCCAGGTCAGCAGACCCAACACTCTTTTTATCTATCCTAAAACTAATGACTCTTATCCGTAGTTTCCTAGACTGATTTCCGATTCAGACTAGCATTTATCACCCACCTCTGCCCTACAGAGTGGTGAACGTTACTTTCTACTCTACAATGCTTCCATCCTTGCAACATTGATGTCCGAGTGATACCTATTATTGTAAATAAACTTAACTATTGGAAACGAGTATCTCGGCTTCTTTCAAGCTCAATCACACGGTTCATAAAAATAATCTGGTGTTTAAATAGTTCTGTCGTTTCAACTACCTGCTCATATATGATTACCGGTACTCTCGCTCTATTTGCTCTTAAGGTTATGCACTTAGATTGCCAATTATTAATTCTAACTAGCTATCCTAGTGTGAAGCCATTAATATTAGACACTACTCCGAGATACAATTTCCTTCAAATGTCCATGTGTCAACATCTTCATGTATCTAATTCTCTTAAATTTCTAAGACTTTTCCAATTCATAGATAACAAACTTACGTTGTTCCGAATTACAATACAATTTTAGTCAGATACTATTTTCTAACCCTTCATGCAATACCATAAACTTTGCCGGTATATTCTCTAAGTATCACAGCATCACTGAAATTCTTAACAACCATATCGCCTTTAAAATACGATCGGCGTAACCTCTTTCATCGATATCTTCAATAAATGATAGTCAAATCTAGGGTCATTATTCTCCCATTTTTGTGTGACAAGTCTATTTGACTTCCTACTATCAACACGTAACCTATAAGAATTTCGTCTTCTTTATTGACAACTACGCATATGCTTATTCCTTGATCTTTTAGAAGGTATACTTGACCCGACAAGGTTTTTAGGCATCAATTCCTACAATTTGTGGAATAGCTCCCATACTTCTGTGGCTCCTATATAATAAGAAAACCTAGTAATTGGCACGGTGTTGGTTACAACATTAACTCAACGTCCTAATTGTCTTAAAGACACACAACCGAGCTATTTTCCCCAAAACAAAATAATTCAAGAAATTCCTAATTATCGGGACCTCCTCAAGTTCCCTTCCTAAAGCTCTGGAGTCATTGTCACTAACCATCATTCCAAATTATCCTAATTCAAAATCTTAAATGCCTTCACTAATCCTTACCAATACAATAGCTTCCTCTCCATGTCGCTACGAACGACCAATTTTTGTTATATTCCAAATATTGCAAAACAGATCAAATTCTTACCATTATAACTTCCGCTCGTCATCCGTATACCTAATCCTTCTCTGTTACGATATCAATTTTCATACTTCAACAGGTAACTAATTTACTCTATAAACTTAAGTTATCGTTTTGTTTACTACGCCATTTACTTTTGTGCTAACTCTATAGAATAGCTTTTATACCGATTCCTAACAACGATCTATATATAAAACAAAATATAACACTTATAACAATTCTGATTTCAAGCATAATTACTACGAGTTAACTAACTACGAAAACGTACCGGTCAATACCGCGGGACCTTGGCGAACTACACTCATGTTCACCTCCATAGCTCTGCCTCCTATGCCATTCTTGTGGAGTTTCGAGCAATCTTTCTTAAAATGTCCTACCGTCCCACATAAGAAGCAACCCCGATTGTCTTTAACCATGCTCATATCCCTTGGAAGTCTTACTCTACACTTCGGGGCTGTATGCCTCGCAAAACCACATCTTTCACAGCAAACCTTCCCGCTTAATTTAACACTCCGAAAGTCGCATTTCTGACTAAAGAGTCACTCTTCCACTTTTCCCAATCTTTTGGGCACCCTTAACATTTCCTTTCTTCAACTTGTGGCTCTAGATCTTCTTACCCTTAAACTGCCTTCCTGAATCACCACATTGTTTCCTCTTCCTACTAAATGACTGAGTTGCTGGCTTTGGACTTTCTTCACTCATATTGATCGGATCTTTCTCAGTCCCAACCTGTCCATCCAATGTTCCCAACTTGATTGCCCCGTCCGTCAGAGAATTTGCTAAGAACATTGCACTTTGCATAGTAGTCGATTTCAAAGAAAGTAACATCTCTCGGATTTCTCGGATTTGAGGCGTCAAACCCCAGATATACCTTTCAACACAAGCTGCCTCAGAAGCAAACAAACGAGCGACCAAACTAGCCAACTCACGAAATCTAGATGTGTATGCCTTTATCTCTGCTCCCTTCATAGAGAGTGGCCATAACTCAATCTCAATCCTCCGTACAATATTCCTCCAACAACAATTCCTTCAATTCATTCCAAGAAAGGTTGTACGCGGCATCCATATTCCGTGTCCAAACTTGAGTGTTCCACCATGCAATGGCGTCATCACGAAAGGAACACATAGCATACCTAACCTTTTGAGAATCAAAACAATTACTGACCATCATAACCGACTCTATTTCCTTAATCCAACTGATAATGCCCAAGGGACCTTCAGTTCCAGAAAATATGTACGGGGACAATAAGACAAAAATGTCTTAAAATCGCAACCTTGTTATGGGTTTCCTGTTTCATTTGAACGCATTCAAGTTACTATTTTATATATGATCAAAATAACAACTTTATGAAACAACAAAACCAATCTGAAATGTCTTTACCTGTAGAGATTCCGATATGGACTCCCTTACCAATCTCACCTCCAGTCATGCCCTGCTCTCGTGCTCCACTGCCACCTAGTGCGCCTCCTCCTCTACTGCTACCAAATTCCGCATTCACTTCACGCTGGTCAAGGGCATATTTCACTTGTTGCGCTATCGTCCTAGTCAACTGTTCCGGCGATATCGAAAGTAAAAAATCTCCTACTTCCACGTTCTTTCTCGATACGGGTGCCATAATTTCCTCCTTTTTCTATATGATTTCGAAGAAAACATACATAAGAGCTAGACTAATGATTTTGAGATCTAACTACATCGGGTATCAAAATCATCCAAGTATCGTATATACACTAACAAAATAATCTCAAACAATCACGTACAACGAATGGTCGACAACCAAAATAAGTAAAAAGACAACCAAGCGAAGCAAATAATAGATAAAAAACAAAATAGCTTGTTCCCACAATTACACGATACCATAATATTCGAGTACATCACAGGATAACTTGTCTCAATTGTTCGCAAGATCATACAACCAAAATAAAGATAGTTTCGGGAGATCAATAGTAAACAAAAGGGGTAAAACAAATGACGCCATAACAAGTTCGTCCAACTGGACTACCAAAACATGGGGCCTAACATGCCTGTGGTCCGAATAACAGAGAAACAAATCATGGAGTCCTGCCTCCACGAAGGATAGTAGCCATGAACATCAACACCATAGTGGTTAGTGCCGTAGCCGCACTATACCTCTCCTCGGCATCTATCATACGCTGCTCCAATCCAACCTTACCAGCTTTAATCTCCTCTGCCTTGACGTCCTGCTCAGTCATCTTTTTCTTTAACTCCAACAAACCCCCCCGCATAATCACCAAGTCAAACTCCAACCTCTCAATCCGATAACGCATCTGATCTCGGGCATCACTATGAATAACTAAATCCTCCTCAAATGTAGCAATCCTACCATCCAGAATGTCCACTTTATCATCGAAAGAACGAATCCGACCATCCATAGTCACCGACCGCTCATGAAAAGAATCAAACCCTTCATCCATGTCATCCAATCTACGCTCTGACCCATCCATCCAATGCTGTAGGGTATCCGCCCTCATATCCACCATCACATACTTTCCCTGAGTGTAGTAATCCTGATATCAATGCGGGCACCATGGGCTGCCAGCGTAGCTACTGTACTTGCTACCGGCTCACCTATCAACGTAGGAACATTGGCAGCAGATGAGGGCCCACCCTGCTCGTAAGCACGAGGTATACCCTCTATCTCCGCCCACTTATTCAACTGCTTTGGCAACCAACCCCAGCGTCTAGCCTCCACTCTACGCTTCTTTCTCTTAGGAGTCAACTGATATTCCATACCCAAAGGTCTCTTGTGTGTAGCCTCACCGACAAGGGGTGCTATCACGGCAGGCTCAGGGTCAACAGCTGGTGCAACTAAGGGCTCTACTCTAGCAGGTACCCCAATCACAGTCTCGACAACCGCTAGTGCAACCACTACCTCATCATCACACTCTACCAAGCATCCTTCAGAGCTACTGGTGTTACCCCAGGAACGTGTAAAGCCTGTGGTGGCTCCATCTCAGTACTGGAGAAACGGGTGCTTGACGAAGCCATGATCTGTGATAAGCAGTATCCGCACCTAATAATTATACGAGTATATATATAAAATAATCACGTAAACATAATTTATAGTATATTACCAAAACATAACTAATCTTAACACTATTTCCAAGGTACACTAGGTGATGCATATTAAGTCCTATGATATTTCACGAATATTTTGAGAGCGTTCATGGTTATAGTATAGACCTAAGATTCCTATTTGTCTATAACCATCACTCTGATACCAACTTCTGTCACACCCCGACAGCGCACAGCGAAAAGCAAGTCATGAGGTAATGAAAGTTGTTACCACAAAGTTTAGCAACACACTTGAAGATACGTATGAACATCTTGCAAACCACCCTCTAGTCTAACACATTTACGTTTCCGGTCTTAAGAAAGTTAATAAAAACATGTCATAACCAAGGTGAAGCGAAGTTACATAGTTATTGTTTTACAGATTATTCATAGATAAAATAAAAACATTGTTCATAGTTTTAAAATTTTAGGGTCCCAACATCATGCCCATTGTAGTGCCTGCTAAACCCACTCTCATAACCCTTAAGCATCAGTACCTGAAAAACATGCTTAAAAATATCAACAAGAATGTTGGCGAGATCACAGGTTTTTATAGCAACATATCATATATATATATACACATATAATCGTAAATAAAGAGTATGATAGAGTACAACTCGAAGATAACCAAGTAGACTAGCTAGGTCTAGCAAGGATGATGTTAACTTAGGGTTCTTAATCAAACCATAACTTTTGCTTCCCGAACCCGACCCCTGATGTTAGAGAAATTTGTAAGGTTATGTTTTTCCATAAGACCCACTCTACTGGTCTGGAAAGGGGCGTTAACCTAATAGATCTACTAACATAAACTACGGCTCTAATCTAAGAGCTAATGATTAAGAAGTGTAGGAAGTGTCCGTCCGAAAGGACTGACGAGGTACTCATAGCAACAACTCGTACACTTACCCAAGGCCATCAATTGTCCTAAAGTTCTAGTCCTACCCTCTATACAGCATGTTAATCCCCCAATATCATAATAAATCCTACCATAATGTAGTCACATACATGTAGGTAACACATAGCCTCATACCGTCACTACGTCGAGACTCATGTTTACGCGAGGCCGTTCTTATTGAAACGTAGCCACTACTAGTAAATATGAATTACACATAGACAGTTTAGGCTTCAACTAACATTCTCAAGAAATCATCTCATGAACAAGTCATCATATGATCCATTTCACATTTCCAATCCTAGTTAACATGTCATTAGAGTACATAATAAGATTCATTCTGCCAATTTTCATCGCATATAAGTTGCCAACGTCATATATCAACCTATTTTTAGCATATGAACCTAATTTCCACCCTAGGATCTGCATATAATCCACTAAACAAGACCAAATTTGATGTTCTAAAACCGTCACATATTCTAGCAATTATGCGCCTCAAAATCCACATTTTGGCGACTTCTAACACATAGTCTTGCACTGTAAGCATTCGTTAACATGGTAAACATATTATACACCTTAAATAATGACTTTTACACTCATTATGACACTAAATAAGCTGTTTTATATCAGACCTAAAAATAAGTGTTCTAGACTCGTAAAACTTGTTGAAAACATGCGTTTTCAAGCATCTTTTGCAACATACTTAGATTTTTAGCTTAGGTCTTTCACATATACCTTGTTACCCTTTATTTCTCATCAAAATAAGTTACAAAAACATGTTCTAATTCAGTTTTAGAAAACCTACTTCGAAAGTTCATAACTTGGCGTTTTAAGCCGATAAACATGTTTTGATTGTACATGCAAGGTCTCCCAAGCGTGTAGATTCGATCTAAACTTGTTTTGCACTATTTTAGGCTTATGAAAACTATTAAAACATATTCATGGTTAGATCTGTAAATAAGCTAAACATCATCCAAAACTCATCACCAAACATTGCAAAAACATGAACTTACAACTCAAACAAGTCACATTTCAATAATCTCATCCCTATATCATCTATCTAGACATCATAAATATTAAAATCTCTTTTTATTTCAGATCTAAAAACCCTTTTAAAAAGCTTATTGCATGTTAGCAAAATCAAAGGATCTAAGCTCAATCTATCATCTAAACACATAAGCATTCATTTCCACACATAAACACATATATATTCATACATACGGTTCATATATACATATATATATATACACACACACACGGCACACACTCACACATATATATTCATCACCATTTTCCATTTTATCTTGTTCCCATTGTTTATTTTACAAAAACCACTTCCATATTCTTATCTTATTTTATTTGGTGAAAAACTTGATTAAAACAGAAAATACCTAAAGATTTAAGCAAGTTTTTAGTTCATAAACATACCTTTATAAATTCTTGTAAAAGTTGTGGGTTTTGATGTTTCTCTCTCTAGAATCTTGGATTTTTGGCTTCAAAACACCCTAAACCCTAATTTATCTATGTTGTTGAGTCCATTTTTATGATAGGATGAACAAAACAAGATGGTTATGGTGTTGGTGGTGGGATCGGCCAAGAAGAAGAAGAGAGGGAGATGGATGGTTTCTCCTAAGTGTGTGTAAGAATGAGATGTAGGTGGGTTTTTATGGGGAAGGGTGGGTACTAATACTAATACTAATAATAATAATAATAATAATAATAATAATAATAATAATAATAATAATAATAATAATAATAATAATAATAATAATAATAATAATAATAATAATAATGTGGGGGATGTTTGATCGGTTTCGGGGGGGGGGGGGGTGGGTATTATATTTTTTTATAAAAACTTATAACATAATACACAATCTCACAATTTATAAAAACCTCAAATTATTAATTAATTAAGGTTTCTACCCTTTTGATCATTAATAATATTCCCCATATACCAATATCCATTTTTAGTTAACTTTATTATTTTAGAGGTTTCCATACCGTAACGTGTCTTGAATTTGCGCTAAACTCTAAAACACGTAACTAATAGACCTTAACGATTTAAAAACCATCCATTATAATCTATATTTGTTTTAATAATATTTTCATCCTGAAAATATTATTCCATGCCAAACCAAGCATCCCGGGACAAATTCCAGACTTTTACGCTTAACCGGGTTGTCACGAACATCTTAAATCCTTGCTTATTATTCGAATATTGACGTTGTATTTCTAACGACTCTAATTGCCTTCAATTAAGGGGCTGTTTGGTAGCCTCTTAATCAGCCTCTTAATCATTCAGGTCTTAATCATTCAGCATTCAGACTGTTTGTTTCAGTATCTGAATGAAATGATTAAGTACTGAACCATTAAGCTAATAAGAGATGCTGAATGATTCAGCTCTTAACCATTCGGACCATCTTAATGATTCAGCACTTAATCAACCAAACAGCCCCTAAGTCTAGCACGCGTTTCTCGACGTCAATTCGATTATTAATATTATATTCGAATAATATTCGAAGTTTGGCAGTTGTCACAGTCTTTACCGACGACCATTTGCTGACGACGTTAAGGACTTGTAGTGTCGAACCTGCGGGCACCAGACCTATACCGACGACTTTTCGTCGGGATAGCCTACGGCGACGACCAAGCGTCGATATAGGTAGATGTATCAGACAGTGATTTTCTTTGACTTTTCTTTTGTTAACTTAAATATTTATATGTTGTTTTAATTTACTATGATAGTGAAATCATTACACACAAATATGAAAATAAAGTTGGATGTTGTGTGATACCGACCCCTTCACCTCCGCATAATAATGGCCCCAACGCCACCCCATGGTAGCCATAGGGGGCACCATTAAAGGCTCCGCCATTTGAATGGCGAGCATTAATGTCGGAATGTACGAGGAACCACCTTAGCCACCCCCACCCCACCATAGCAAAAGGGGGCACCACTCTTATCATTTGTCTACGTAGCGCTAAGGTGGAGTAGTGGCGTGAATTGAAAAAAAAAAATGAAACCAATATGACAGCATGTTATGTAGAACTTCATTTTTCCTGGTGGCGTGTTATAGATGACTGCACCAAATTTGGCGCCAAGTTCTTGTTTATAACTGATACGGCTATAGGCGTCACATATGCATCCACAACCACATGGTTTTGTCCATGGTCACAAAGTGAAAGTGTCGATCATGAATGATGAAATCAAGATCATCTTGATTCACATGTTCACTGTATTATGTTACATTTGGGAGGGAGCTTGTTGAATGCATAACTCATGGGCGTCTATGATTGATGCATTTAGAAGGTTGTTGGCTTTTTTCTTTAGAAGTATATAGGTGCCAAATATTTTTGGTATTTTCTTAACATCTCTTTATGACTGATTTGGAAGGTGAGAATCGAGAAAGAACTCAACAAC
The DNA here is from genome assembly GCA_028751855.1 of Ambrosia trifida. Lineage (NCBI taxonomy): Eukaryota > Viridiplantae > Streptophyta > Magnoliopsida > Asterales > Asteraceae > Ambrosia > Ambrosia trifida. The sequence continues at coordinate 20,078,880 of CM054126.1, read as the reverse complement.
TGAAATATTTCCTATACTAAAAGGGTGGAAGATATCAAGGAGTTATCCTTTCTTTGGGCTTAAAGTAGAACAAAGTTTAATGTTTTAAGCCGGAAGCGTTGGTGTGATCTTAACATTCGGGATGTAGTTTTGTAACTTTGTTTTGTTTGGGTATGCCAACTTCTTGTTGGCCTGTTTTTATATTTATATAGAAGTTTCTCCGTTTAAAAAACATACTAATCTTCCTTATAGAGAGTTGAACTTAAGTTGTACCATTTAAAGACTTGTGCATACATTGTCATTTGTGGTGAAGAGTAAACAGCTGAGTTAGTTGATTGATATATCACATGATGGACCGTATCAACCCAAACCCAAATTCGGCCTAATATCAATCATTTGGGTCACAAGTTTGACAAATTCGTCTATTTATGAATAGTATTAAATTGAAGAACATAGTTAAAGCATGGCACGTGACAATCAACGTGCACCCATGTGAGTAGATTGGCTCCACAGTTGCATCTAGGTCAACATCTGACTTTCCTTCCACTTGAAGATAGATGACCCATTTCACATTTATTAATTTGGTCTGCCCCCTTGCGTCTCTATCATTAACATATATATGCATAGTTGGTTTCAACTTAATTCTATACAAATCATTCTTACATGTTAAAATTAATATGAATGCAGAACATGTTTCTTAGAGAGGAGGTTACGGGTTTAAAATTATGTATAATTTAGGATCATTCATGTAAATGGGTAACGGGTAACGTTATTTATTTAAAAAAAAAAAAACTAATTTTGACTTTCTTGTTCAATATATAAAAAGAGTAGTTGATATAACCACTAAGTGCATGCGTTCATATATATTTACTCTCTTTTAACTCTTGATTTCTTTAGAGAAACAATATTTAAATCATCTAATGGTAGATACTAATTAGTATTTCATTTACAATTATTATAATAATTGTTGATTGATTAGCTAGGATGCTTTTGAAGCATATTCAAATATAATGGAAACATGGGAAGTAATAATGGCATTGCTAGCAACAAGCACTTTAATATATATTATATATTCAATTGATAGCTATCCAACAAGGTGGAATAAGATACTCTAGCATATAATTGAGCTTAAGCTTTTCTAGCAAAGGTATCATCACAATTCAACACACTATTTTTTTTTAATCTACTAAAGAATAGTAAAAATAAAAAGAACAAAACCAAAAACCAAAAATCAAGAAATAAGCAAGCCAACACACATCATATGTAGGGAAGATTTCTAATACTTCCATGAACATCACAACATGAATCGAGGTGTAAAAACTCGGTCCCTTCGGTTTTGAGTCAACTTAGTGGTGTTGCGGTGGAGGCAATGCAGGCTTACATTGATAGCATTTGGCAAATAATCCGAATGTATCAACTTGTCTAACAAAGTTGGTCATACTGGCCCATCCACCAAACCCAAACCCGACCACTAGAACCCATACGACTATAAACACGTTGATCACGTACATGGCTGACCAACTCGGTAGGAATCGTGGAGGTTTCTCTGCCGCATTCTGCATACAAAATTTCATTAGAATTCAAGTCTAAGAAAACCTGAGGGACTGATTTTGGTACTCTAGTCAAGCCACTAGCCAGCTCAACGGAAAGGACTTGCAAACTATGTAGTCCTACTCCAATATTTCCAAATCTAGCCTTAAATGCAATTGTATGATTTTCTGTGTAATTCAATCTAGGAAAAAAGTAACCTCTTTAATATATTTACCAGTTTAAAAATAGAAAATACATAGTATTCAAAAGTATATCTCTAAAATATTTTGGTTGAAATTTCTAAATTTTTATTGATGGTAACCCTTTTATTTTTAGTTAATGTGTACCCATATTTATCAAATCATTAATATTCCTCATCTTATCTTTGATTTGATGTTGCCAAGCAGGGCACTATCCACTTTAATAATGTTGTTGATATAACTGTATTTTAGAAAAATAATTGTACACATTATGTACAAATCTATAGATATAAACTATTGTCTTAATCAGAATACTGGTTACCAACCGAGAAAATTGCCACTTTATTGTCATAGACCATTTTACCCATTTCATATTAGGATAATTACCGTACGCCACTAAAGAAACTTAATACAAACCATCATTGAGGCCATGTGTTGCGGGGGCCGTCTCCCGGCTACATCAACAATGTTAGCGCCCGCACACCATTACATACACCATTACATAGGGACGCAGAACTTGGGCGCCAAATGCTGGCTTGAAGGCCATCACAGGCATGGGCCAAAGTTTTATTTTTTCTAAATGTTAATTAATATATAAAAAAGTCATTTAAAGTCATCTCAACCCATTACCACTTCCATATTTAACATGCACCACAAGTCCATAACCAATCCTAAATAAAGTGAATTGAAAGGTGAAAGCCCCTCTTGGTCATGTGACGCCTAGATGACAGACACACTTGTTTTCACCTTCCATATGCACCATAAAACATAGCCTGATAACCAAATTATAACTTGTACTAAGTTTTATACCTGACGAGCAGAGGCCTTTCGGTAGGTGAGCATATGTGCAAGAGCCGGAATGATGTAGACTGTGAAGCTAACCAAGAGTGCACCCACTGCGGAATTGATGGGCCCGAAGAAAGGGAATATGATAGCCAAGAACCAAATCGGTATCACCACGGGTAGCCTTGCTAGTGCGCGTAAAAATATGCTCTTTGTATCGTGCATCCCAATCACTTTTTCCCACACAAAGTATAAAGGTGTGCATGCAAATCCAAATGTAATAAACTGATCCACATTTGCAACAAAACCATATTTGTTATCATTCAATAACAATTACATAAAGCACAATTCGATGATTAATGCACGAAGCAAAATATTCGCCCAACCTGATGAATAAGCATTAGAATGACCGCAGCATCACGCCAACGGGTCTTGGGAAGGAGGGAAAAGGCATTTGAGTGGTTAAGAAGTTCATCGCCAAACGCCCAATACACCGCAGTAGCAGAGGGAAGTGTCAATGTGAAAACATATAGAGTGGCCATTAAGTAAATATACTTAAATTTTCGCGGTTTCCACATAGCATGCATAATCTCCCTGAAATTAATATATACATCAAAAGATCTAGACAACCAAAAATAGTTATAATTTCTAGAGGGGACATGTTATACAATAATTCAGATGCCAAGAACATGAAGGATTTCAGAATATGGGCCTTGGATCAAACAAAAAGGTAAATGACCATAATAACCTCCTAGAAATGAGATCCAAATTGGGATAACAAGTCCACTCTCCATGTGCATCTCTTTATGTTAAAGCTCATTACTTTATTGATTAAATGATTAAAAGATTTAGTTAATACTAATTAGTCAATAAGCACAATTTCAATAATTAAACAATTTCAATAAACCAATTCATATTTATAATTATAATCATTCAATTCCCAGTTTTTTAATCTATAATTAAACAATTTCAATAAGCAAGATCCCATCATTTTGAATACAAAAAAAAAAAGGTATTATTTTTAAATAATCAAAAATGCAAATTTAAACTTTTTTGCTACAATATACAATATCTTTTCAAGCTCACAAATTAGTGGCAGGCAAAAGCTGCAAACAGAAGCTGCTTAGAAGAAGGAAAAAAGGATATCTTTTTACAAAAGTTCTATAAACCAATATCATACTATAATTATAATCATTCAATTCCCAGTTTTTTAATCCATAGTTTATCCAAAGTATTGAGAAGAAAGTTTACACTGTGACAGCATGTCCTCCAAATGTGTATAAAATATTTGTAGCTCCTGTGAAATAAAGCACTAGTTTTTTAGGGCCTGAATGTTGAACCCCATCAACCTGCAATTATCATGGTCACTTGTAAATCTTTATCCAAATTAAGCAAATACCCATATGAGATCTGTAGTTAAAACACTGAAATCATGGCTTTTTTTTTCTAAAAATAGTATGTGTATTTATAATATTAATATTATTATACCTGTCCATGAATTAAAGCTGCAATGGCCATGTACCAGGCAGTGTAAGTGGTCATCCCAAGGCCAAGAAAAGACCAAATTCTGTAGTTGTGGAAAGATGGAATGAACACAGTGGTTGCACAACATGCTCCAAATATGTATGTCCATGTCCTTTTGTCCAGATGATCATTTATATAGTAGATGTTACTGTCATTTTTTTATAAAAACAAAATAAGTGTCAATTTTTTTTTTATTTTTTTTGCACATATTCATTACATATATTGAGTCAAAAACAAACCTTGCACAAGCTATAAGTTGTATCACAGATCCAAACAGAAGAAAGGTACAGTTGAAAGCCAGTCCTATTGCTTTCCAGTAAGGTCCCAATAATCCATCAAGAACCTCAAACCACTGCAAAGTTCAAGAAAAATATAATTTTCAAACAAAAATATGTTTTTTTTTTTTAAATGGGATAAATTCACTTTTGTGTCAAAACTAGTGACTATATTAATATTATAAAAATAACTCAAATTATTCAAATGGTTTAATAGTGATTTAAGAGTATTAATTAAACTATTGACAATGTTTTAATTGGTTAATTGGATATATAATCATATCAAATTATTTAAGCCAATCAAATGATATTTTTTGTATAAGAAGTTAAAGAAAAGAACCTGGATGACATGGTTCTTGAAGCTGACACCTTCTTTCTCTTTTCTGTTTCTATACTCAATGTAAAGAACACTGATGAGATAAGCTGTCCAGCTGCCAAGAAGACCATAGAATATTTGTAGCACAATTCCTGAGACCATACCCAGTTGAGAAAAAGAGTATGGTAGTGTTAAGAGCACTTGTGCCACCTGCATAAACACATAACATTCAAGACTCATAAAAGAAAGATATTATTTTATATATATGCATACATATAGTGAGTTAAGTTTTGTATACTTGATTTGAAGAACAACTAAACCAAGCATCCCAAGCTGACCCTCCATGCCAAAGAGCATTTTTCATGGAGAAAACTGAGTGATCTTCTTCTACTTCTTCTTTACTCCCTCCTTCATGGTCATTTTCATAAACATTATTTGATGATATTATGGAGTCTTCTGCTTGTTTCTGACCTGACATTTTCTTCTATTACTGATCACTAAATCTACCTTCTTTTTATCTTTTCTAAACAGATCTGTCAACACATGTAACGACAAACATATAAGAATTAACAAAAGCCCATTACATATCCAAAGTGTTACAACTATATAACAACATAAACTCTCTTTTACCTTAACAACTCTCCATGTCAAAATACCACTTGAGTTATGGTCTTTTGTTGTGAGACAGAAGTGGTTTAAGTGTTGATCAGTGAGATATGTATAAAAACAAACAGGAGGTGAAAAGTAGGTGGAGAGAGAGAGAGAGAGAGAGAGAGATGAAGGGGTTGTAAAGAGATAGAAAGTGGACATATATAGAAACCAAGTTCTACCTTTTTTAAGGGATTTTATCTTTATATTATTATTTTTTATTGAGTGTGAAAACTAGTGGATTGACTGTGTGTAGGCGGTTATGTGGGATTGGATCACATGCAGTTTTGGGCAGAAAATGAGAGAGAGAGAGAGAGAGAGAGAGAGAGAGAGAGAGAGAGAGAGAGAGAGAGAGAGAGAGAGAGAGAGAGAATATGGTTGATGACATATATAGCTGTATGCCTGTATGTATGTATATATGCTGAGCTCTAAACTTTGAATCTAAAGATTCTCTAAGATATATTCTTCTTAATCATCAATGAAATACTGAAAATTTGGAACTAAAAGCTTAGCTTACATGTGATAATATTTATTATTATGTATTTATATGTTTATGTTTATTATTTTATTAAATAAAAAAGATATTCATATTACATAATATTAATATACAAACTCATTGAACAGTAACACAAAGTGAATAGTAATTATATTAATATTTTATTTATATTATTATTTTATTTAAAAACTTTATTATATTATATACTATTAATATATTATATTATATACTATTAATATATTATACCGATCCCGTATCGATACCGACAATATTTATATAAATGATCGAATCGTTTAATTTTGTGAGTCTAATCAAACTTGACATGTCAGACTCAAGCCAAGCTTGTTTATTAAGCATGTTTCAACTAAAGGGATTATAACCTACTCAAATTGAGAAACTTGTATAAACAATAGAGTTCAAAATACAGATGGGTGTGTGATTGATAATGTTTTGATGCGGTGTGTAAGCATAAAATACTAGAATAACTCTAATTGGAAAATTGGAATATCAGTAGAGTACTACCACTATTATATGTAAATAAGGTGTAGCTAGCTACATTTGGAGGATATTGGTGGAGGGGAAATGAGGGATGACCCGGTCATTGGCTTGGGTTCGAGTCCTGATCCCGACCGGTTTTACCGATTAATTCACTGTCGTGCCTTCGGGCGGGTGAGTGGTCGGGTTTTCCCGGGAATAGGTGGCAATTGGTGGCCCGGGTACTCTCGAGTACCTGATTCGCCAAAAGGGTGTCCGAGAGTGCTCGAAAATTGATTCGTTAGCCGTTAAAAAAAAGGTATATATAGGAGAGGAAGTGAACTTTTCGGTTTAAAGTTGGGGTCTCTAGTTTGAATTCGATCCCAATCGGATTTTACAATAGTTGGCTTTCAGACACGACTTTTCCTCAGAACTAGAGATGGTGAATTTAAGCTATCCAACATTATTTGTCATCATAGACGTATTGAGGTCGCCTTTTACCATTAAGTTACCCCAAATAGTTAGGCTTTTATTTATTGGCTGTTATAAAAAGAACTATTATATCATGTCTATTTTGTGGTGAAAATATGTTATCAAAAGGTTTGGTGAAATTTTGGAATTTAATTTAAAATTAAATGAAAATCTCAAACTATTTAATTACAAGATTTTTTTTTTTTAATTTGAATTTGTATGTTGATTTGACCAATATTTTCATTCCATGATAGTAAAATTTACATTAAGACGGTAGTTAGTGAGTAACAAACTACTCCGTCACTCTTTTCTAGATTACAAAATTGACATTATTAATTACAATAAAATAAAGGGTTATTTGATTTAAATAACTTTGACTCTCACTTGTTGGTTTACAACACTCTCAATTAACAAAATTTTTACCACTGCTCCTAATTTTCAACTTATTTTCATCCGACACTCCAAAATTTACTCAGTCCTAAAAAAAATTATTTTTTTAGGTAGCAACTTACGTGACAATAAAAGTAACTATAAAAGCCCCCACCCCAACCTCTAACTCCCCCTCCTCTAAAACAATAACCAAACAAAGAAAACTCACTGGAGACGAAGTTAAATCTTTAGAGATTGCCACCACCATCTTACCCTACAAAAAACGTAAACAATACATCGACGTCCTAACCACTACCCCCTCTCAAACAGATTTAGGTTTTGGTGCTACTCAGGCACCACCATATCTCTCATTCTCAAATCAAGTGTTAGGGTTAGATATAGATATGATGGTATTGATGATGGGTACTGTGGTTGCAGTAGTGGTGGTGGTTGGGTGAGGTGGTTGTCGTAGTGGTTGCGGTGGTGGTGGTTATGTGGTTGAAGGTTTGATGGTGATGGTGTGGTTGTACATTGTGACGATATAGTGGTACGTTGTAATGTTTTAAAAATTGGTTTTTAAATCATACCGGATTGTGCTAAGAAATGGTTTAACTGGTTTTTACTGGGTGGTTCAACCAGGTAGACTAGTTAACCCTATAATCTATACTATTATATAATGCATCCTAGATGCTCATCAAGGAAATTTCACTACCATTTTAAGATGGCATATGAAGAGGCATAAGCATACATCTCTATATTTTAGCCTCTTTCTTCCCATTATGCCCCTTTATACAACATATCATGCCTATGGTACATGTGACTAATGCACGGTTAATATCTTCTCCACAATGTAACCCTCTTTATACATTAAAACATATATGATGTTATGAATTGGACTAAATTAAATAGAATTGAAGATTATGATTAATTTGCCAATGAAGAGTCATGGCAATAAACATGAACTTGTTAGAAATGCATTTATATAACCATTGGCATGACCTCATATGTGACATTCGTCACCCTCGTTTTACATCTAGTTGACAAAAATAATCCTTCAAATATTTCCATTATAGTCCCTGGAAGTTTCGTCGTTTTCAAAATAAATTTTAAAGCGAAGTAAATTTTTTATCATTTATACTAATTATAGATCGGGTATAAGATTTAATCAAATGCGTAGGTGAAATGTATTCGTAAAAAAACTGTATAAAAAAATAGTTTTATAAAGTTTTAGAAACATTTTTGTTAAATTATATTAACTTGGTTAGTGTATTTGTAACAACCCTGGCTGATGTGGCCGGGTCGTCGGGTCGGGTTATCGGAGTTACACAGCGGAATCCAGGGTAATAACAGTCTTTTAGTCTTTCGGGATCCACGTCATCATATCTGTTAGGTTACCTGAACACATGTCAAAAATAGTTTCTGTCAACATAAAGTTGGTGAGGTCGCGTATTTTATAAAGTGAATGGCCAGTTCGTTTATTTATAATTCTTTTATAACAATCTTTTATAACTATGCTTTACAGTTCTAATTCTGGAGGGGAACTATATATTTTATCAATTCGATTATATGTCTATTATTTCGATTATATTCTATAAGTTGCCATTCCTATCTATGGTATCACTCTGCTTGTGATAATATATGATTATTTCTACCCTCTACTCGGGTAAAACTGGTTCTTGTCCTCTAGTTGGACAAGAAAGGAAATGGCGATACCGTCCAGTACTGTCCTCGTTGTTTCTATTGCCCCTTTATATAACTTCTATTAATAGTTATTCTTTTATGTAAAGCATTATGTTTTCTTATAAATGACATGTATTTCCCCGAAAACACTTAATAAAACAGTAAAAGTGGGGAGTTCACGATACTCACTTGTTGGCGTTAATCTTCAGCTAATCTTCTTATTACAATTATATGTCCTATATATATGGATACGTTTTACGCGTGGGACTTGTTAGATTGTAATACTTAGGATATATATCATATATATAATTTATATATATAGAATTCAGTATATATTAGATAGTCCTAAACTCGGGGTTTGGTCAATCTAGGCAAAAAGAAACAAAGCTGGCCTTTACAGCTTGGCACGCGAACCTAAAAGAACTCTAGACATAACTTACCCGAGTCTAGTATATCGTTTTATATATCGAATCTTGTATATATAAACATATATATTTTATATATGTTTATTATTCTCTTATTATTATTATCAAGTCCGTACGTTATTCGTATTACATATATATATTCGTATAATTCTAATAATATTCCTCGTCTAGCTATTGAACCGGGTTCTATTCCGGGTGTTGACCGAGTCACTGAGTCGACTCGGCGACGACTCGTATTCACCAACTTGATTATCGGTACCCCGCACAATCATAACCATTATATTAATATCCGATTATTAGATTGTGTAACCAATAAATCAATATATTAGAACTCACCAAGATAATAACCGGACCTCACCGGATAATTATCGGGATATGACTGGAAGTTGACCGGGATTATATGGAACCGGGTATTGGACCCGTTCTCCGTATTTGGTACCTATAACAACAATCACGCGATTGATTGATAACTGAATAATCCATTGATAAATATACAACTTATATATGGATTGAACTTATAACCGGACTATAGTCGGATTATAATCGGGATAACAACTATCAACCGGACCTTTGCCGGACTGATTATAACCAACTGATAGGCTATCAATCGGCTGAACAGAGAATTATCAAGACTCAATATCACCCATGTCTAGGCTTACAAGACACCCGAAAACTTTATAAAAGGGTATAAAGATTTACGACAGTCACCACAACTTGGTGACTGTCCGGCTAACACAGAGGGTTCTGGGTGTGATTCAAGGGCGATTTCAGCGGTGACAGTTACGAACTGAAAGATGGTTCACGGGGTTCGGGTTCGTCCGATTATAACTTGACCGATGACACCTTTCTTGAACCGGATAGAATAAGAGTTACAGATCCTGATAACAGTCACCGATTTATTAACAGTACAGAAGGAAAGGTCACGGGATTCGGAATCATCGGACAGAGAAGATTACTGGTCAGAAACGGAAGGATAGGGGACTCGGGGTTGCTTACCGGAATAAGAAGAAGACGACGTAGGACGGCGATGGTGACCGGAGATTGGCCGGAAGCAGCGGAGGCGGCAATAGCCGGCCATGGCTGTCCGGTTGCTTCTTGGTCAGAGCATTCATTCTTCACACACACTTGTGTATGTAGCGTACAGAGAGAGAGAGCGAGAGTAGGAGAGAGGGGTGGTTTATATAGAAGGATTAAATAGAGGGTGTTTGGCTACGGGGATAAATGCTGAGACTCGGGTGTTTGGCAACGAGTATAAGAGGGAAATAATAGACGTTTGATAGCGGGTTAATAACAGATAAGGAGCGTTTACCCGCGATAATAATAATTCAATAATTATTATTTATATATTCGGTTGAAACAATTGATCGCGAGATTCGAACTTGAATATTTAATTTAATAATCGGGTGGTCAGGTCCGACCCGACCCGTTTAAGAGACACGTAAGGTGACGTAACACTTCGAGACTTCGAGGTGTTACAGTATTATAAAGGGAAAACTAACTATTCTATAATAAAACTAACCTAGTTATAATTGAGGGACCAAAATTGACAAAACTTGAAACTTCAAATCTGAAATCTCACTCCTTCCCTCCCTCACGGTTTTCCGGCCACAGTTCCGGCCACCGGATTTAAACTCCGGCCAAACCCAATTGACTTCTTAAACCCCTTTTAACTCGTTTTAATTAATCCTGAACGTTTCTCCCTTATAATTATCGAGTTTAAATATATAAAACAGGTTTTAAATGCGTTTAAATGGACTTAAAACGAGCAAGATTTAAGTGTAACCGGCCGAGCTTTTAATCGCACCAATACTCGACTGTTAACCACTCTGGATATAAATGGACCTTATCATTAGATTTCTGCACGACAAAACATTGCAAACCCACCAAAAACGCGGTATAAACGCGTCCAGAAGCATCTAATCGGCTAGGTTTTTGCTCGGTTTTGTTCCTTCGTTTCCGGCCTTTCAAAACATTGTGAGTCCAATTTTACTTTGCCGTTTTGTTGTACTTATGTCTCCTATCAAAAGCCCCTTAAAACAGATGCTTAATCGTTCTTATATCTGGCTATTAATTTGGGTGTTAGGGTTAGGGTTTAGGAAGTGAATTGGGGAAGAAGATGAACATTGGGCTATTGTATAAATATATTATTGTTTCAAAAGAATATAATAACAAGGCTTTGGTCTAGTGGTTAGTGTTGTGTAGTATGTGTGTGGGACCCGAGTTCGATTCTAGTTCCCCTCACTTTTCTGTTTTTATTTTTTATTTCATTTATTTCCTTAATTTAATTTTTTTTAATTATTATACATTAAAAATACATTTTAAACTTAGAATATTCATAATAAATTCATTTTTGCTCCAAAAATTATAAAAATCTAGGAGTAGCTTCTTGACACTCTAAAGAAAATTATCACTCTTTTATTTTCTGGAAAATGTTTTATTTTTATATTTTTATTGATTTAATTTGTTTTAATCATATTTAATTCATTAAAAATTCGTTTTAATGATTTTAATCTCAAAATTTTTGTGTAATTATTTCTCATCATCATGAACTGAAATAAAAATTATTGGTTCAGAAAACACTTACTTTTATAAAATTTCATATTTTAAATCATTTAAACATGATTTAATTCTATTAAATCAGTTTTAAAAATAAATAAGTTTATAAAAATTATGAGAAAATTATTTTCATTGATTTACATCATAAAGAATCCATTTTCTATAAAAATAGTATTTTTGGATCATGTCTTGTATTATTAGCATTATTTATGTTTAATTAGACATAATTAAACAATTATTTATTTACACTATTTAAACATCTATTTCATAAATACTTTTCTTATAGAAATGTTTTATGTTTAAAAAATCTTAATTACCATTTGTAAGATTATTGTGAAACTCATAAATATTTAGTAATACATTTATGATTATCGTATTTATTTTAATTTATTTAAAGTAACTAACTAAATTATTTTGACTTAATTATTCAAACATATTTTTTATCTAAATATTCAATAGGTAATAATTATATTATTTAAACCACATTTACAACCTTTCATATATTATTTGAGATATACAACTTTTACATTAACGCGACTTATCATAAAAACTCTAATTCCCCAAATCGACTTGGCAAACCCTAATGCCTTAGACCCTAGTTACCTTAGACTTTTTAGACACTTCCTTATTAGTATTATTACACATTATAGGTTGAATTCCTCGGAATTCCCATTACTTAACTCACGACCGCTTAAGTGGATTTTGATCGCTTTCGAAAACTGTGAGTATATCTTTCCCCTTTTTACTGTTTTACTATTTTGGGGTGACTCATGTACTACTATCAAGTTTCCATTTCTTTTACTAAATGCAATTCTCATGTGTGTTTGCTTTATGTTAATTTGTGTGTCTATAACTTGTCAAAATCATTAACCTTTGAGGGCCTGGCATTTCAATGAATAGTACTATGGTATATACCCTTGTGACTCTGTTGAGAGTCCTCGTCATTGCTATGTATTACATTACTACTAGCGCATACTATATATATATGCTTTTCTTTACATAGGGTTGATTTTGAACGGATATTACTTATTACATAATTGCAAATGGTACCGCACATGAATTGCTAAACACTTTTCCTACTACATTTATTCAAACAGGGTATGCTCACTAATACATTCGTATTGACCAAAACGTTTTCGTACATGTTTCAGGTTGTTTTGAGATGCATCCTTTAAGCTTTCGGATTTATATTTAGATTTTGATTCATTGTATTACAAATTAGTTGGCAGTTAGAATCGTTGTATTTCTTTTCAATGTAATAAATTATTTAATCAATGTATTCAAATTTACACTTTAGTCCATGTGCTATTGAACAATCGTCACTACGTGGCACCTCGATGTTTCCGCCATCGGTTGGGGTGTTACATCATATGTGATTCACACACAAAGCATCCTCTCAATCACCATTTTGATAACAAGAATGCAGCCATTGCCAAGCTCTGATTAACACCCACTTCGAACATAAGGATCTCAAGATTGTCAATATACTGGTTATTTTTCTCTATTTCAAGGTACGGTTATACGTTATATATTCTAAAATTTTATAAATGTTACTTAATATTCAGAACTATTTTAGATATATGAAGTTATTATTGGAGCACTTTATATATATATATATATATATATATATATATATATATATATATATATATATATTCCATATCATACTTATATATACACACACTATACACATTATATATTTTGTACATATAACTCTAAGTCAATATTTTATTAATATATAGGAACATTGTAAACGTTTTTAGACATATTATTATTTCTCTTAGAATTCAATTATGTATTTTTTAGGTCTAGATATTTAGTCTCGATCTTTAGTGATTATTTGATGATTTTATGATGTTTTTCAATTAAATATATATTTTGGACTACTCAAATTTATAAATTTAAATCCATAGACTTTTTAATGATTTTTATGACTCGAACATATACCTATATGTTTAGAAAATTATTAATTTAATTGCCTTTAATTTTATTTAGTAACCTCTTTTTCTAATAATCCTATTCAAATATTATATTAATTAGAATTCTTCATAATGGGGGTGTAAATATACTTTAATGAATTAAAACGTATATGATTTTATGAATTGAACTAAATTAATACACACACTATACACATTATATAATTTATACATATAACTCTAAATCGATATTTTATTAATATATAGAAATATTGTAGACGCTTTTAGACATATAATTATTTCTCATAGAATTCAATTATGTATTTTTTGGTCTATATATTTAGTCTCGGCCTTTAGCGATTATTTGATAATTTTATGATATTTTTCAATTAAATATATATTTTAGACTACTTAATTTATATATTTAAATCCATAGACATTTTAAGGATTTTTTATGACTCGAACATATACCTATATGTTTAAAAAATTATTAATTTAATTGTCTTTAATTTTATTTAGTAACCTCTTTTTCTAATAATCCTATTCTAATATATATATATATATATATATATATATTCATTTTGTCATATATATATAGCTATTTAGTTTTACACGCACTTTTATATTCATTTTGTCATATTCACTATTCTAATTATATAGAAATAGTTATTTTTTCGCATTATGTGATATTTATTTATTGAAATATATATAACTTGACATTTTCATACATATTACTGATTGGTGTTTATACTTAGACATAGTTTGACATTTTTGTAACTAGCGTAACTTGATAGATAATTCCTTTTAATATGTATTTAAAGTGATTTACGTTTTTTTATTTAGATTAAATGAATAGAATATTATATTAATTAGAACTCTTCATAATGAGGGTATGGGTGTCTCATTAGACGAAACAATCGCCAACATGAGAAATGACATATATACGTTCGGAGCATATTCGGGAATATACCACAAAATCGACCAGTTAGTACTACGGGATGGCAAACCCATCCCACACGCCATTCTTTATTTTTATGGCTTCATTTAGAGTATTTAGCTACTTTTTTTTCAGAGACTGAAATCTTGTCTTTTGATTAATGTTTTCAGTATTCTCCCGCATCAATTTTTATTTTTTATTTGTGCTTTCAATATCAAAGGACTTCCACCAAAATAATTGTCACACAAAAATACATGATGACTTTTAGTTTAAAATTATTATATATGTAATAAAAGTTTACGGATACAGCCCCGCCGCAACGCTCGGGTTTCTGCTAGTTCCATAAAATACAACTTCAACTTAAAAAATAATCCAATTTTACATGATTCTAAAATAAATAAAAAACAATCCAAAAGTTGATCCATAATAAAAAAAAATAAAAATAATACAAACTACTTCATGATCACTTAAAAGAGTATAATAGGTTATGCCATTGGATTATTGAATGCATCAATTTCATGATCACTTAAAAGATGAAATTTATTATCATTGCCATCCTCATCAACACTGTAAAAAAATCATTGTTTTCTAAAATATTTAATAAGAAGTTTTAGTTACCAATAATCAAAATACACTAAAGTTACCTAAGATAAGTAACATATATAACAAGTAACCATGTGTTTGGGAAACAAGTTCATGTTCCTTCTAACCATACAAGTTATCTATATCAACACTATGGGCCACTAAAACTCCAAAGTTTAACATTGTGCCACTACTGGTATAGTGGAAGTTACCGGCAGTTCAAATCTTTTATCATACCCAAATTATCGGACTGATTCGTGCCGGCCAAGACTCCACTAGCGGGTATAACCAGTTCAACCGACCGATACAAACCGGTTTCTAAAAACATTGGTTCGTTGTGATAGGGTGGTAATGTATATGGCAGTTTTGCGACGGGTTGGTGGTGTGGTGGTTCTATGACAGTGTATTAGGGTGGTGGTTCCATGACGGGGTATTGGTGTGGTGGTTTTGTAACGAGGTGTTTGTTCAGTGGTTTTACAACGGGGTTGTAGTGGAGTGGTGGTTTTGAGATGAGGCTATGTTGGTGTGTGGTGAAGGTTGGCAACGAAGGTGGGTGGTGTATCTACTTAAGAGAAAGAGAGAGATGGTGGTTGTAGGGTTTTACGGTGGCGATGGAGGTGGATGACGGTGGGGAATGGTGGGGATGTTATTGTGAATGATGGTTGTGGTAAACTGTGGCTAACAGGCGGACCTTGAAAATTTTTTTAGGGGGGCGGGTTTAAAATGGAGAGGCTAGACTCAATATGTATAAAATTTTCAAACAAAACGGGTAAATTTACACTAGAGGTATTCATCGGTTTGGTTTGTGGTTTTTTAGTTTATTCGATTCGGTTTTCAATATTTTGTATCTCAAACAAAACACTCCACCAGATCAAATAAGTAATATGTAAACTGAACCAGATTCAACCGAATTCAATTCGGTTCAGTTTTGGTTAAAAACCTAGCAAACCGATTTCAACCAAATTTTTTCCCTAATTTATATTCATGTTTGTGTTCTGAATAGCAAGTTAGAAAAAAAAAATTAACCGAATAATCAAGCCACGCAACATATTATAAAAGAAAGTTTAAAAGCAAAATAAAACAAACAAATCAGAAAAGTCTTACATACAAACACAAAATAAAAAATTTAGACACAAACATCATAGAAATTAGGAATGGTTAACAAGTCTTTACCAATGCTACAAAATATAAATAAACTTAACACTTGAATCCTTCTCTAACTCAAGTGAAACATGTATTCTGACAATTTGACCAACATTTGATGAGTGAGACTTATTTTTAGTTAGGCTTTAAATTTAATATTTGGGTTTATAAATTTTATATAGTTTATTAAATGTTAATATTTTTATTTAGTATTTAATTAGCTAAACGGTTTATTTGGTTATCCAAATAAACCAAGTAAACAAAAAAAACTTTTGAACAAAAAACCAAACCAAACACCAAATTAACAATTCGGTTTTGGTTAAAACCAAACCAAACACCAAATTCATTGTTTGGATCGTTTTTTGTTACGGTTACGGCTCGGTTTATGGTTTTTATTTTGTTTTTGGTTTTTCTGAACACCCCTAATTTACACTACTGAGCCAAAAATCGGGGGGGGGGGGGGGGGGGGGGGCTCAGTACGTATAAATTTTTTGAACGAAAATGGTGAAATTTACACTACTTAGCCAAAAAAACAGGGGGTCGTGTCACACCCCGCAAAGGCAGAATAACAGGATGCAACACGAAATATTTTCAAGCAAGCATCTAAAATAAACATAAGTTTTGGATAACAAAGCGTTAAAAGTTTACAACCACATTAAAATATATTGTTTTGAAAGCCGAGAGTTCATAGTTAAAAATCCACAAGAGTCGGTATCCATTATGCAAGCTTAAAACATATCCCAAGTTCCATCCGTTAAATTAGTTACCTCAATACGTATAAAATTTTTGAACGAAAATGTTGAAATTTACACTACTTAGCCAAAAAAACAGGGGGCCGTGTCACACCCCGCCAAGGCGAAATAATAGGATGCAACACGAAATGTTTTCAAGCACACATCTAAAATAAACATAAGTTTTGGATAACAAAGCGTTAAAAGTTTACGACCACATTAAAATATATTGTTTTGAAAGCCGAGAGTTCATACTTAAAAATCCACAAGAGTCGGTATCCATGATGCAAGCTTAAAACATATCCCAAGTTCCATTCGTTAAATTAGTTACCTCAAAAACATGCATACAACATTGTCTACATAAAGTCGGTGAGTTCACAAGTTTAAAAGATTAGTAAAATGTAAAGTTAATGAAATCCGTGAATGACCAATCAATGCCTAGGTAAGACAATGACCAATGTGACCAATCAGGAGTCCATAACCAAACCTTATCGAATTGTGCCACGCACATTGTACAATAAAGACAATGCATCATCATATGTGAAATACTAGCACTCTTTTATCGCTTGTGTCCGGGTTAGAGTGACTAACCAATAGTTGGGGTGTCAACCCAATAGATCTATTCAAATGTTTCATGGCTAAGTCCATAACTAATGGTTACTGTAAGGAAATAACACGAGGGCTTTATGAGATCTCTAAACATAATGTCTCATGTTCACATAAGGTATAAAGGAAATCATTCTAAATCAATGTAATCGTAATAAATATTGCATGCTTTTCCCCAAAACATAAAACAGTAAAAATGGGCCATGAAACTCACCTCAAATCCATGCAAAAGCTAGCAAAGTAAAGCCCGAGACACTAAGATCCGACCTACGCGTGTCCTATGTACAATTGACATCTTAGGTCCATACTTGATGGTTTATTGCGTAAGTTATTCACCCAACTTATGAAGCTTGTTCTTAAATATTCTTGTTTATAGGAAATCTTGTTAACTCGATAAACCATTGGTGACTTGTGTTTTAAATAAAGTTTTAAGATATATTTTCACCACAAAAGGTGTAGATTTTTAACCTTATATATCTTTAACATTATACATGTACATAACACACACATATTTATATTTATATTCAAGTCACACACACATATACATATATATATATATATATCTATAATCTATATCTATAATACATTATAAAGGAGGAGTTATGTACAACAAGGTAATTTGCATTTTCATACAACTTAACAAGCAACATGTACAACATATTTAAGCAAGAAATTTAAGGGTATTATGGGCATAATTGGGACAATTAAGACACTTAAGAGGGTAATATAGACATTTCATCCACCTCCTCCTTTACAATATCAAAAGACTTTTACAATACTACCCTCCTTCTTCCATCCATACCCTTCAATCCTTTGCCTTCTTCCTTCATCAATATAGATCATTAACCTCTTGTCCCTTCAAGTTCCGTAACCTTAAGGATCAAATTGAATGAGATTGATTGTGAAATTCAAGTCCTCCTCTTATAACATTCAATTGAAGGCCTACATGGACTATCTTGCCTAAAAAAAAATGCTTTTGTAAGAACTATTACTTATTTTACTATTTGCATTTTCTTTGTTTGTTGCACAAAATTTGCAATGTTTTATATTGTTTTTTTTTTATTTATGCACCTAGATTTGGACAAGCACATTGCAACGAACAATTTTGACTGCAAATCAAATTGTTGGATTTCCCAAGGTTAGTTTTACATGTCACATAAATTGCTTCTTTGATCATTTATCATTTGTAAAATTTGTGTACTTTCTTTACGTTATAGATACAATGGCGTGCACTTGATGAGATAAATGCTGGTGTATGTGACGGTATGACGTATGAAGAAAAAAGAAGAACATAAAAAAATGCTTTTGTAAGAACTATTACTTATTTTACTATTTGCATTTTCTTTGTTTGTTGCACAAAGTTTGCAATGTTTTATATTGTTTTTTTTTATTTATGCACCTAGATTTGGACAAGCACATTGCAACGAACAATTTTGACTGCAAATCAAATTGCTAGATTCCCCAAGGTTAGTTTTACATGTCACATAAATTGCTTCTTTGATCATTTATCATTTGTAAAATTTGTGTACTTTCTTTACGTTATAGATACAATGGCGTGCACTTGATGAGATAAATGCTGGTGTATGTGACGGTATGACGTATGAAGAAATAAAGAAGAACATGCCTGAAGAATACGAGTATGTTAAATATGAAATATTCGATTTTTTTTTTGTAATTTTATACCTTTCCATTCAATGGTCTTTTTTTTAAAGGTCAAGGAAGAAAGACAAACTCAGGTATCGATATCCTCGTGGAGAGTCGTATCTCGATGTGATACAAAGGTATTGAATTCAAATACAAGGAAAAATCTCTGTTGAAAATATAGAAAGTAAATAATTAAAGTTTTGGTATTTTAAGCAACGTCAAAAGTTTGCAGTTGTGCATATAACAGGTTGGAGCTGGTTATTATTGAGTTAGAACGACAACGCGAGCTTGTTGTAGTCGTATCTCACCAGGTAAGACAAGGCAACCACAAAATTTTACCTCCACAAATGGGTAAAATAAATAAATAAATAAAACGGGTTAAACGTGTTTGTAAAGTGTATTTTAATACATGTGTATGTATCAATATAGCTTTTGAATAATATTTAGGGCATTAGCTTTTTATTAACATTTTAAAAACAAATGAACATTATTTTTGGTGGGTGTGGCCTAAACCGTATGTAAATTACCTATTACCCAACTCATCCATTGAAAGATTTGTGCAATGCAAACATGGGTTTAATGAATTTGTGCATTACAGGCTGTTATAAGAGCTTTATATGCCTATTTTGCTGATATGTCATTGAAAGAAATTTCACACATAGAGGTAAACAACAAAACATTAGATCAATCTTTTCGGTCTTTTAATCTTTGAAAACACGTTAACACGTTTGAATATCGGGAATTTCAGATGCCGCTTCATAGGAAGTTCTGGTACCGAAAAAAGATACTGACTATATTTTCCTCGCGTAACGAACCCGCTGCAACGCGCGGGCATTACCACTAGTATATATATATATATAAAAGGGATCCGGTTCATTTGAGTTGTGAGAACTTATGAACTCACTTTATAACCATACACTTATTTTAATAAAAAATGAATATATAAAAGGGATCCGGATCATTTGAGTTGTGAGAACTTATGAACTCACTTTATAACCATACACTTATTTTAATAAAAAATGAATATGTGGTCTACAA
Source organism: Ambrosia trifida (assembly GCA_028751855.1). Taxonomy (NCBI): domain Eukaryota; kingdom Viridiplantae; phylum Streptophyta; class Magnoliopsida; order Asterales; family Asteraceae; genus Ambrosia; species Ambrosia trifida. The sequence goes on along the minus strand of CM054126.1, from coordinate 20,058,557 downwards.
TTAAACAACAATAAAATAATAAATAAAATATTAGTATACTTACATAGGGGTAAAAATCTTTTACACCGGTGTAATTTGACGTAAATGAATGTATTTTTTTACAGCAGGGTTTACGTGTTTCTACACCAGTGTGCAAAAAAAAAAATTCCCATTTTACGTCGAGTTCTCGCAAATTCTCACAACTCATCAAGTTCTCAACAGATCCTAACCCTATATCTATATATATATATATACAGGAGCTGCTGGGAATGCTCTCATAAATGGTAATGAAAGGAAGGTTTTGCCTCAACTATTACGCCACCAACCTCAGTATATTTATGTGTGTTCTGCTCTAGAAACTAGGGCTAAGCATGGGTGTATTGACTTTCAAGCTAAGCAAACGGTCACAGAGTAGTTTTAATTGGACCATTGTTATATAAAAACACCTCTGACATAACTGTGTAGGTGAAAGTGAAACCACTAGGGATGGAAGAAAGTGAAATTCTCTAGTTCAAGATGGAAACAAATGCCAGATGGAGACAAGCTAATTTATTCATCAAAGCAAGTGTTTGAAGACAACACCACTCAACTTGAGATTTTAAATATATGAAATTAGGGGGTTGTTTGGTTGTTTAAGTGTCGAATGGTTAAGAGTTCTGAATGGTTAAGCGCTGAATCATTAAGTTGGACCTCTTAATGGTTAGTTTTCTTGTCCCACATTGGTATGAGAGCCTCATTAAGATTCAGTCTAGTTAAGTGCTTAATGGTTCAGCAACATCCCAAATCTTAATGGTTCAGCATTAACCATTCCATTTAGAAGCTAAAACAAACCCGCTGAATGCTGAATCATTTAGCGCTAAATGGTTCAGAGCCTGATTAAGAGGCATACTAAACAGCCCCTAATTTCAGGTTTCGCTCTCCATTTACAACCCTCCTTTTGACTTATACTTATCCAATAACTTAATAAGTTGATAAAAAGTGCTTGGCAAACCAAAAGGACTTATGGTTTTAACTTTTCATTTGGTATTGGATAAGTTATTTTGGAAAAGTAAGGATTTATGACTTATGACTTCTCCTTTTTACTTATTGATGGATGTTTACCTATATGTGACACCCCAGGAAAATCCCACATCGATCGTGGTCAGGAAAGATCCTTGGTTCATAAGTAACGTCTTGCCTCTTAAATCATCAACGCGTTTTGGGGCTTAATGTTAGTAGATGAGAGGAGAACTCCACAGTTAAGCGTGCTCAGGTGGAAGCAATACTAGGATGGGTGACCTCCTAGGAAGTCTCAAAAGGGGCAACCAAAAGTAAATCCGTGAGCTCTGGATGGGCAATCCATCGGGACAAAACGGACAATATTGGTGGTGAGAGTGGCCGGATGTTACACTATATGTCCCCCTTATATTCTTATACCTACCTTCCTTATATCTTTTTTGGTGATTTTACATAAATAAGTTAAAATAAAACACTTTTTTTACAAAATAAATTATTGACTTATTATTTTTTCCCCACGACATAAGCTAATTCAAACATTTTTCTAAAAACTCCATTCTAAAAAGTCATAAGTTAGTAAATCATTTTAACCAAAGTTCTTTTGGCCTCTAATAATTTTACTCAAACATGCCCTAAAATGATGCTTATAATAATTAAGTCAGAAATTATGTTTAGTTGCTACATATGTTAATTTATCAAGTTAAGATTTTTTAATATACATGTCCTAGGTATGAGACTAAGCAGTGCGGGGTTCGTTCCCGGTGTGTTTTGCGCCGTCCCAGACGGTGTGTGCAACCCCCTGGCCGTCTCCGTCCCAAACGTCCTAGAATGGACGATGGAGATGGGCCACAACATTTAATATTTCGACCGTTGGCTGCAAACGATCACTTTAAAAAAATAAAATAAAAATCTTATTTTTCAAATTATAAATCCCACCATTCTCACCCTATTTTTATACAAAAACTGACTCAACATCAACCATTTCTCTCTATTTTTTTTATAAATTCAACCATTTTTATACAAAAAAAAAAAAAAAAAAAAACTCATGGATCCATTCTACCAAAACAACCCGAATCCAAACCCAAATACAACGGCGGGTTATTACACCCCGATACTAGATCTTCCTATTTCGCAACAAGTACCACCGTTTACGGCGTTGTCCCAATACCAACAAAGCCCGAACGCTTTCTCCCAATTTAATCCACTGCAATATAAGCAAATGCAACAATCGTATCCCACTTCTTTTTAACAAAGCCAACAATTTTCTCCACAACCATCTCATGCATCATCACCTATAGGTTCGTCTCAACCCGTCGATGAGGATTGTGACGACGAAGAGACCGTTCCGGAAACTCAACCTACGCCACCCCAAGCTAAAGGTAAAGGTAAAAGTAAAGTTAAAGTTCAATGGCGGAGTAAACAAAAGGATGGGTTGGCAAAGCCATGGACCGATGTCAAAGAGGAGGTGTTGGCTAAGGCGTGGCATGCTACGTCAATATGCCCTATTGTTGGTAATAATTTTTATTTGTTTCAGAAATATATATATATATATATATATATATATATATATATATAGGGGATGGTTTAATAGAAAACTCATTTTATTAAGAGAACTTGAGAACTTTATATTACATATGTGCAATATATCATATATTGCATATGTGTAATATATATTGCACATGTGTAATATATCATATGTTACACATGTGTAATATATATTGCACATGTGTAATATATCATATGTTGCACATTACATATGTGTAATATATATTACATATGTGTAACATATGATATATTGCACATGTGCAACATATGCAATAGTAATATATTACACAAGTGTAATATACAACATATGATATATTACATATGTGTAATATAGAGTTCTCGAGTTCTCTCCCTAACTATGAGTTCTCAATTGAACCTTCCCCTATATATATATATATATATGTTGTTGAATTTTTTTTACTAATATAATATATTTGTACCAAATGTAACCAATCCGTCGATAGTTTTTGGATCGATATGGTTGAAAACTTCCACAAGTTCATGCAACAAGCGTCGTATCGAGCGGTGGATTCTGTAAGCTCGAAATGAAGAAAGATGAACGGTGTTTGCACTCCATTTAATGGTTATTATAACCAAATAAAATCAAACCTGCCTACTGGGTAGAATGAGCAAAAAAATTTCAAGGATGAGATGCACAAGTATACAGCAAAGCATAAGAAGCCTTTCGGGTTCGTGTGGGCTTGGTCGATTTTGAAAACCGATCGAAAGTGGGCGACGGTCCGAAACGACGTTCAACGCGTCAAAAGTAGTAAAACCTCCCAGGGAGGAGGTTATAGCGCGGGAGGCACGCCCGGTCAAATTCGCATCGATATAAATGAGGAGGCAAAGTTTGATGAGCCACTTGTTGAGTAGGAAGCACGCCCCATAAGTTGTTATTTTTTTATTTTAAATTTTTACATATTAATTACGATTATTTTTTGCTAATATATATGTATGTATGTATGTATGTATGTATGTATATATAAATAGTATAAGTATCCATAGAAAACCTTAGTTAGAGGGTACACCTTAGAAACCCTTTGTGTGGCTACAATCAAGCCACATCACCCCAACCAAAAATCAATTTAATAATGGAATGAGGGTAGTGTGGTAATTTGACACATAACATCTTTTCAGCACATAGAAAGTCTTCCATACAAGTAAAATGTCACATCACAAGCACACCCACCCATGTTTGTACCCAGAATAACTTTCTCACCAACCCACACCACTTTCCCATGAAAATCTAATCTAAATATTCACATCTCATTCTTTTTTCTCTCACTTTTTGCTCCCATGGAGTTTAACATAGAGGTTCCACCTTCAAGTTTGTTCCCGCCATTTTCATCTCCTCCTCGTGGTTTGATACTCAACAACTTTGCTGCAGATGTTACCGTGGCAAGTGTGTCTAGTTGTGTTCGTCTCGTTCACAGCCTTTTTTTATACCTTCTTCCTGTTTTTTTAAATACATGATCTGTTAAATGATTTCTTACATCTACGTTTTGATATATAGAGGTCGGAGATGGACAGCCATCGTCCTAGCCTTAGGGAGCCTTAAACATGTATAATTTGGTTACAAATCACATTTAATATGTGTGTTTGATTATGTTCATGTGAATATGTTAACTTATGAAATTGGGGTTAAACCTCTAGGTTGAACCCACATACATCTAGTAGTCTTGGGAATATTGTGAAGTTGTTATAATGAGAAATTTAGGCAAAGTGGTCTAAATAATGTAATATGATGATGATTAGACAAATGGTTATGCTTTGGCTAATCTTGAGCTTTTGAAACTAAACAAATTGGTGGGTGCACACAACGTGTTTGATTAAATGTCAATTTGGTGAACACTAGTGAAACTAAGAAGTTAGAATCATGTAAGAGCTATCGATCGCATGTGATATTGGTTTGTAATAAGCCAAGTTAATTGCATATTCTATATAAGAAAATGGCTATGGATTTAGCTATAAATGGGTAATGAATACATGATTTATGGATAGTGAATTAATTCCATGTTATTTATTCTAATAATCAAGTTTGACTTGTCCCTAAGTTAGGTACAAGAACTAGGGATGCAAACGGGTCTAACGGATGCTAGCAATGCGTTTGGAAGCAAGAACGGATATGAGGTAAGTTGTACTTACACCACTAGACTATAACATAGCTTAATTGTTGTATACATTCATCTTAAATCTAGTGTATGTGATAATGGTAAATCCCAAGGGGTGGAATGTATTAAATGAGTTGTCTTATGTGCACTTAAAACAAAACGTGGGTTACAACCTTAATCGAGACAATGAGTTATGACCAAATGGTGAAATTCATCAAACGGGTCAATTAAGAAGGTATGTGAGAAATGATGTTTTAATCCAAATGGAATTAATTGAATGAAATCGTTAAGCATGATGTTAAATGGGTCAAGTTGTGTCACTTGAACCATAGGTAAAAACTTATGTAATATAGTATCTTGAACTATGGGTCTAAACGGGTCAAATGGTGAAGTCCTCATCAATTGAGTCCAACACTTGATGCTTGTATTCCAAGCATTAAGATTCACGAGCTTAAGCGGATCAAATGGCAAAGTATTAACATTTGACTTCCGAGAAGTTAATGTGTCTATCTAGAAAGCACGCAGTAAATGTACTTGTGCATGCACGCTTGATGCTAAGAATCATGGAGGATAAGCACAAGGTATGGATATGGTTCAAGGCCACCCGGTAAACATTTGATGGACGTCCTGGAGCAAGAATCAAGTCGCGAGAAAAACCGAACACGCCCGAACACTCATCAAGCTTCCGCAATAGAATTCAAGAGTCTCCCGTGAAATTGTGAAATCTTATCGTATGTTTTAATAGTTAAAATGTAGAAATCAAAAAGTATTGATCACAATAATTTAAGTTTTTCTTAAATATCAAAGTTTTAATCGGGAGTGGTTTTAAGTAAGGTCAAAACCCGTATGATTAGGCGTTGATCGCGTGATTACGGGTTAGGGTCTTACATAAGGTGCCTATAGGATTATCAGAGTACAGACCGATTAACTTTATTGGGGCTGTTAGTAAGGTGATCTCCAAGATTCTAGCTGATGGGATTGGGTACCGAATACACTATTTCGCATACCCAAACCCGGAAAAACATTTGCCACGCGGAGAAAACCTATGCGCAAGGAGTAGTCAAAGCACAATAATGACCGGTCAATGGTCAAGTCCTGGTCAAAGGCGGATTTTATGCATGGTCAATTGCCATGCATAAATCATGTAAGCTCAATAATAAAGGCGGTTTTATGTTCCACTATCCCCATTAATTTAGCTTTCCATATATCACCATACTAACATAATTAAGGGTGATGAAGACAACCTAACCACGGTTAGGACTTGGGTAATGGTGGCATACGGACTCTCCTATAAAAGGGATCACATCCCTAGTAGGAGAGGACACTTTCTGCTAACCCGGAGAGCTATCACTAAAAGATAGTATCCCCATTCACCCCGTTTTTGTCATAAACTACTACCTTGTGTAGTCGTCTCCACATCCACAATCAACTCTTGTTTGCAGGTTCCTCAATCCGTAGCTGCTAGCGAAGGATCAACCCTGTAGACACGATAATCTTACCACCCATAACTGGAGGTGAGATTATTTGTTTCCATTGGCGCCATCCCTTACGGTCAACATATCTTTCAAACTAGCAACCATGGCTCTCTCAAAGGATGCAAACAACAACACTGCTGAAGTAGATGCAATAATCAACGATGAAATCCAAGACGTCACACCAAACACCGTCACCAAGAACATGGCTTCAAAACAACCAGCTTCAACATTTTAGTTCAACCCAATCAGGGGGGACTTGTTGGAGGAAAGAAGAAACAAGACAACCAATCTCCGGTAGATCCGGACGAATGGTTGGCTCGGAAAAATTCAAAAACAATTGCCGAGTATCAGAAGATGGTGATGGAAAAAGCTAAACTCAATGTCCAAAAGACATTAAGTTTCGACACAAGGGAGGATGATTCAGAATCACCTCGGGAAAACAACAATGGCTGTCGCACTAAGGGACCTCGTCAGGCGGTACGTGACGGAGACCGTGGTAGAAATACTCACGGTCAGGACCCTGTCAGCCTGAACAAGGAACCAGACGGCTATGAATCAGAAAATGAGGTGCATCATGATTCCAATCGAAAACAGCATTCTAAATCTGTTGCCAGCAGTGATCTCTACAAGCCATAAATGCCAAAAACTTTTGCTGAGAGATCAAAATTCTGTGCGCGCATCGTGCTAGCACCAATGCCCCAAGAGTGCAAACTCCCAAGCACAGTTGGGAAATACGATGGTTTACGTGATCCAGACGATCACTTACATGCTTTTGACTGTTCAGGCAGTTCTAAGCTATGGCATGTACAAGCCTGGTGCCATCTGTTCGTGCAAACGTTAACAGGGGCGGCTAGGGTCTGGTATGAAAGTTTGCCTGTCGGAAGTCTGATAGACTTCGACGACCTCATAAGAAAATTCAAGAATCACTTTTCACACTTGTGCAAACATAAGAAAGATAAAGCGCACATTCTCTTGTGCACACGCCATTAGAATGAACCCTTGGAAGATTACATCGTCAGATACAACAAAGAAGCTCTTCAACTAGGCGCGGAGAAGAACTTACCCGTGCAGCATTCATACACGGGGTAAGAAATGATGATTTAATGAAGTGTCTGACAGGAAAAGATGGCGTGTCACACGCCTGGGATGAAGTGATTGAAGCTGCAAAGGTCTATGCGTCCTCTGAACGATCTTTTCACCGAAATAAAAACACGCATCAAAGAAGCAACCATCATCCACCCTCCAACAACAGAGGAAAAGGAAAGTAATCCGTCTGGTCGAGAATTTCCGGTGCGGCAGAAGAGGGAAAATACTCTTCAGCACAAGACGCACGGAACATGCTTAGCTCGAGAGGACCTCGCGATCACAAAGGGCACTCAAAGAAAAATTACGAGTGGAACCCGTTGTCCAAAACACCATCTAAAGTGCTAAAAACCGAACATATTCAATTCCCAAAACACAAGAGCTCCGAGGTGATAGACGGAACGTGGATAAGTCCAAGTACCGCGAGTACAATGAAGACTATGGCCATCTAACAGACAACTGTTATAGTCTGAAGATGGAAATAGAAAATGCTATAAAATCTGGACAGTTAACACACCTCGTGAAGAACATGCGGAGAAAGCAAAGGGACAACACTGAAGGAAACGAGCCCCCTCAGAAGAGGATACGTAACCTCAATGCGCATCATGTGTACAGCACATCGCGCAATAACTGCAACATGGTCCACAGAACCGCAAGTCACAAACGCACGTTTGCAGATACAAACGATGATTCATGGAAAAAAGAGCAGGTAATCATGCCAAGAGTAAAGGGAGGGGCTTCGTCGACAGCCCCATTGATCATCACAGGTGTTGTTGGACACTACCGGACGAGATATCTGTTTTTAGACAACGGTAGCAGCACAGACATCATGTATCAGCAATGTTTCGACCAGCTGGACGATGATGACAAAGCAAGAATAATACCAGTCACAGAGCCAATTTCTGGCTTTATCCATGAAACAATCTATCCACTAGGAATGCTCACCTTCCTAGTAACACTCTCAGACGGAAAGCACTCGCGCACTGAAATGTGTGACTTCATTGTTCTTCCCGTTAATTCCTCGCATGACATCTTGATAGGACGTGAAGGACTGGCAAAATTCAATTGCAGCGCATCCACGCCACATCAAATGGCAGGTTTCCCCACGCGAACAGGAGTCACATTTATACGCGGAAACAAAACATGTCATACAACAGATACGCCGAAACCCGCAAAGCAAACAAAACCAACTGTCAGAACCGAACCAGAAAAATGGGTTATCAACCCTGCATTCCCGGACCAGACAGTTGTCATCGACCATGTAATCTCCGACTCCATTCGCACACATTTGAAGCAACTGTTAAAAAAGAACATGGATATTTTTGCCTTCAATCCAGCAGACACGGTTGGCGTTCCGCGTCACATTGCGGAAAACAAACTCAACGTCTACAAGAATGCGAAACCGGTTGCTCAAAAAAACCTAGCATGGGGACGGGGAAAACAAAGGCGATGAATGAACAAGTGATGGAACTCTTAAAAGCAGGTATTCTTCACAAAAGCAAGTATCAAACTTGGGTAGCAAACCCAGTCATGGTCGGTAAATCTAACGGCACTTAGCGCATGTCCGTAGATTACAAGGATTTGAATAAAGCTTGCCCAAAAGATTGTTACCCGCTACCTGAGATCGATTTAAAACTCGACTCGCTAGCACCTTACAGATTCAAATGCATTCTGGATGCCTATAAGGGTTATCACCAAATCCAGATGGCCAAAGAAGATGAAGACAAGACAGCGTTCCGCACGGATATGGGTACTTTTTGTTACACCATGATGCCATTTGGGCTGAAAACGCCGGGGCAACATATCAGCGTTTAATGGACACCGTGTTTGTACAACAAATCGGTGTAAACTTGGAGGTATACGTGGATGATCTGGTTATCAAAAGCAGAGAGGAAGATTAGATGTTAAACGACATCCAAAAAACTTTTGATCAACTGAGCAGCGTGCGGATGAAAATAAACCCGGGAAATTGTTCCTTTGGTATGGAGGAAGGAAAGTTCCTAGGGGTCATTGTAACAAAAGACGGATTCCGTCCCAACCCAGACAAAGTGCAAGCCATCGAGCGCATGCCATCCCCATCTTCGGTCAAAGAAGTCCAAACATTAATGGGGCGCCTGGTAACTTTGAACAGATTCCAGTCAAACTATGCGTCCAAATCTTTCCCCTTTGTGGACACATTGAAGAATTGCCTGAAGAAATCCAACTTTCATTGGACCACGGAAGCGGAAATGGTCTTTCAAGAAATGAAGAAGTGTCTGAGAAATCTGCCAACACTCACCGCGCCGCTGCCCAAAGAACCACTTACTATGTACTTATCTGTCACTGACAAAGCAGTTGGCGCAGAACTTATGTGTAACATCCGATAAAATTGGGATGTTACATTTTGGTTGACAGGAAAGGGATGCAAAACCCCAATCTATTATGTCAGCCGCACATTGCTGGACGCCGAAACTCGCTACTCCACGATGGAGAAATTGATTCTTGCGCTGGTCCACGCATCTCGGAGATTGCGCAGGTACTTCCAAGGGCATCCAATCAATGTCCTCATAGACTTTCGCATCAACGACATCTTGCGCAAGCCAGAACTTTCTGGACGATTGGCCAAATGGGCAATTGAATTGGGTGAACACTCGATCACATACAAGGCAAGACCTTCTTTCAAAGGACAAATCTTGGAAGATTTTATTGCGGAAGTCCCGGCGGATAAAGTTGAAGAATGCGCAAACGAGGCGTCATCGGAATCAACTCTGCCTGATGAAACTCAAAAATGGAAGTTGTTCACTGACGGCGCTTGTAATGATGAAGGAGCCGGTGCGGGGTTATGTCTGATAACTCCAGAAGAGAAAGAGTATACCTACGCAATAAGGCTTGATTTTCAATCAACTAACAACGAGGCAGAGTATGAAGCACTGATAGCAGGCTTACGCATTGCCAAAAAGATGGGAGCGCAATACATCGAGGCCCATGTCGATTCAATGTTAGTTGCCAATCATATAGATGGCTCATATGAAGCAAGAGAGCCATCCATGATCTTATACTTACAGCACACCAAAGAACTGATGAACAGCTTCCTCCACTGCAAAGTTATCCACGTACGTAGAAGCCAAAACAAGCCAGCAGATGCTTTAAGCAAAATGGCGTCAACCGTGTTTGATCATATGGCAAAAGACGTACGAGTTGAGGTGCTGACCAAGCCATCTGTACCACAAAAACAAGTAAACGTGGTCCAAACAGGAAAAGAATCTTGGATAACCCCCGGCCTTCCTGACTAAAGGGATCCTCCCATTAAACAAAGCGGAAGCAAGGAAGCTACAACACAAGGCCCTACATTATGAGGTCGTCAACGGTATCTTATACCGACGATCTTATCTCGGACCATTACTACGATGTGTAGATTCTGCGGAAGCCACATACTTGATAAGGGATATCCACGAAGGTACCTGCGGATTGCACGCAGGACCTGGGATGGTCGTAGTAAAACTCATGAACGCGGGATATTATTGGCTTGGAATGCATCTCGATACATTAAAAGAATTGCGCAAATGCGACGCTTGCCAGCGCCACTCACCTGGAACACTCAGGCCAAAAAACAACTTGGTCCCAGTCACTGCGGTATGGCCATTCCAAAAATGGGCCATTGATCTACTGGGACCCTTCCCTACAGCCCCGGGTAACGTAAAATACCTGGTGGTTGCCATCGATTACTTCACCAAATGGGTAGAAGCCAAAACATTGGCCACAATCGATGGGCGCAACATTAAAAAATTCATATGGGAATTCATCATTTGCAGATTCGGTCTGCCACTGGAAATCATATGTGACAATGGCACGCAGTTCGCGGATCAACATTTACAAGAATGGCTCTCCTCCATGAAAATCAGACAAATATTCACTTCCGTTGCGCACCCTCAAGGCAATGGCCAAGTAAAACGCGCAAACCGAAGTATTGTGGAAGGCATTAAAACCCGTCTGGGGACAAAAAGAAGTGGGTGGGTTGATGAGTTACCTCATGTTCTGTGGGCTCATCACACCCTTTCAAAAACAAGTAATGGAGAAACACCATTCAGTCTAACATATGGAACCGAAGCGGTCATTCCCACAGAAGTAACATACCCATCCCCAAGGGTCTTGTTCGCGCAGCAAACTGATAACGACAAAGAACTGAGAATGAACTTAGATTTGCTAGACGAGCGTCGAGATTCAGCTTATGTTCGCGAAGCTTCATATAAACAACAGTTGGAGAAATACTACAACGCGCGAGTCAAAGAACGTTTTTTCCGCGTTGGGGATTTCGTTTTCCGCAATAATGAAGCATCAAACACCGAAAAACCGGGTAAGCTTGCTCCAAACTGGGAAGGGCCTTATAAAATCCAAGAAGTTTTGGGCAAAGGCGCATATGCTTTAGAGCGCTTAGATGGTTCACCAGTGCCACATACTTGGAATGCAGCGCAACTGCGCATATGCTACATTTAATCTATTGTTTTAGATTTTGTAATAAGGACTTTAAGTCCACTTCATTTATATTACAAGAAAGCATTTTTCATACAAATGATTGTTTAAAACACAAACACAACACATAAGCTGTTGATGCATTGATATACACAAAATAAAGGGGATCATCACAAACACAAACACACCCCACATACATTCAACAGCAACTTCAAAAGCTTCTACCTATGATCTACCTATAAAGACTTAAAGACATTCGAAGCATGCATCCATTAACCCCTAACCTTCCTGAGTTTACGATGGGAAGTCTGGGGTAAATCTCCTAACTCCGAAAGCTTCTTCATCTTCAACGGCTGACCATCACTCATCTAACTTACCCCGGCAACACCATCACTTATCGACCAAGCAATCCTCTCATTAGCAGCAACAGCTATGTCCGTGGCTTCTTCAAATGAGCTCCGCACTTCATCTAACTCCAATTTTGCCTGGGAACAGGAGGATTCTGCCAAAACCTTTTCCTCCTGTAGTTTGGCCTTCTCCACAACAAGCTGTTTAATCTCAGCTTCCGCATCAGACAATGAGGTGGTGGCTTTGAGTAGATCATCATGCTGAATATTGTACTTACTAATGGTGTCAGCTAGCTCTGCTTGCTTCTCATCATAGGTTTTTCGGCTCTGCTCCGCTTCTTTTGTAAGACGGGAGTTCGCATTCTTCAAATTTTCAATAGTGGAACGCAACAGCTCAGTTTCTTGATTGGTCCTTTGACAAGCGATGGACCATGCTTTTGAAGTTTCAGTCTTCTCCCTCTTCAACTTGTTTACCTCCTCCGCAGCGTCGTGAGCCATCTTCTTATGGTGCTCAATCTCTGACCGGATGTCATGGCGAGCACGCTGGAATTCTTCTTCACGCTTCAACAAGCTGGCCTCTGACTCCTTTAAGTTCTGATAATCACGCATGAATTCGTTTTCACGTCGGATAAGAGAACCGAGGCTACTAACACCCAATACAAGATTCATAGCCATGTCAATAAAAAGGGATCGACGATCCACACTATCTTGGTAATCACGCTCAGCTGGGGGAACAGACAACATCACAAACTCTTGAGCGTCGAGCGCATTTGTGAATCGGGTCGTATCCATGATGTCCCAGCGTGGCTGATATGGCCTCGGTTGGTCAGTTTCACGCAAGGAAAACTTTCCCCGCCAACGACCAGATTGGCTAGATTTCCCACTACCATCTGATTGTGCCTTCTTATATATCAGCGTGGAATCTTCCACAGCCCGCACGAAGGCAGAAAGGGTTCTCCTTGACAACCTCATCTTCTTTCTCTTTCTCCAAGTTAAGAGCAACTTTTGATCCCTGCGGAGAGCTTGGACCTTGCACTCGCTCCAATGAAACATCGATCCTTGGTTATTCGATGTTACGTTGAAGTCTAAATATCCAATCCTTTTTATGATGGAAGCCGAAAAGTATTGTACTATTGCTGATCGGCTTCTCAGATTTGGAAGAGCGGCGGCGTTCGGCTGGAACTGGAAAACAGTTGCGCTTTCTCAGCAGGCTGTTATGGAATTGACGGATTTGAATTTACAACTTGCAGGTACTATTCTTAATGATAACACAGATCGTTGGGAGTGGCAGGGGTCTTCGGATGGATTTTCGGTAGCTGCAGTCAATCAATGGTTGTGCAGAAGCCATGTTTTGAGTTCGGAGTATGTTATTCAATGGTGTAGTTGGTTGCCGCTAAAGTGTAACATATTCATATGGAGAGCGATTATAGAAATAATCCCAGCAAAAACGGCTTTGGCGCAAAGGAATATACATATTGAAGATTTGAGGTGTGATTTATGTCAGGATGGTATTGAATCGGCATCTCATTTGTTTACTGGATGCGTGTTCGCATGTGGGATATGGCAAGTATTTGTCGTTGGTGTGGTATTCCAAAAATTATGGCATTCGATATGAAAGATTTGTTAGAAATCTTCAAGAATTGTTGGCGTCCTCCGATTTATAGAGAAGCGATTCAAGGTATTATCATCATAACTTGTTGGGGTATATCGAAGGCACGAAATGAGTTAGTATTTAGAAACAAAGAGGCTAAAGTTGCGGACATCATAGCTGAGGTGAAAGCTTGTGTTTTTTTGTGGTATAAATATAGAAAGAAAGATTGTCATTATGATTGTGTTTCATGGTGTAATCTCAGTTTGATGTAATTGGTTGTGGGCTACTCATTCTCCTCCTTGAGACGAGTGTTAGCCGATGTTTTAATGAAATTAAAAAAAAAAAAAATCTTCACACTTGGTTCGTCTCAAAAAGAAGAACTACTCACTTTACTTATATGGCAGGTAATGCCCTTTGTATTAATATCACACCCACTAACTTGAGTAAGTTTGATTGAAAAATTGAATGCATGAGGAAAGATATGTATAAACTTGCAATAATTGATGGAACCCCTCTCAAGGGCACTAGTAGATTCAAATTGACTTAAATGACCGGATTGAGCGTGATTTGTTAAATTTGAATATCTTCATAACTTTTAGGAGGGTACATATTTTATCTTTGTCTTAGAGGCTTGGTTTTACATCTAATTATAGGCATGTGTACAGTGTACTAAAATATTTTTCCTCATTTTCAGTTATTGTTCGTATATTAATACTATGGGGTAGGTTCACGTACAAACAACTTTTTCGTACGAACTGTACGAATTGAAGGAAAAAGCACGCGGCCTTTTATAACTAGAGTAATTATATAATTACGCTAGTTATAAACGGCCCGCGTGTTTTTTCCTTCAATTCGTACAGTTCGTGCCGAAAAGTTGTTTGTATTTGATCTTTAGTTAACGGATGTTTGTTTATTTTTATATGACTTATCATGTTTTTTAGCATTTTTAGCTAATGGGTGACTCGTATTTGTTTATTGAGGTAAAGGATTATCCAATGAAAATGATAAATAAAAGTAGAACCGTACATGAATACGATAAAGCTTGTCAATTAAAAGTTGTGAAGAGTAATCAAAATTGTATTTCAAATCATTGGATATCATATATTCATATTAACGTACTACTAGTACACCCCAACACTATTACAATCGATTTAAATTGAATATATATATATATATATATATATATATATATATATATATATATATATATATGTATAAGTTCCTGTACAAAGTATATTTTTCGTACAAAGTGTGAGAAGTCTATATAGGCATTGTGTTTTAAATTTTAAGCATGATGTTTTATGTTCCTTTGGCATAGTATTATATAGAAAAACACAAAAATTAACAATTTAAAACACTAATTAATGTATTCTCGACATGCAATCTAAAACACCATACGAAGAAATTGATCATTGGGTTGGTGGTCCAGTGGTAAGACAAAACTTTTTAATACAATTAACGTGTAAGATACTGAGGTCTTGAATTCAAATCTCATAAGTAACAAGAAATTCGCCGTTAAAAAAAACGACACATATATCGAACTGTCAACATTTTACAGCATTCAAGTCAAAGATTTTGCATCTACTCATTTGACTTTAATAACATTAAAAATATTGAGGATATATCTTTTAATAAGATTTTGTCCACTAATTTATGGTTTTAAAAATATAGATATTACATGTATAAGCCTTCCAAAAAAAAAAAGATATTACATGTATAAACTAGCATAGATCCTATAACTTTTCTATATATATCTCTCCATTAAAATCTTTTTTCCCTAAATGCTACAACTACTGAAAAAAAGAAGAAAAAAAAAGGTTATTTTATAAAATTGCAGGAACACATATATGGTGACTCCAACATTATAATTATTATGTTTTTGTTTTGAGCATATAAAGGTTTAAAAAAGGTAATAAAAATAATAAGGATGTTTGGGATTAAGTGAACAATTGAGAGTTGTTTGGCTTTATGTTTACATTGGCATGTGAATCATAATCGGGCTTCGCGTGGAGTTCCCACTACCTATCTCACTATCATCAAAATTTCATACGAGTGCTGCCATGTTTCGGGTTTTAATTATTTGGATCAACATATTTGTTTCTCAATGGTTGGTTAAATTTTATCAACCTATAATTTTAAAAATTACAGGCAAAATAACTTTTAAGGTATCATCTTTTGTATGTATTGTATAGAAAACATAATAGGGATACATTGTCGATCAGTTGATGTTTCGTTCATTTTCTTTTAGTTTAGACATTTTTAAGTTATCAAATTTCTATAAATAAAACAATTGAAAGTAAGGGTGTAGACGAGCTAAGCCGAATCCAACTCATTCAACTTATTAGAGGTCGAGCCGCTTGACTCGTGAGTAGCTTGTCAAGCACTGGCTCAGCTCGTTTATTATTACTTTTTTTTACAAATTATATAGATATGTCTGTAATATATTAAATAAAAATGAAATAAATAATAAGCTTACTTAGACTCATTAGCCATCCTGATCTCAATGAGTGAAGCTTGGGATCATTTAGCACAGCTCGTTTGAGCTTTTATTCAGGCTGATCTCGAGTAGCTCGCTAGTTGCTTGACTTGTTTACATCCTTAGTTGAAAAAAAAAATTAAAGTATATTTATACATAATACTAATTAACTAATTATTGATGTATGTAACATACAATATAAGCAAGTGAATGCCTCAATGACCCATTAAAATTTCATAACATAGACTAATAATAATTACAAATTAAGAGTTATTATTAAGAGCTTTATTAAAGTATTTAAAAAAATAGTATATTGTATTTTATTTGAAGTATATTTTATTACGTACATATTATGTGAAATACGCCGATATTATTATTATTTGGTATTTTGGTTAACTTTTGAGTGGAATTGGTGTGTGTGCGTTGGGAGTAGAATGATGCTAAAGGTTAAGGATTGGGCATGCCCTAACAATCACGATTCCGAAGAAATGAAGAAAATATGATTTTGTGGGAAAGCGCAATTAATTAAAGTAAGTTTAAATCAAGCACCTTACGTTCCTATACGTCACACTTATAGTCATAGAGTCATAGTTAGGGGCTGTTTGTTTACCCTCTTAATGATTCATTAAGAGGTTCTCACCTCTTAATCGGACAGAGGCTATAGTGTTTGGTTGGAAAAATACAAGGCTCTTAATGATTCATTCAGTGCTTAATCTTACAGCACTTGGGACATGCTGAATAAAACTTTTCCCTCTTGATGCCCTTCATCTTTCATAAAAGAGAAACCCTCCTCACCAAACCTCTCATCTCATCTCCTCCACCCTAAACCTCCGCCCCACCCCTCTCCTCACCACCACCCGCCGCCGGCCGGCCCTCCTCCTCCGGCCACCAGCCTGTTCCCTCGTCTCCCCACCACCACAGCCCTGTTCCCTCGTCTCTCGTCTCCCCACCACCACAGCAGCCTCTTCCCCCGAATCCCCACCACAGCCCGCCTCCTCCCTCTCCCCACCGCCACCAGAACCTTCCTCCTCCGTCTCCCCACCACCAGCCGCCCTCCTCCCTCTCTTCACCAACAGATCTGAAGAAAAAAAGGTATCCCGTTTTTTTTAGATTTTTTTTATTTTTCAGATTTTTTTTTTCAGATTTTGTTATGGTTTTTGTTATGGTTATTGTTATGGTTATTGTGATATATATGAATTTTTTTTTCTGAATTTTTTTTTATGAATGTTTATTTTAGATTTTTTTTTATAGATTTTTTTGAATTTTTTTTTTTCTGAATTTTGTGATATATATGTATGTTGATTGAAGTTATATGGTAGAATGGTTATTTTGTATGTTGATTGATGTTGTATGTAGAATTGATGTTGTATGGTAGAATGGTTATGTTGTATGTTGAAAAGGATACATGTTTTCTTTATGTTGTATGTTGATTGTTACTAGTTGTTATATTAGAATCATTGGATAATTGGTATGATTAATGTTATAAAAAAACTGAAAGAAAGATTGCAGCCACAATGCATAACATGCTAAAAATTTTATTCATATTTTCTAGGTGAGTAAAGATGTTTTTTTTTTTTTTTTTTTTTTTTTTTTTTTTTTGTAAGAATGTGAGAATCAAAGGGGTAAAATAATTATTTTTTTTTTAAATTTTTCTCATATGCTTAAACATACTTTCTAGATGAATAATACAAAAAAAATTAATTTTTTTTAGTATAATTACGTCATTAAAGTAAATACATTAGTTTACACTAGAGTAATTATGTAATTACTCTACACGTAATTACTCTACACCAAAATTTATTTATTTTTTGTTTTTTTTAATTTTCAATACTATAATACATGTTTAATAATATGGGAAAAAAATTCGAAAAAAGAAATAAAAAAACACTCTCCTTTGATTCTCATAGTTCTTACAAAAAAAAAACACTTTGTACAAGATCTTTACACTTTTCTAGGTTTTGGAGTTCGGCATATGCTTAATATTTGTTTGAATTGTGTAGGATCATTTTCAAATTAATGATTTCCGTAAAACTCTTAAATCATTGATCGAACTATTCAAAGAGGAACAAACAACCATCCAAGACTTCTCAACATAGTACTCCGATTTTTGTTCATTGTGGACGCTAGTTGCTGACTGGGCAACGAGTCCCCAACTAGGGGCTATTTACCTTGGATCTCGCATTTACCAAAACCCAGACCCCTACCTAGGGGATCCGCATTTACCAAAACCCAGACCCGTCAAGGGGGTGTGTGGTCTAGGGGGCTCGACCTTGAATCTTTAGATTCATTGGTGCCAGAAATTAAGATAGTCTTGAGCAAACATGCAGCACATACCTCTTAAATCGTATCGATGTTTATTCATACTTCCATTTGGTATCAAGTAGACCATGTTGGTATGTACATGCCAAAATGCTATTTGCATATTTTGGTGATGAAACTAGATCATATAAGTTGAATTCTACCAAAACATAGTTAATTGCATGATCAAATGTTTTGCTCATATTTTTAAATCAAAGGAAAATATGTACTTTCATGATTGAGAATTACCATTTTTAGGGTAACAAGCCCGTAACCTTGATTGATTCATAACTCGTTAAGGGAAATTGTTTCAAGGTAGCTACCATCGAGGCAATAGCTAAATCAAAGCTCTTAATTTTTCAATGATTAAGACCTTGCAAATACAGTCAAAATTGGATTTTGGTCAAATCGCAACAAAGCTATGTTTGAGAGTTAAAAATGAGATAAAAAAAAAGTATGAAAGATGCCTAATCTAAGCAGAGTTCAAGCTTAAAAGAATTTCTGATACGTTGAGCTTAAGCTTTAAAAAAATCTTGAACCGAACCGAACCGAGCTCAGCTAAGCTCAAGATTGAGCGCACTATCATACTCTCATAAGTCGAACAACCTCTAGCATAGTCAAGCACAACTCGGTTCAACCTGTTTGCACCCCTACTCTTAACGTGTTTCTAAATGACACATGTTTATTTATTAATGAAAAAAACCATTTAAGATAGTATATAATCTTTTATATAATTGAAAACACTAAATCCTACATGGCATTTAAAGAGGGCATCCTCCCATTTGAGTGCGCCATGTGGCATGGCATGTGGGTATAATTGATTTTAGGGAAAAAAAATAAAAACAAAATTGAATTTTTCTCTCTTATGTTTCCTCCCATAATTTTTAAACGTTAATATCTTTTATATACGATATTTTTTTAATGAAAAAAAATTACTCTAAATTAACGAGCGTTTTATTATCTTTCCAACAAGTATCATAGTGCTATATAAAAAAACGGAGAAAAAAATGACTATCTTTTTTTGTGAGATTTTGTTCATATAGGAAAAAAAATACAAAGTGTTCAGCTAATTCATTGTCATGTATAAGTAAGTCACTAATTATGTTCAAATCAGTAAATATGAATTCTATTTTCAACATGTGTTAGCATTGGAGTTGTACATTGTTTTGGGTTAGGTATTAATATTATTATACTAGAGTACATATTGTTTAAGGTTAGGCGCTAACATTGGAGATACATTGTTAATTGTTTTAGGTTAGGTGCTACCCGAAGCTCTCTTGCATGTAACTGTAAAGCGCATCATTCTATTTCATATGTAAAATTGATATGTCATATTAGATTTCTCAACCCCAGGACATTCCCGAAGTATAATCAAGTACACTTATATTCTCAATCGGTGACCTTGTAAACTCTTGGTCCATCTAGTGATTGATGTGAAGCCATTGTGGAAAATATAGGCAAATTAAATCCCCACTTGAATGGTGAAGGGCTATCTTTCTCAATTCTCATCATCATTGCTTAGTCGTGAAGGGCTCCATTTTACACCGTCTTATTTAGGAATCGGGACCTATTCCCACTACACTATATTAGTATTTTTTTTAACAAAAACTTTTTATTAGCACCAAATATGCTTAGATAAATAACTAGATAAAAAAATATATGCTTAGCTACAATCCACCAAAGAACACCAACAAGATATGTTGGATCCAGAATATTGAGACTGACGCTATTAAATAAGAATTGGTGATTAATATTTTAGTTATGATATTTGGAACCGCAAACACTTGAGTTCTCGGTTATTGAAGGTGGTTGGGCTAAGAACTAGTTAGTTCTCAGTTGGGCTTGATCTAGGCCATGTGAGCCAAAACTAGTACATGACCTATATAATGTTATGTCCATCATCATTATTAGGTTAGCGGTTTGGTTTTATCAAAGAACTCTATTGTATCAGACGGCTCTCCAAAACCGTATGCAATAGAAAGCTTTCCGTTCAAAAAAAAAAGTTCAAGCAAATGCTAATGATAATCCAAGTGGGGATCTTTCTCCCAGAAATGAAGAAGTGGCCCGAGTTTGAGAGTACATAAAAGAAGAATTTCAACAAAAACAACACCAACACTCTAGCAACAATCTAGGGGGAGATCACAATGCTACATTCAAATTATGAAGACCATTTGATAGCATCAGTCTAGGGAGAGATTGTTGGGTCTAGAATATTGAGACTGACGCTATCAAATAAGTATTGTTGATTAATATTTTAGTTTTGATACACAAATAAGTATTGTGTGGGTGATCTTACTTGCATATATGTCGTGTAGCATGTTATATCCGTCTCCTTGTCTGTCATGTTACTTATCCACCACTTACTTGATTGTAGATTTTTTTATTTATATCCACTTTATCTCTTTTGGAGCCGGGGGTCTCTATGGAAGCGACCTCTTCATCCCTAGGGATGAGGGTAAGGCTTGCCAACATCCTACCCTCCCCAGACCCTACAAATAGTACTTCTATTTGTGGGATTTACTGGGTATGGTTGTTATTGTTGTATATTTGGAACCAAGAACACTTAGGTTCTCGGTTAGTTTTTAGGTGCTTGGGCTGAGAACTCATAAGTTCTTGGTTGGGCTTGGGCTAGGCCAATGTGGGAAACCTAGTATAAATAGATGTTTTATATTCATATTTAGGCTAACGGTTTAGTTTTCTCTAAGAACTCTCATTGTATCAGACGGTTCTCTGAAACCGTATGCAATAGAAAGCTTTTCATTAATTTTATTCATCTTGTTTCTTGAATCACACAATGTTTAGATTCCGCCAATCCGTTGTGTTACTTGATATCGTATTAGTTTGGGACTTACAAGATAAAGCTAATTTGGTTAAAAAAATCACATGTCTCTCATTTTACACAATGTGGTATGGGGGCGGCTTGGGGTCGGCCAACCCGTCTTGGTCCTGCCAACACTGCCGCGGCCATCCTCAGCCCGTTATAAACGGCTAAAATTGGACGTTCAAGCAGATCAATTTGATTGGTTGGTTTGAAATGATGGGTCCCTCCCAACCTATATATGACCACATAGTCTTATATTATTTTTTTCTACAACGCTTTCTTGTTCCTGTTGCCTATCATTTAAATCACTGAGACTAATACCGTCACATTCAACTTTTTATTATAAATAAAACTATATCTGCGTTTATATAAAAATGAATAATAGAATAACACAAAAGTTAAAAAAATAGAAATAAATATATTTTTATTCATATAAAAAGTCCACCACTCCACCAAAACCCGACATCTGTGACAGTTATTTAATAATCTCTGAATATAACAATTTGACCATCAAGAATGAATACTACAGAAGGTCATATGTAAAAAAATTGCAGAGACAAAAACTGAGCCCCCTGTCAACTTCCTATCGGATCCGTAGAAGGGAGATCCTCACCCTATGATCAACAGACCTGCTTGTCTTTGGGTGGGTTGAAGGAAACACGCTTGTGTGGACCTAACGGGACTATCTCCCCTAGTTGATGTGAGGGATAATGGGTTTGTAGCAGGGCAAGCGATGCGAAGGGCAACAGCGAAGAAAGTGGAAAAACATGCTAAAGCCTGTGAGGAGAACCAACACGTTTTCGTCCCCCTGGCTTTTGATACATTTGGCTCCCTGGCACCGGAAGCTACCCGTTTCTTGACCAGGGTCCAACGGATTATTCATACATGATGATGTTATGATGAATATCCTTGTTTTAGAAGCATGTTTAGGGTATGTTTCATTGAAATATGGTGTTTTATGAGTTTAGGGCTAATTTGTGGATTTTTGATAAGATTGATGATTGATACAAATGATAATATGATTAGGATATGTTTAGAATCATATTAGAAAGTTAAGATCTGAGTTTGATGTGATCAAGAACGTGATTATGTGGCTTAATTAGAGTTTTTGTTGTTTATGGAAGCATTTTCATGCATGTTCATAATATTTGCCATTTTGGGTAAAGATTGTTAGTTATGCATGAAACCTAATCCGACAAGGTGCTAAGTGGTGTATCAAGATGAAAATAGTCTTGGTATTGATAGGGTATGTGTCGGCAAGTTTCTAGTCCGATTCAACAGGTTTCACGGGGAAAAGGGGAAACAACAGCAGCACGGGCGAAAGGCTCAACCCCTTTGCCCATGCAACACACGAAGGGCTCACTCCTTCGTGTGAAGGGTGACCCTTAGCCCATATGCTTGACCTCTTCGCCCTTTCTGACACCTTCATGTAGAATTATGACCCCTTTGTGTGAAATGATACCCCTTCGTGTAAAACATGCTGATATGACTTACAACTTGCAAATTTGCGCGTTTTATGTTATTTTTACTTATATAGTTGTCGTTTATTGTGACCGTATATGGATCCTAGTGTGTCATGCGTCTCGCGATAAAACACCGCACGTGGAATTTGACAGTGTGACACCTAATATGTGTTACTTTTTACAAGTGTTATAATATTATGTGATTATGTATACCCTTTAACGCAATTAAGTGGTTACTGACACGCAATACATGATTGTATATGGACAATTATGACCCAGCTTAATGTACAGGTGACGCGCTCTGGTGGTTTCCTACTTTCGCACTTTTTTCCGCTTTCTATAGTATATATATATATATATATATATATATATATAGTGAAAGTATAGGGAGAAAACTCCCTGAAATGAAAAAACCTCAAGAAACTCATTGAGTGGACCATATTAATCCACATCAACCACTCTAATATAATACTTTTTATAAAGTCCAAGGGTATTTTAGACAATTAATCTCTTCTCTCTCCTTTCTCCTAATATATATATATATCTCTTCCCTCCCTCTTTTACTTTATTTTCAAAATCTAGTCTCTCTCATCCCCTCTCTCTATTTCAAAAACACCAGATCTAGATCTGGAAAACACCACAACCCCACCTAGAATTACCACCAACACCACCACCCTCAACTTCACCACTGCCACCATAAGCAACTCCCTGAGACCCACGACTTTTCAAGTTGCAACCATTACCAACCATCCGCCTCATCTGTCACACCCTCAAATTCCACGTGCGGGGTTTTACCGCGAGGCGCGTGACACACCAGGATCTCAGTCAACGATCACAATAAACATACAACAAACATGCATTCATAATTATATTTAAAACCAAAATATCATGCTTTGAGCTGTAAACCAGCAGCGGAAGCATTCTTGTTTACAACCAAAAGACATATCATTGTTTACAAGACATTGTTTAATATGCATCAAAATAGTAGACGCTGTGCATGACTCCGTGCGCCTAGCCCATTGACTGCTACCTTAGCGACCTGAGAAAACATGCCAAAAATGTCAACATATAATGCTGGTGAGTTCACAGGTTTTCTTTCATAAAAGTGTTGTCACAAGTTCACAAAGATCATTTCCGTTAATACTATGTCATAAGAACGTTAGCTAGACGTTAAGTGTTTTTACTACTACGGTTGGGAACCCATTACTAAACATGAACCAAAAGATGATACCAGCCCAGACGACTGGGCTACCGATGCCTCGGTAACCCGATAGGTAGAGACAATATGCACCCGCCCGGCCCCGCCGTCGAGTGGGGCTTGTGAGGCCCAATAGATCTATCCACATTTCCCCCGTTGTGCGTGCCAGCACATTCATGGTTTCCCCCTGGGACTTTCCATAAAAGCCGTATAGTAACATAAAGTGCCCATAGTATAACATGACCTTTAAATAGTTCGTACAAAGCATGTTTCTCCCCCCGAAAGCAAGACAGTAAAAGTGGGGCTGTGAAACTCACCTTGGATTGCGTTTCTTGAAAACAGTTAAGTAATTATGTTATGATTGCCCCAAATAGCGGCGACCTATCATAAGCTGTGCATAAGTATTGGACTAATAACCCGCAGGCTAACTAGTCCCCGAGTGTCCAGACCGCGACCATAAACGTTTGAAAACACCTTTAACTGTTAAACCGACCGTGCCAGACAAGACTCGACATCCCATTGGTGACCCGACATTCCACGTGTTAGATAAATACAAGACATCATGCAACATATGCAATTAAACACTTAGCACGCGCAATAATTCACCTAGTCTAGCATACTGTCCTTTTAACGCATAATCAGGTCCGAATACGTCTTACTAAGTCATTGGGTGTATCCCGGGGTTCCTAACATGTTCCTAGGTGTCAAATCGTGTTCCGGGGTGTCAAAACGCGTTCACGACAGCAGTACATGCGATTAGGAAGGTCACACGCGAGTAGGCATCAGCCTATAGGCGATTAGGGGCCTAATCGCATGAAGCATGAGGCGATTAGGGTCCTAATCGCCCCATATGTGTGCATAATCGCCTCCAGCTCAGGCGATTAGGATGCCTAATCGCCTGCAGCTGCTGTGTAACGGGTTTTCGCGCGTTTAACCCTCCAAATCAGATCCGAAACATGCAACGACACCCAATATCAAACCTAAATCATTTACCAACCCATTTCAAGCAAAAACCCCCGACATATCACTGATCTAGCATGTTCTATGCAATTATTTCCTAAAATGGCAAGGTACTAGGTTTCACCAACCAACCTTATCTTTCCTTAAATGGAAACAATCAGATTTCAAACTCTACAAACATGTAAATCATCAAACCTCTGATCTAACATCTTCCTAGTATGAATCCTAACAACATTGCATCAACAATCATACCATAATCATCCTAAATCCTCAAGAACATACAAATGGGTCAAAATATGCATTTTCTTCAAAACACCACAATAATGGCTAAAATTCTAAGACAACCTTCCTAATAATCTCTACATAGCAGAAGTACAATCATATCTTGAAAACATTCATGTTAAAATCACCAAGAAGACCAACATATGCATGTAAACTTCACATATAACAAGCATTAAGGTGTAGACTTGGTTTAGGACTCTTTTGAAAGGTTTTTAAAGACACATTTTGGTAAAACAAGGTCTGGAACTTTGGGGAACTCAAAATAACAACTTTACAAAGGTTAGGGATGAAGAACACACCTTGGGTTTTGTTAAAGAAAGGTGTGCAAGCTTGGAGATGGTGATTTTTGTAGCAAAAAGAGTTCCAGAGGTGTTTCAAGGTGTGTGGGTGGTTTGGGAGCAGCTAGGGTTGTTCTAGAGGTGTTTGGGGAGTTAAGGGTTCTATTTATAGGTGTTTTGACCCGGACTCTGCTGTTCATGCGATTAGCAGAGCATGTCACGCGACTGGGAGCCTAATCGCATGGAACATCAGGCGATTAGGTCCCAATCGCCTATAATACTCCCTACTCGCCCCATATATAGGCGATTAGGGGTTCCTAATCGCCCCTATGGTGCTGGAACGAGTTTTTGGCGCGTTAAACACTATTTTATCATATTTAAACACGTATTCACATACCGATAAGTCACATAATGATTTCAAACATATAATGCATGATAACTAACACGTTTACATCCGTTCACCAATTCCCGGGACTCGAGACTCGTGTGTGCATTAGACCCGGCGATTCCACGAATCGCCGATCCTTGTACCCATAGTTATGGACCGACTCCCGATGACCCCGCGGATCATCATAACGACTCCCGATGATTCCCAGAATCATCATACCGACTCGACTGACCCCGTTAAGGACGTAATATGCATGACTCGCTAAGGTAGACTTACTAGTTTAGTCAACGTTACTAACCTGAGTTTACCGGGTGTCACATCATCCCCCTGTTGAAAGAATTTTCGTCCCGAAAATTGCCCAAGGCCAAAAAGGAAGAGACGAAAGAGAAGAAAAATTTTCCGGTTGCCACATCATCCCCCTGTTGAAAGGAATCTCGACCCGAGATTCATTCAGCTTCAGCAGAGACATGTCTTGATTCGAACGCGCGCTTAGGAAATAAATGGGGATACTTAGCCTTCATTTGATCTTCCCGTTCCCACGTGAACTCCGGTCCACGATCAGAGTTCCAACGGACTTTAACAATGCGGATTTTACTCCGTCAAAGGCTACGGATTTTATAGTCAAGAATTTCAACCGGTTCCTCTACGATACGCAGACGATCATCCACCTTGATCTCTTCGAGAGGAACAACCAAAGATTCATCCGCCAAACACTTCTTCAAATTAGAAACATGGAAGACGTTATGAACATTACTGAGCTCAGCCGGCAGATCAAGCCTGTATGCTACCGGTCCAATCCGTTCCAGGATTGCGAACGGTCCCACATACCGAGGATTCAATTTGCCCCGCTTCCCAAAACGTATAACGCCCTTCCACGGAGATACCTTCAACAAAACCCTGTCGCCAACCTCAAACTCCAAAGGCTTGCGACGACGATCGGCATAGCTCTTTTGACGATCCCGAGCTGCTGCCATGCGGTTACGGATTTGTACGATCTTTTCGGAAGTCTCGTACACAAGTTCCGGGCCGGTGAGTTGACTCTCACCCACCTCGGCCCAGCAAAGAGGAGACCGGCATTTCCGCCCGTAAAGAGGCTCGAACGGAGCTGCCTTGATGCTAGAATGGTAGCTGTTGTTGTAGGAGAATTCCACCAACGGTAAATGACTCTCCCACCCCTTGCCAAAATCGATCACACATGCCCGAAGCATGTCTTCTAGCGTTTGGATCGTCCGCTCACTTTGACCGTCAGTTTGCGGATGATAGGCTGTGCTCATGTCCAACTGAGTACCCAGAGCCTTATGCAAGGACTTCCAGAAGTTAGAGGCGAACCGAGGATCACGATCAGAAATAATAGAGACAGGCACCCCGTGCCGAGAGACCACTTCCTTGAGATATAACCGTGCCAAACGCTCGAGACCATCGGTCTCTTTGATAGCGAGGAAGTGCGCAGACTTTGTCAACCTATCGACAATCACCCAGATCATGTCGCAACCACTGGGCGATTTTGGGAGTTTGGTCACAAAGTCCATCGTGATCCGCTCCCACTTCCACTCGGGGATTTCAGGCTGTTGCAGAAGGCCGGATGGCTTTTGATACTCGACCTTGACCTTGGCACAGGTCAAGCACTTGCTCACGTACGAAGCCACGTCCGCCTTCATGTTCGGCCACCAATAAAGTATCTTTAGGTCTTGATACATCTTATCGGAGCTAGGGTGAATAGAGTACCGGGACTTGTGAGCTTCATCAAGAACGAGCTCCCGCAAGCCCCCAAATAAAGGAACCCAAATACGTTCAGCGAAATAGTGTAACCCATCGGATCTGAGTTCAAGGTGGCTATCAGCACCATGCATGGTTTCAGCCTTAAGGTTTTCCTCCTTCAAAGCTTCTTGCTGCGCTGAACGGATTCGATCAGGTAAGCTGGAATGGATAGTGAGCTGAAGAGCTCGAACACGACGAGGTTTAGCCGTTTCCTTCCTGCTCAAGGCGTCTGCGACTACATTCGCCTTGCCAGGATGGTATTTGATAGCGCACTCGTAATCATTAAGAAGCTCGACCCAGCGACGCTGTCTTATATTCAACACCTTCTGATCAAAGATATGCTGGAGGCTCTTGTGATCGGTGTAAATAGTGCATTTGGTACCGTACAAGTAATGCCTCCAAATCTTTAGAGCAAAGACCACCGCACCCAATTCCAGATCATGGGTGGGGTAGTTTCTCTCATGAACTTTGAGCTGACGAGAAGCATAGGCGATGACCTTCTCGCGCTGCATCAGTACACAACCAAGACCCCGGATAGAAGCGTCACAATAAACCATAAAATCGTCCGTACCCTCAGGCAAGGACAAGATAGGAGCAGAACAGAGTTTAGCCTTTAACAACTGGAAGGCCGACTCCTGCGAATCACCCCAGTCGAACTTTCTGTCCTTCTGGGTAAGCGAGGTGAGGGGTTGAGCGATCTTCGAAAATCCCTCGATAAAACGATGGTAATAACCTGCAAGGCCTAGGAATTGCCGCACCTCAGATGGCGTCTTTGGTGCTTCCCAGTCTTTAATGGC
Organism: Ambrosia trifida; assembly: GCA_028751855.1. Lineage (NCBI taxonomy): Eukaryota > Viridiplantae > Streptophyta > Magnoliopsida > Asterales > Asteraceae > Ambrosia > Ambrosia trifida. The sequence continues at coordinate 20,030,262 of CM054126.1, read as the reverse complement.
TTCAATCTTAGCTGGGTCAACGTGAATTCCTTTCTCATTAACAACATGACCAAGGAACTGGACTTCACGCAACCAGAAGCTACACTTAGAAAACTTGGCGTACAACTGTTCCCGCCTCAGGAGTTCCAAAACAAGACGTAAGTGTTCCTGGTGGTCCACCTCGTTCTTGGAATAGACTAGAATATCATCAATGAAGACAATCACGAACTTATCAAGATAAGGCTTACAAACACGGTTCATCAGATCCATAAAGATGGCAGGTGCATTGGTGAGACCAAAAGGCATGACCAAGAATTTGAAATGGCCATAGCGAGTTCGAAAGGCGGTCTTCGGAATGTCAGCTTCTTGGACCCTCAACTGATGGTACCCCGACCTCAAATCGATCTTCGAATAGAAACTAGAACCCTGAAGCTGGTCAAATAAGTCATCGATGCGAGGAAGAGGATAGCGATTCTTGATGGTAACCTTATTCAACTCCCGGTAGTCGATACACATCCGTAGGCCTCCGTCCTTCTTCTTGACAAACAGAATAGGGGCTCCCCACGGGGACGAACTAGGTCGAATGAAACCCTTCTCTAACAGCTCCTGCAACTGGTTCGATAACTCCTGCATCTCGGGAGGTGCAAGACGATAAGGGGCACGGGCAATAGGGGCCGCACCCGGAGCAAGTTCAATACCAAATTCGACCTGGCGATAAGGCGGAAGACCAGGTAAGTCTTCGGGAAATACATCGGGAAAGTCACGGACAACAGGAATATCTTCAATCTTCTTCTCTTCTTCAGACGAAACCGAAACAAGTGCCAGAATGGCAGAATACCCCTTCCGAAGGTACTTATAGGCTTTCATACACGAAATGATACTCAATGGGACCCCGCTCTTCTCACCGTGCACCAACAGAATTTCTCCATCGGGGAGAGGAAGTCGAATGACTTTATCAAAACAAACGATCTCAGCATGATACAGCGACAACCAATCCATACCCACGACAACATCGAAACTACCCAAGGACACCGGCATAAGATCAATAAGGAAAGAATAACCCGACAACTCAATGTGACACTCCCTAAGGACGTGCGTCGCCTCGACTTTCTTACCATCTGCCAATTCTATCAAGTACTTAGCCTCTAAAGGTGTAGGTACTCTATCAAGCAATTGACTAAACTCAAGAGATATGAAACTCTTATCGGCACCGGAATCGAATAAAACCGTAGCATAGCGATTATCGAGGGGAAACGTACCAGTAACAGTGTCGGGATCCTGTCGAGCACCACTTGAACCGATCACGAAGGCGCGAGCATTCCTGCCTCCGCCCCCATTGTTTCCATTACCCGACCCATTCTTCCCAGCTTCACCCTGTTTCAACTTGGGGCATTCACGCTTGTAGTGACCAAGTTCACCACAATTGTAGCACCCCTGTTTGCCCTGATTTCCCTGGGGAGCAGCAACGGGAGGAGCCGGAGCAGGTGTAGCAGGCGGGTTCCGGTTACCCTGAAGATTAACCCTGCAATCCTTTGCCTGGTGCCCAAGCTTATGGCACCTGTGGCAACGGTTCCGGTCCTCGCAACGACCGTTGTGGTGAAACCCACACCGGTCGCATTTCGGCAGTTTCCCAGAATAACCCCCCGATTTTTGCTCAGACGACGATCCCCCAGTATCAGACTTCTTCACCTGCTGAGGCTGAGCCGCGCTCGAGCCTTTCCCCACGGTTTCCCACTTCCGCTTGTTACTATCGGAAGTCTTCACGGCAGCGCCTCGAGGAGGCAAGACCCCTTCAGTCACCTTCATGTTGGTCAGCCTGTGGGCCGACCGAACCACCTCAGAATAAACAGTGAGGTTACCCGCAGCAACTAACCCGGCAATCTCCGGTACTAACCCAGCAACATAATGCTCAATCCTTCGGTATTCGGGTGCGTGCAGATCGGGGCACAACACCGCCAACTCATTGTGCCTAGCAGTGTAAGTTTCAATCTCAGAACCCACCATCTTATGATTCCAGACTTCATGTTCTAGCTTCTGGATTTCATCCCTCGGGCAATACTCATTTTTCAGCAACTGAATGAACTCCGCCCAGGGCATAGCGTGGGCTTCCCCAATGCCCATAGTCTGGGTGGTGGAGTTCCACCAAGTCAAAGCTTGACCCTCCAGGGTCGCAGAAGCATATTTCACCCGGTCGCCTTCCCGGCAGCTGCACATCGAGAAAACAGATTCGATTTTCTCCAACCAACGGAGCAGTCCCACTGCCCCTTCAGTGCCACTAAAGTTGTGGGGCTTGCAATCCATAAACTTTTTATAGGAACACTGGGATGGAGGAGGATTGACAGCACCACCTGGAACAGACACGTGGGTGAGAATCAAGAAAAGGTAAAGTACCCCAGAACAAGGTAGAATAGGTGAGAACCGACGTACCACCCATAGCATTATGAGCGGCTTGGAATGCAGCCAGAGCAATATTCACGTGCTGCTGCATTAAGTTATCCAATTCAGCCTGGGTCATATTAATATTCCCGCGGCCACCTCCGCCACCACGGCCGCCAGCACGACCGCCAGCACGGCCGCCTCTGCGACCTCCACGAGCTCCCGACATCTTCTGTCACAACATGAAACAAAAGATTTAGGCTTGCCCGTGGTATAACCCATTAGGAATTTCAAGAAACTAGACCGAGCCCAGCTCGGGTCCATCCGTTCAAGCCCAAAGTCCGCCAGGGATCCCATGCGTCACAGTTTATGATCTCGTGTGCACCCGACATGATAAACTGTTCCACATGGTCCTCCAGGCGCGCTTTAAGTTTGAAGTTCAAGTCACCGAACACTAGCGCCCAATCATGGTATTATCATAAGTATAAGTACAAGATAGTATGCATAAGAACGAGCGTGTTCATTAGGGCATAGAGGGGAGATGTCCAAATCCCTGGACAGATCTCAAGAGTACGCCGAAGCTACCCCAATGTACACCGCCGTCAAGAAAGTTCAATAGTATATCGTTCGCCATCGGATCATAGTAAGGACGAGTTAAGAAATAGGATGATAAGGAGTAAATAGATGATGTAGCGTAGTAGACGATGACACCGACACCCCCGACAAGTCATATTGTTACCCATTTGCTAATGACTCGACTAATTGTGACCGTCTAGTGTGTGCGACTCAGTTATAGACTAGACTCTACATGCAGTCCTAGTTCACTATAACCGTTGGCTCTGATACCAATCTGTCACACCCTCAAATTCCACGTGCGGGGTTTTACCGCGAGGCGCGTGACACACCAGGATCTCAGTCAACGATCACAATAAACATACAACAAACATGCATTCATAATTATATTTAAAACCAAAATATCATGCTTTGAGCTGTAAACCAGCAGCGGAAGCATTCTTGTTTACAACCAAAAGACATATCATTGTTTACAAGACATTGTTTAATATGCATCAAAATAGTAGACGCTGTGCATGACTCCGTGCGCCTAGCCCATTGACTGCTACCTTAGCGACCTGAGAAAACATGCCAAAAATGTCAACATATAATGCTGGTGAGTTCACAGGTTTTCTTTCATAAAAGTGTTGTCACAAGTTCACAAAGATCATTTCCGTTAATACTATGTCATAAGAACGTTAGCTAGACGTTAAGTGTTTTTACTACTACGGTTGGGAACCCATTACTAAACATGAACCAAAAGATGATACCAGCCCAGACGACTGGGCTACCGATGCCTCGGTAACCCGATAGGTAGAGACAATATGCACCCGCCCGGCCCCGCCGTCGAGTGGGGCTTGTGAGGCCCAATAGATCTATCCACATTTCCCCCGTTGTGCGTGCCAGCACATTCATGGTTTCCCCCTGGGACTTTCCATAAAAGCCGTATAGTAACATAAAGTGCCCATAGTATAACATGACCTTTAAATAGTTCGTACAAAGCATGTTTCTCCCCCCGAAAGCAAGACAGTAAAAGTGGGGCTGTGAAACTCACCTTGGATTGCGTTTCTTGAAAAGAGTTAAGTAATTATGTTATGATAGCCCCAAATAGCGGCGACCTATCATAAGCTGTGCATAAGTATTGGACTAATAACCCGCAGGCTAACTAGTCCCCGAGTGTCCAGACCGCGACCATAAACGTTTGAAAACACCTTTAACTGTTAAACCGACCGTGCCAGACAAGACTCGACATCCCATTGGTGACCCGACATTCCACGTGTTAGATAAATACAAGACATCATGCAACATATGCAATTAAACACTTAGCACGCGCAATAATTCACCTAGTCTAGCATACTGTCCTTTTAACGCATAATCAGGTCCGAATACGTCTTACTAAGTCATTGGGTGTATCCCGGGGTTCCTAACATGTTCCTAGGTGTCAAATCGTGTTCCGGGGTGTCAAAACGCGTTCACGACAGCAATACATGCGATTAGGAAGGTCACACGCGAGTAGGCATCAGCCTATAGGCGATTAGGGGCCTAATCGCATGAAGCATGAGGCGATTAGGGTCCTAATCGCCCCATATGTCTGCATAATCGCCTCCAGCTCAGGCGATTAGGATGCCTAATCGCCTGCAGCTGCTGTGTAACGGGTTTTCGCGCGTTTAACCCTCCAAATCAGATCCGAAACATGCAACGACACCCAATATCAAACCTAAATCATTTACCAACCCATTTCAAGCAAAAACCCCCGACATATCACTGATCTAGCATGTTCTATGCAATTATTTCCTAAAATGGCAAGGTACTAGGTTTCACCAACCAACCTTATCTTTCCTTAAATGGAAACAATCAGATTTCAAACTCTACAAACATGTAAATCATCAAACCTCTGATCTAACATCTTCCTAGTATGAATCCTAACAACATTGCATCAACAATCATACCATAATCATCCTAAATCCTCAAGAACATACAAATGGGTCAAAATATGCATTTTCTTCAAAACACCACAATAATGGCTAAAATTCTAAGACAACCTTCCTAATAATCTCTACATAGCAGAAGTACAATCATATCTTGAAAACATTCATGTTAAAATCACCAAGAAGACCAACATATGCATGTAAACTTCACATATAACAAGCATTAAGGTGTAGACTTGGTTTAGGACTCTTTTGAAAGGTTTTTAAAGACACATTTTGGTAAAACAAGGTCTGGAACTTTGGGGAACTCAAAATAACAACTTTACAAAGGTTAGGGATGAAGAACACACCTTGGGTTTTGTTAAAGAAAGGTGTGCAAGCTTGGAGATGGTGATTTTTGTAGCAAAAAGAGTTCCAGAGGTGTTTCAAGGTGTGTGGGTGGTTTGGGAGCAGCTAGGGTTGTTCTAGAGGTGTTTGGGGAGTTAAGGGTTCTATTTATAGGTGTTTTGACCCGGACTCTGCTGTTCATGCGATTAGCAGAGCATGTCACGCGACTGGGAGCCTAATCGCATGGAACATCAGGCGATTAGGTCCCAATCGCCTATAATACTCCCTACTCGCCCCATATATAGGCGATTAGGGGTTCCTAATCGCCCCTATGGTGCTGGAACGAGTTTTTGGCGCGTTAAACACTATTTTATCATATTTAAACACGTATTCACATACCGATAAGTCACATAATGATTTCAAACATATAATGCATGATAACTAACACGTTTACATCCGTTCACCAATTCCCGGGACTCGAGACTCGTGTGTGCATTAGACCCGGCGATTCCACGAATCGCCGATCCTTGTACCCATAGTTATGGACCGACTCCCGATGACCCCGCGGATCATCATAACGACTCCCGATGATTCCCAGAATCATCATACCGACTCGACTGACCCCGTTAAGGACGTAATATGCATGACTCGCTAAGGTAGACTTACTAGTTTAGTCAACGTTACTAACCTGAGTTTGCCGGGTGTCACATCATCCCCTTGTTTTCCATCTTGTTCGTCTTCATCAGCACAGCACAAAGAAACAAGGCCACCACCTCCGGTCGTCGACATCTACCTAAGCAAACGGTATGTGTTAAACGTTATTAATTCTAAACACAAAATTGATCTGTTAAATAAATAGAGCATCGAACAAAGTTGGAGAACGGATCTCTATAACATCAAACTTTCCATTTTTAAAATCTTCGATTAGCTTCACACACACACACAAACATATATATTAAAAACTTTCAATTAGCTTCCATTTTTTTAAAACCTTTTTTATAACACTCTGTTTCGTGACCACACATGAGTCGTTAAGTGTAAGCTGTTAAGTGTAAATCTTTACACTAAATTGTTTTAAAAACACACACGCCACTAAATATGAAGAAGAATGATAAAAGATGAAGAAGAATGATAGCTTTTTTTTTCAGCAGGTCGTTGCTTACTACTCTGCAACTAAATAGGAAATGAAGAAGATGATATATAAAGTAACTTAAATATTATAATTGGAAATGTGTTTTTTCTTTGAAATTGTTACTGCAAGCATGCCAGACCATATTCATCCTACTAACCTAAGTTTTTACCATCATTATCTATTACATTAATTTTTTTATTTAGTTTTTACCTACATTAACTATTTGTATTTAGTTTTAATTTACGTGTATATTATTTGATTTGTTTTACTTTATTTATTGATATTAAATTTAATTTTAATATTGGGTTAGTATTTTCTAAATATTTTTATCTTAAGTGGTAAGTGATGTTTATACACATGTTAGTGTATGCCTAACTAACAGGTGTTAGGGTTTATATAACATACGTTATTTCAGTAAAAGATATGTTTTAGAATACATTACACATGTCAGTGATGTCTCATTATGTCCCACTAACATGTTTTAGGGTTCATATGACATACGTTATTTCAGTAAAACATATGTTTTAGAATACATTACACATGTCAGTGATGTCTCATATGACATGTGTTAGGGTTCATATGACATACGTTATTTCAGTAAAACATATGTTTTAGAATACATTACACATGTCAGTGATGTCTCATTATGTGTATTGGAGAGCCCAACTAACACGTGTTATCTTTTTTGTAGGTGATAAGAAGTTTTGTGTTAAAGATGAAGATGGGTATCAAGAACGAAGCATAGCTAGATTTTTTTTATGTTATCATGATAGTTTTTTTTTGTCATTCACAAATAATTATGTTTATATTAAACGTTTTTAATACGTTTTTAGTATTGATTGTAGTGATCGTTTTTATCATTTCTGAAATAAATATACATTTTATGTGTTCTTTTATTTTGTTATTTTTAGTACATGTCTGTTAACACATGTTAGCGATGTCTCACACGAGGTCAGAATTTTGTATCACAACACTAACGTATGTTAATATTGGTGCTGGAAAAAAGTGTCATAAAGTAGGAGAGAGATGACTTGACAAGTGTCAAATCAACCTTTTAAAACCTAGGATTCAGAAGTGTCAAATCTCATGTTTAAAATTACCTTAATGCCCTTAATTATATTTTTTATTAGATTGGCCCACATGCTTTATGATTATTATATTCAAATAATCATGGACCATTGATTAGGCTTGATCAATGGTCATAAGAGAGTTAGCAAGGTTTTTCCAAAAGATAGAGTTTCCATATTATCCACACCCTATATATATATATATATATATATATATATATATATATATATATATATATATATATATATATATATATATATATGGTAGGGATCCTAATAGAACCAACCTCTATTTGATAACTGAGAGAACTATTCTGGGCCACACATTTCATATAAAGGCAAAAAAGGAAAAATTTTTTTTTGCATTAATCGCACATTTTTGTGCAAGAAATTTTTTTTTATTTTTTTTATTTATACATATGCATATATAGCAATTATACATATATGTATTTAGCAATTATACATATGTGTATATAGCATTTTTCAGCTATACATATGTGTATATTTCAGTTATACATATGTGTATATTGCATTATACATATGTGTATAATGCAATTATACACATGTGTATATTGAAAAAGAATATAAAAAAAATTCCTGCATATAAAGCAGCAATTAAAGCAAAAAAAAAAAAAAATTGCCTTAAAAAAATTTGTGGTCGAGAATGGTTCTCACAGTTCTCAATTTGAGAAAATGTTCTCATTTGAACCAAATCCTATATATATATATATATATATATATATATATATATGTATATGTATATAGGGGGGGTTATCTTGAGAACGCTAAATATCGTGAGAACCATGAGAACAAATGAGAAAACCAATCAAAAACAATTTTTTTTTTCAATACAAACATCATTATAATTAAAATACAACATTAAAAAATGAATTTTCTTTCCAAATAATTCATCTTTTCTTGCAAAAACACTTGAAAATTAACTTTTTACACATGTGTAAATGAAACAGTTTACACATGTATAAACAGTAAATTTGCACATGTGTAAAAGCAATTTATTTCCGTATACGTTTGAATTTTTACGTGTAAATTGTGTTTTTGAGATTGTGTTTTATTAATAAAGATAAGTGTAAAAAGAAATTTTGAATTTGAATGGTTTTAGATGGTGTTCTCGCGGTTCGCACGAAATATAGGTGTTCTCAAATTAACTTTCCCCTATATATATATATATATATATATATATATATATATATAGTGTGTGAGAAGAAAATGTTTTGTAAGAAGAAAAAGAACAAATTTCTAACCAATAGGAAACGTTGAATTAATAATTGTATTAAATGTTAGATTCTAACCAATCCTTATTTGAGAAGTGAGAGAACCATCACGGACCAAACATTTTTCTAAGGCAATTTTTTTTTTTTTTTTTTTGCTGAATCACATTTTTATTTGCAAGAATATTTTTTTTATTATTTTCATTTATACATATGTGAATATTGCATTATACATATTACATTTTTCAGTTATACATATGTGTATATTGTCAAACATATATCTATGATACTTATTTTTTTTAAACTCTAACACGTATAGACACGTATGTACATTAAAATAACATACTCTTACCCGCAATATTTTTTTTCTAAACGTGTATGTGAAATCATTTATGCATATTTGCACATGTATGTACATTACAAAACTTGTATGTACATATATGTAGAACACTAGTTTTTGTAGTTTTGGACACATATATATATATATACATATATGTATAAATGAAAAAAAATAAAAACAAAAACAGAAAAAAAAATATTCTTGCAAATAAAACTACGATTTAGGGAAAAAAAAATTTTAGATAAATGTGTGGTCCCTAATGATTCTCTTATTTCTCAATTATGAGAAAGATAAAACGAGATAAAAGTGACTGACCATGAAGGAAAAAAAGATATGATCGAGGGAGAAGAACGAAGCCTATGAGGAGATGTAAAAGAAACTAGAGACCTAATAAAGGGAGAATGAAATTTTCAAAATTGCCAAGCTATGGAGCGGAGGAGACATGATCTAGGAGTTGTAAAATTCATAAAGGGAGAGGATCGTCAGCTTTAAGTGAAGAAGCTCAAGATGAGATGTCAAACATATATCAACGATCTTTGGATGGTGACACGAATCAGCAAGAAGACGTTCAAAATTACACTAAAATTAGTGACAACGAGCAGGGCTGGTATCTAGGATTCAAGTGCATTATATAAGCAAGATAAAAAAAACCCTTTGGCACTAACGAGTTAGATTATTTAACTTTTTTTTAAGTGACGAGTCACATTCTAGTAATAAATATAGCAATTAGCAAAATCATAGTGTTTTGGTCAAAAATTAACTTAATAAAAATTAATCTTGTTTTCCAAATTTGAATTGTGAGGTAGTGTGCTAAAAGTATTTATTTAATTCAAAATCAGTTATATCTTAAGGATGTTAAGTTTGAAATGTAAAATGAATAATTTTTGACAACTACGTTCAGGATAACGAAAGAAATAACAAAAACAGATAGTTGTATCCTCGGGATGGAACTGTCAAAGATAACACTAGATATGTGAACATAAATGAAAATAAACAATGCTAGAACACTCGATATACGAGAAAAACCCTTGATCAATGATGATCGCCGGCACAAAACCATGGGAGGAGTCAAAGCCCATGCCTTTGTTGTTAATATTAAAGAAAAATAATGAGTACAACTTTGGAAATGAGATGGAAGAATTACCAAGATTACAATGAGTATAGTGAGTCTGTGAGTTTTTAGAAAGAAAGAGAACTTGATAATGTGTGTCCCACTCGTCCGTAACATCCCTATTTATAGTATGAAGTTATAAATAACATCCCGAGATATCCAGGATAACAACTACTCGGTCCACTAGCCGTTAGAGGCTCTCCCACGATCATTTACAGCTTCAACTAAGTCTTCCGAGATTCCAGCAAGACTCAGTCAATCATATTTGTCGTCCAAGGTTATCCGCATTCATGTAAATTCAAGATGGTCAGTCAGTCCATCCTTAGGATGTAGATAGGATAATACTAGGGATGACAATCAAACCTGAACCCGATGGGTAAACCTGAAACCCGATACATTTGGGATGGGTTTGGGGTCGGCTAATCGGGTATGGGACTGGCTATGGGATTAATTTTTATTTTTTTCGCGGGTTTGGGACGGGTTTGGGATTTGATAATATACCCGTTACCCGACCCGATTACCCGATAAAGTATACCCGCTTACCCGATTAGATACCTAATATAATTTCTAATATAACTTTTTAAATATGTATGCATACTATATAAATTTGTTCATCTAGATTGTCATCTTGTGCTAAAAATTATCAAAAATTAGTGTATACTATTTGTTATCTATGTCTTTAAGTGTTTTTATATGATTTAAGTATTTTATATTTATACATTGTAATCATTTACATAGATATTTAATAATGCTAAATGTAATTGGTTAATAGTTACCTAATAGATACCTGTCGGGTCTTTGGTCGGATATGCTCAATGGGTAAGTTTTAAAAATTAATGGGTTTACCCGAAACCCGCGGGTATACCCGATACCCGATGGGTAATTACCCGACACAAACCTGACGGGTTTTGGGCCGGGTTTGGGACAAGCATACCTAATCGGGTATGGGGTTGGGATTACGCAAACCCGTCCCAAACCCGACCCATTGCCATCCCTAGATAATACACAGTTATATCCTGAATCCAGCATATCCTTTAGTATCCTGAAGATGTCAAATAATAAACACAAGTAAATAATATTATGAGGATTTCACCTCCAACAATTGTCCCCAAAGAATGTTACCGTTAATATCTCAACGGTAACATTTTTTCATCTTTATCTCCTGATTTGACGTGTGTCAGTCTGATCAACAGCTACATCCTAGGAAATAATTAAGGGATGATCATTACACTAATCCTTTCATTGCTTATATTTACAGCATCCATCCTTCCTTTATAACCACATCTGGTCCTCTTCGAAAGGTACCTTCTCTTCTTTCTTCTCTGTTTTTCCAAACCTTCAAACTTTTTGTCAAAAATTTTTAGGATGGGCAAAAAATCCACTCGAGCGTCTGTCAGTGTTAGAGTCCCTAGTGACTTCGTAGAACAAAATATGCTAAAGGAACCCATGAATGAGATCTGCACCTTCATGGACAAAGACATCTTGGCCCTGCAAAGATTAGGGGCCTTCCCTGAAATGGCTATATTCCGGCCTTATGACCGGAATGCCAAGTCGGACTTTGCATCCAAGGTCTGGGTGTGCTTCCTGTACCTACCTTTCCACCTTGGCCTGAAATATCCTTTTTCCTGATTTTATCAAAGATTTCTTTGATAGAACAGGGATGGCTTATGCTCAGGCCATGCCTGAGGTCTGGAAAATCTTGATGATATGCAACAAGATCCTTGAGAATCATGGTATTCCACTGAAAATAGGGGACCTACCCTATGTTTACAAACTCAAAACACATGGGTCAAATCGTTTTGTACTTCAACTGATTAATAAACCCCCCTCCCCTTTTTTTTGCACAATGTCATAAAATCATAAAGGTCATGGAAATCAAAGTTTTTTCTTTGTGAGGAGGGATGGAATCCCAGATGGAGATAGCATCCCCATTTCATGGTTAAAGAGTGGTAATATCCTTAAAATAAAAATTTTATAGTTATATCATGAGGATATCACTAATATTTAAAAATTTCTTTATGTTACAGGTGCTTCTTTTACCAAACATGCTCCTCCTCTTGACGACACATTCATCAGGATTAAGCAAGATAGAGACTTACCTCAGGCAACCATAACTTTTTAGGTAGAAGAGAGTGTATCCACCAGTCAAGCCACCGAGATGTCTTGTAAGTTACCTTTTACATCCTGATGATGCTGCGTTCATATTGTAATTATTGACTTCATTCTTTGTTATTTTCGGCCAAGAAAGAAGTCTTCTTTGATCTGGATGACATTGATAGCCAGGAAGTCACCAAGATAGTCAAGGTCGCCTCTCCTTCCCGCTCTAGGATGACAAGTCCTCTTCCTAAGTCCAAGGCTACAGCCTCAAAGAAGAGGAAGACTGTTGTGGCTACAAGACTGATGTGGCTACCTCATGCCTATATGCATCCCCTTTTGAGGGTCTTGCCCCTCAGGATATCTTGGCCAGGATCTCACACTTCACTCTAAAGGTATAGTTTCATCCTGAAGATAACATAAGTAATTTTACCAAGACAGAAGATAGAGAACTTACCTGTCATTTTTTCCTATCTTTTTAAGGACAGGAATACATCCTGAAGTGACTGGATGAATCAGCTGCCTAACTTCAAGAAACCACCATAGCTCTTGAGGATACAAGGAAGATCTCCCTTGCAAGAGGGAAACATCTTGAAAATAAGATGTCCAGGGTGGAAGCTGAGCTGAAGAAGGTCCAAGCTGAGAAGGCCAAGATTGCTGAGGAGCACGAGAAGGAGCTCGAGGACTACAGACAGGGCTTGATCAAGTCTGCTACTGTTTCTGTTCTTCAAGCCAGGGTGAAGATATCCCTCCAGGCCAAGGATCTTAACTTTAACCAGGATGAGTGAGATATCCAGGTATGGCAGGAGAAGATCAAGAGCTTGGATGGAAAGGAGGTCGTCTACAAGCATGTTCCTCTGCAAATTGAAGCTCCTGAGGATGCTGCTGTGGTGCCTGAGGTGGATGTGGTGAAGGTGGCTAAGGAGGCGGAAGCAACAGTGGGCGATGAAGGTATTGATGCCTAGGCCTCAGCCCACTTTTTTAGATCTTTTGTGGTGGTGTTTTAGTGGTAGTTTGTTGGTGACAATTTCAAAGGTTGGGGTGGAGGGATCTTGTGTTTTCAGGACGAAGCCCCAATCTTTTCTGACCTAGACCTTCATTGTTGACCCCTGGTGGATGGGTCCTGGTTTTGGATGAAGCCAGGGGTTAACATGTTTTATATATAAATAAAATGGTAATCTTTTGGGTTTACATCCTTATGCAAATTTCTTTATCATCATGCAATGTTTATGATGAACATATATAGAATAGGATAGAAAATACAAGTTGTATAAGTATACCTTCAATTCCAGATGAATTAGCAAACAATCTTCAAAGCATCCTAATAAATTATCAAGAAATACCTTAGCTTCGAATCAAATAATATCATCCTAAGGATGTCCCCAGTGCCAAGTCTCTATTCCATCCTTAGGATATATTCTATTTTTCCCAAGATATTCATGCCTTCTTTTCATCCTTAAGATATGCCTCTCCATCTTCAAGATGTCCCAAGTGTTAACTCTTTGTTCTATTCTCATGATAAACTTGAGACACTTTTGACTTTGATAGTTTTAAACTTATCAAAAATACCTAGGAATAACCTGTAGAAAGACAAATAAACATAGTATTCTAGCGACAAGGCCTAAATAAATACTGGGGACAAGCCCATTCTGGCGTTACAGCAGGAAAATAACTGGCGTTACAGCCTGAAGACGACTGGCGACAAGGCCAAAGAATAACTGGCGTTTATAGCCTAAGGATGACTGGCGACAAGGCCTACTGGCGACTGGGCCAAATACTTAAGAGACATTAAAGATATACATGAATAACGTGCGCTACATGCGGGGTGTATAAACCCAATTCATATGAAAGATGAACACCTTTAAACCTTAGGAAGGTATTAGATACCTTAACATAGGAGAGGGTGGCCAACCCCCTAGTCTTCAATGCTCCATCTTCAGGATGGTTCTGTAAAATTCTCAGGATAGACTAGTTTCTAGACCATGTTTAGTTGTAATATAATCATAAAAGTGAAATAAAATAAACTTTAATAACTTCATACCTTACATATGATAATATTTTAAATGAATTGCATTCCAATATATTGGGAGGATTTCACCTTGCATGGTGGAGAGCCAATATACTCCTTTGCCAACCTCTGAATCAATTAGATGTGGTCCTTCCCACTTGGGAACTAACTTACCATCACTTGGATTAGTTATATTATGAAAATCTTTCCTTAGAACCAAACCTCCTACTTGAAATCTTTGGATCCTTATATTCTTTTTATGTGCCTTACCTATCCTTTGTTGATAGGTTGCCATCCTTAATTTAGCAGCATCTCTAAGTTCATCTACCACTTCGAGATCCTGCAACAGAGCCTCTAAATTTGTAGTTGCATCCTGAAGATGTTTTCTTGCACTGGGCATCACCATCTCTGTTGGAATCATAGCCTCTATACCAAATACCAAAGAAAAAGGTGTTTGGCCAGTTGCATTCTTAGAAGTGGTTCTATCAGCCCATAATACGAATGGAAGTTCTTCTGCCCATTTTCCTTTCTATTGTCTTAGCTTTTTCTTCAAATTGTTGACAATAATCTTGTTAGAGGATTCTGCTTGTCCATTAACTTGAGGATGGATAGGTGTTGAAGTTATCATCTTAATCCCCCAGCTCTCACAAAAACTGGTTGTCCTCTTACTAATGAATTGAGATCCATTATCACAAATGATCTCAGCTGGGACACCAAATCTTGTCTGGATGTTTCTTTTGATGAAGTATACTACTTCCTTATCCCTGACTTGTACAAAAACTTCAGCTTCTATCCATTTAGAGAAGTAATCAGTCATGGCCATCATAAACACCTTTCCACCAGGAGCTTTAGGCAATTTCCCCACTATATCCATTCCCCACTTCATGAAAGGCCATGGAGCGACAATAGGATACAATGGTTCAAATGGCTGGTGTAGGATGTTGCTGTGCATTTGGCATGCATCACACTTTTGAGAATGTAGCATAGCATCCTTCTTCATTATTGGCCAATAGTATCCTATCCGGAGGGTGTTTGAGTATAAAGCTATCCCACCTGTATGGTTTCCACAATCTCCCTTATGGATATCCTTAAGTACCTCCTTAGCTTCCTCCTTGTTCAGACATCTTAAATATAGACCTGCAAGAGATTTTCTATACAATATATCGTTTAGGATAATAAACTTTGATATCTTCGTCCTGAAAGCCCTAGCATTTTGTCCATCAGGGATGTCGCCATCCTTAAGATACTTCACTATAGGGGTCATCCAAGATGAATAATCCTGATCCTGAGTACTAACAACAGTGTTATCCTTAGGATGCAACTCTCCAGTCGCCGGTTTCAGGATGTGGATAGTTGGAATCTTGGATTCTTCTGGAAAATTCAGAGAGGATCCTAGATTGGCCAAAGTGTCAGCTTCAACATTTTCTTCTTAGGGTACCTGTGTTAGTGTAAAATCATCAAAAGAAGATGCTAGCTTTCTTACGTATTTCGAGATACAAAGTTAGCTTCTCACCCTTTACTGCATAGGATCCATTAAAATGCTTAGTCATTAATATATACTTGTAATTTTTTAATGTGCATATCCTTGGCAAAATGTAAACCAGCAATGAGAGCTTCATATTCAGCCTTATTATTGGTTGTTTGAAATTCACACCTAATTTCCGGGGGTATTATGTCCCCTTGTGGTGATTTCAGTAGTATCCCTAGTCCAGTACCCCTTATATTTGAAGCGCCATCTGTATATAAAGTCCATTTTTGCATATTTTCATTTAATTGTTGGACTTCAAATCTACGTCATTTAGGATATCACTACTGAAGTTAGCCACAAAATCAGCTAAAGCTTGTGCCTTAATTGCATTTCTAGGCTCATAGACCAAGTCATAGGCACTTAATTTCACAGACCATTTGGCCATCCTACCAGACATCTCTGGCTTCCTAAGTACATTTTTAATTGGATAAATAGTTTTAACATGAATTCTATGTGTTTCAAAATAGTGCCTTAACATGGTTGAAACCATGATTAAAACTAAAATGAGTTTTTCAAGGTGCGAGTACCTGGTTTCAGCATCCAATAGAGTTTTACTTACATAATATACAGGATGCTGCTGACCTTCGAAGTCTTTCACTAAGACTGCACTGATTGCATTTCCAGAAACAGCAAGATACAACGACAGGGGTTCACCATCCTCAGGTTTAATCAGAAGTGGAGTTGTTTCCAAGTATTCTTTCAACTTTTGCAATGTCTCCTCGTGCACTTGTCCCCATTCAAATCTTTTATTCTTCTTCAAGATATCATAGATCTCCTTGCATTTTTCTAAGGACTTCGAGATGAACCTGTTCAAGGCTTCTATCCTGCCAGTCAACCTTTGCACATCCTTGATATTCGTAGGGGATTTAATATCTAGGATGGCTTTAATTTGTTCTGGGTTGGCTTCGATACCCCTTTGGTCACTAACTAAGTACCCAAGGAACTTTCCAACACCAACCCCAAAGTGACACTTAGCTAGATCCAGTTTCATGTTGTAAGCATTCAGGGTGTCAAATGCTTCTTTGAGATCCTGAAGATGATCTTCTGCTTTTCTGCATTCAACCACCATATCGTCTATGTACACTTTCATAGTGTCCCCAATTTTGTCTTTGAACATCATGTTCACCAGTCTTTGATATGTTTTACCTGCATTTTTTAGTCCAAATGGCATTGTAATATAACAATAAATACCTGAAGGAGTCATGAATGCAGTTGTTTTGGTCAAAAATTATCTAGTAAAAATAATCTTGTATTCCAAATTAGAAATTGTGAGGTAGTGTGCTAAGAATGTGAATTTGCTATTAAAACCAGTTATATTCTGAAAAGGTTCAATCAAGATGCAAAAAAAGAGTAAATTAGGGACAACTATGCTCGGGTTGGCTTAGGTTTACTTCGGGATGGACAGTTATGTCCTCGGGATGGAACTGTTTGTAATGAACGAATGAGTAAGTACAATACAAAGAACAACACTCGATATACGAGGAAAGCCCTTGATCAATAGTAGATTGCCGGCATAAAACCTCGGGAGGAGACTAGGCCCCTGCCTTGTTTGTTAATATTAATTTGGTAAAAAAGTACAAGTTTGGATGAATATGTGGACGAGTGTACTAAGGTTACAATGATTGTGTATGTGTCTAAGTGTTTGTGTGCAGCTATAGAGTAAGCAAAGTGTATGTAAGTGTCTTATACTCGTCCAATACTCCCATATATATAATACATCAGAATAACTAAAGGATCCCATGAAATCCGCTAAGTAGTTAAAGTCTTCAATGTTGTGTAACAGCTTCTTCAGGTGAACGTTGGAGGTCTTTCAACAGAAACTAGTCGTTAGTTGACTGTTTCTTCTTGGCCAGTCAATGATTCAGCCGTTTCCTTGTTTATTGCCGATATTAAATATGTATCGGTTACAAGTTTGACTCCATCTTCAATCATAGACCATGAGTTACACTTCTATCACCGATTTCTTCACTTGAGAGTTATAATATAGACGTTGGTTTATCATAAAGTTCCATATCATAACTTAGTTGTACCTGCAATCATATAAGAAAAGCTAATTCGTTAGTTCATTCTCAGGATGTGCACATGCTGAATTACAGTTACATCCTGAAGTCAGCAGAGTCCTTCAGCATCCCGAGGATGGTATATTAGGGATATATGGTAAAATCATCCTGAGGATTTTCACCCACAACAATTGTCCCCAAAAATATGTTACCATAAATATCTAGGTAAAAATATTTTTTAATCTGAATATCTTCACTCGATGACTGACGGGATGTCTTGCCAGGATAACAACGGCTATTTTTTAGGCGGAAATTATGTGATGACCGTTACAAAACGTCAACCTCTATCTTATATATCTAGGGCTTGATTTACTCCTTTATAATCACATTTGATTTTTGAGGAGGTCATTTTTTCTCATCTTTCTTCCACTTTCTTACTTATTCCTGCAAAAATATTAGTAATATGCTGAAGATGGCAAAGAGATCCAAGAGAGATTCGGGGAGTGTAGAAGCTTCTGGTGACTTCATTCCCCAAAACCTCTTGAGTCATCCGAAACAGGAGATTTGTTCTTTTGATGACAAGGAGATTCGAGCTTTAAAAAGCTCAAGAATCTTCCCAAGCTCTGCTGAGTTTCGTCCTTACGATTCTCATGCACGATCAGACTTTGTCTCTCCTACATAGGTCTGCTTCCTGTACTTACCATTCTCTCTAGGGTTGAGGTATCCTTTTCCCAAGTTTATCAAAGATTTCTTTGATATTACTCGGATGGCTTATTCCCAAGCCATGCCTGAACTCTAGAAGATTCTGATGGTATGTAGTAGGCTTGTTGAAGATCATGGTGTCCATCTTGAAGTGGGTGACCTGGCTCACATCTATAAACTTAGGACACATGGTTCCCACCGTTATGTCTTTCAAGTTATAGAAAAGGAACCACCCTTTTTGTTTAATGTGGTCAAATCTGAGAAAGATTGGAAAACAAAATTCTTTTTTGTTAAGAGGAGTTTTATTCCTTTTGGGGATAAGATTCCTCTTGATTGGTTAAAAAGTGGTAAACTTATTTTTAATGTTTTTTTGAAAAAAAATTTAGTTACATCCCGAAGATGCTAACATCCTGAGATATTTTTGTTCAACAGGTGTTTCCTTTGCCAAGTTTGCTACTCCTGTGAACGACGCTTTTCTCCGGTGTTCAGCTCTATACAAGTAACCTGAGTTAGTAAGGACCTTCTTAGTGGAAGAAAGTGATACCAGCAGCCAAACCTCCATGATGTCTGGTACGTATTTTATGTTACATCCTGAGGATGTCTTATCTTTCTATTTATTTATTAACCCTGCTATTTTCATAGCCTCAGCCAAGAAACCTGCTTCTTTTGATCTGGATGATATTGATGACATGGCTACCAAAGTGTCCTCTCCCACTCCTTCCAGCTCCAAGATGGTTACTCCCCTTTCCAACCCCCCTAAGACTAGGGCTGTTGCTGCTGCCTCAAAGAAGAGGAAGGGGAGTACTGCTGCTGTCGTTGCTCAGGAGATCAACCCTTTTGAGGGTTTGAACTGTAATGAGATTCTCAACAAGATCTCTGAATTCACTCTCCAGGTATGGTCCCATCCTGAGGATAACATTATTTATGTTAATGAAAAATGGTTAAGAGTACTTACCTTCTCCTTTTTCTTGTCAGGGCCATGAGTATCTCTCAAAGTCTCTGGATGCAGTTGCTCAAGAGCTTCATGAAGCCCAAACCAAGCTTGAAGATGTTCAGAATATTTCTGAGCAGAAGGGCAAATTTCTTGGGGCCAAACTGGCAGAGACTGAGATTGAGCTGAAGAGAGTGAAAGCTGAGCATGCTAAAGCCTTGTTGGTTTATCAGAAGGACGCAGAGGATCATAGGAACGTGCTTATCAAATCTGCTTTTGTTGCCGTATTCCAGGCCAGAGTGAAGATGGCTCTCCAGGCCAAAGATCTAGGGTTCGATCAGAACTCCTGGGATGTTGAGGCTTGGAAGGAAGAAATTAGGAGCCTAGGTGGCAAAGAAGTGGTTTATGAGCCTATTTCTATTGCTCATCCTAAGGGTGTGGCTAAGGATCCTGAGGATGCAGAGGTGAAGGCAGCGGAGGCAAAGGTTGCTGAGGTGGTGAAGGACCTTCTAGTGGGCGATGAAGGATGTGTTGACTAGGCTGGAGCCCACTTTTTGTTTGATCTTTATGGTTGTGTTTGGTAGAACAATTTCAGACAATTATTAGTATGTAATAACTTAGGATATTATAAGGTTTGGGGTGGAGGGATCTTGGTTTCAAGACGAAGCCCCAAATCTTTTTTATTGACCTTGGACTATAGATGTTGACCCCTGGTGGATGGGTCCTGGTTTTGGATGAAGCCAGGGGTTAACATCAAATTTTGACTTTATGATGCATAGTAATATATGGTAACAATCTTTTGACGCTATTGTTCCTGTGTTCTTTTCCTTTAGTATTATACAAAGATTAACAAACACTTAGGTTGTAAAGAATTAATCTGAAATAATACCTTTTGTATCTTCTCTGTGGAATAATTCTTCTAATCCTGTCATATTCCATATAAGTTCTTCTCATCATCAGTATGGTCTTCATTATCCTGAGGATGTCCCCAGTTTCTTCTTCATCTTTGGGATAGTGTTGCATCTTGAGGATGTATCTAGTTTCTTTTCCATCCTTGGGATGGTCTTGAATTTTGAGGATGTCCCCAGTGTGATATCTTCAGAATAGATGTTGGGACCAGTTTTGCTCTTTTGCTAAGTAAGAACTTGCTATCTTGACACTTAAGTGTTTAGCAAGCCCTTGTATATCAGATTATAAGCACAGCGGAATGTATAAGTTAAAGCAACACTTTTTATACTAAGGAAGAGTTATTACTCCCCCTTGATGATTGAAACTAATAAATGACAAGTATTTATTATGAATCCAAGCAGTAAATGAGAATTAGATACTTAGACAGATTCACAATAAATACTGAAATGGAATAGAACAGTGAGAGTGTTTGAAGGATTTTTCTATTAAAATCAATGTCTAAAATAGAAGGTTGAAGCCTCCTATTTATAGACGATTACATACATGTATCTTGCCCAAAAAGCAAGTACAGAAACAACAGAAACAAGTTGCACAAGTTGCAACATTGAAACTAACAAATACAGCTAAAAGTAATAATAAACAATAAAACTACTGATGCAAAAGGCGGTGGAAAATATCTGATGCTAAGTGCTGATGAATGACAAACTACTGATGAGTAGTTTGTCTTCAGTACTTCTGAAGTGAACTTGTCTGGTTTGGACTTCAGAACTTCTGATGAAGTTTCTTCATCAGCACTTCTCTTATCTTCTCTTCAGCAGTTCTTTGTTTTCTTTTCAGTACTTCTATACTTAGCCAAAATGACAGAAGTGAATTAGACTAAGGTTTCCAAAAGTGGTTTCACCAATCCTCTTTGTCCTAACAATCTCCCCCTGGATTGATGAAGCCAAAACCTTACTAATTCCTTATGTTTTTCTTCTGTCTTGAACAATCTTCCATATCTCTTTGTACATGGTGTTCTTGAGCTGGTTTAACTGACCATCAGATAGAGAAACTCTCTGTGGTTCCAGATGTTGAATTGTGAGCAGGTCTTGTGTTGACAGTTTCTTCAGATCACTGATCTTCTTGTAAGCCCTGCTTGAGAGGTCTCTTCTTGTCAACAATACTGAGTTGTTATCAGTAAGTGACCATCCGATGATAGGTATCTTTGACTTGTTAAAGTCAGAAGAATAGGGAACCAGACTTGTCCCTTGGGTTGATGGTCCTGAGTGTTGGATGCTTTCAGTTTCAGTTAACCTCAGGTGGGAGTCTCTTCCTTGTTGTTGTTGCATATCAGGCATCTGAACAGTTGGGAGATGGTGTTCAGTCACTACCCTGGTATGTATCTTTTCTTTGATGGGCTTTTGTATTTGGTAGGCAAAAGTGGAAGGATCCCTGAATTGTGTTAACAGAGTTTTCTCCTCAATGTCAAAATCTGAATGGACTATTGAACTTCCTTCAAGTAGTACCATTTTGAAGTCAGTTTTGACATTGTCCTCTGCCTTCTTTCTCTGAGTAGCAGGTCTTCTTCTTGATACACCAGAAGTTCTAACTACTGATCTTGAAGGATCAGCAGTTTGGAACTTCTCTGGATTTGCATCCTTGGCAGCCAAGTATTTCTTGTAAGTATCCATTAGTCTTTCTTCTTTCCATCTGGATACTGAGGCTTTTGAACCATAGCCCTCTGCTACTAACTCTTCTATTATCTGGGCTCTCTTGGCCTTTCCTTCTTTGCTAGTGGCCAGTTTATCTGCAAGCAGTTGTGCTCTTCTTGTCAGCTCTTGCATAGAGAGTCCTTTGAGTGTATAGGCTTTAGTCTTACTGTTCTTGGTAATGTAAGACACCAGTTGTTGTCTTTTATCTTGTTCAGCAATCTCATCAAGGCTAGCCTGCCTTTGTAGTTCAGCTTCATAAGCCTGAATCTTTTCTTCATGGCTTAAATCTAGATCATCCCTTTCTTCCAGAGTTTTCCAAATCAGATCTTCTCTGGCCTTCTTGTTGGCTGCAACTAAGCTCTTCTCTAATAATTCAGCTGATTGAGAGATAGGAGAAGGGTTTAGTACAGTCATTGTTGTAACAGTTGTAGGCCTGATGGGATCAGATGTTGGTTGTATGGGAGCAGTGGTTCTGGAAGGGTCAGCAGTTTGAGGTTTGGAAGTGTTAACCTCTGATGGGTTGACAACTGCTGATGGTTTGTCAACTACTGAAGGATTGTCTTCAGTACTTTCTGATTCTTCATCAGAACTTTTGCCATCAGAAGTTTCTTCATTGTGCCTTAGGGATTCTTCAGATGTTTGGGTCTCATCTTCTTTTTCTGTGGCTTCAATCTCTTCCACTGAGACACCAAACTGTTTGGCCAGTTTTTCTTTCCTGGCTTGATCTTTTTGATCTCTTTCAAGGATGGCCACTCTTGCCCTTATCCTGGCTTGGAATGACTCCTTAGGTTCCCTGATCTTCTCCCCCTTTTTGGATTCATCAAGTTTAACTTTTGAAGTTGAGGGTTGGGAGAATTGTCCTTGAAGATGAGCAATCTGCTTGCTGTTGAAGTCTATCTTGTTGGACAGATCATTCATCTTGGTCTTGATCACTCCAAATTGAGTCTTGATAGACAGCTCCAAGTTAGCTGTGTATGTTTGGAAGTGATTTCTGATGAGAGTGTTCATCATGTGGTACAGGGGACCCTCTGGGCTGCATAGCTGGTTCAGGTCTATGCTTGTTTGCCCAGGGAATTGGGTAGGCATTTGTTGTGAAGGGGGTGTTTTTGGGAGATCCTCATGTTGTACAGAGGATGCCACTCTAGGGGTTTTAGGGATTGAGTGGGCTTTAACCTGTGCAGGGGTGACTGGCTTCTTGAGCCTGGATACCCCTGAAACAGGACCTTCATAAAGTGCCGTCAATTCAGTAGTTTGTGTTTGTGAAACATCATCCAAATTAATGGAATCATCTGAATCCCTGATGTTGCCCTCAATGAGGACTGTCTCAGTTAAATCATGAGCTGAGCCCAACTCAGTTCTCTCATGAACCTCTTGTTCTTGGTTCTGAGGATTTCCTACTTCAGGCATTAAGCCTTCATCAGTAGTTGCCACATCTGAGGTCTTAGCTATGTCACTTCTATCCTCAGATCCACCACTGGATGGTAACTGAGTAGTAGCAGCCTCAGATGCCCCAAGAGTCTCTAAAATTGGGCTTAAAGACTCCGGTCCACCCTCATCTCTTGGGATAGGGCTAGAGATGTCCACATCCATGTCTGATGTTGTGGTTATGTCCCCTGTTTGTTGTGGTTGTAGGGGACTGACATAATTAGATGGGACCTTCTCTTTTAGCCCAGAGAGAAGTTTGGCAATTTCTATTGCCTCTTGTTCAGAAATTTGTGGGGTTGGTTCAGTAGTTTGGGCAATAGGTGAAATTTGTTGTTCAGCAGTTTCAAAAGAAGAGTGTGTTTCAATAGTTTTTCTAAGTCTTTTTCTTTTGAATAAAATGGTTATGGGTGCTCTTGGTGGGGTTTGAGATGGATGAGACTGAGAGGGTGTTTCAGTCTCACCTATTTGAAGAGCAGACTGCTCATGAGCATGTTCAGGCATCTCAACCTCCTGAACAGCTTTTCTTTTGGGTTGGTGGGTTTTTGTTTTTGTTGGCTTGGGCTTTTTGGCTTTTGGTGGTGTGAGTTTGGAAGATGTGGGCTTCAGGGGGACTTGTTGTTGTTCTCCCTGATCATCTTCTGGCCAGGCAGCCGGTTTGTTATGCCTTGAGTATGCTTGTGATGTTAAAGGATTTAAAGTTGAAATTTTTCCCACAAGCACCTCATTACCCAGTTCCCCTATTATGCATTGCATAATGAACCTTGGGTACAACAAAAACTTTTTCTTGGTATTATTGTGATGTAACACCAACTCATTGAAAAATAATTTTGATGCCCTGAATTTAGTTTCATTCACAATAGAATGAAATATTGGTTGAAAAGTGGAGGGCATCTGGTCATAAGACCCTGTTTTAGGACTCAAACACATAATAATATAATGAAACAAAAGCTTGTATTTTGGTTCAAAATATTTTTTGAAGATAGTAGCATGGAAGAGAGTACCTTGATAACCATACTCTGTCATGGTTAGGTGAATATCAGAATTAGCAACATGGTCAGGGGCAGTTACATCATCCAGACCCAGTCTTGTTGCCAGTGTGGCCGGTGTGATGGTCAGTGGTTTCCCTTTTATTCTTGAGTTGAGGGAAATGACTTAATCATCCGCCGTCACCGTCTCAGCATTTGCCCAGAACTCATTCAGAGTTTCAGTGTGAATTGGTGGGTTTATTGTGAGAGCAGTAAAATATTGGGATTTTACGACAAGATCAATGATCTCATCGTATTGGGACCAGCCTTCTTGTTTTTCAAGAAAGGCTCTTTGATTGTGTCCCTGCTTTAGAACGAGAGCCATGTGGTTTGGGTTTTTGATCGAACAGTTGATTTGCAGGTTTAGGTTATTGAGAGAATTTTTGAGAGAGGAGGGATATTTTTTGAGTTTGAAAGGATAAGTGTGGAGAAAAGGTATTTATCAGAAGTTTTAACCGCTTGAATCTTCTTTATTAGGAGTTTTTAAACCGCCTTTGGTTAAAAATCTTTTTATCAGAGGTTTTAAACTGATTAGGTCAAACCTCTGATGATGGGATAAGTCAGATTTGCCCTTTTGACTAAACTGCTGATGAAGGATTACTTCATCAGTAGTTCCCATTTCCTCTTCAGTAGTTTTAACAGCTGATGAGGAATGTTTTTATAAATACTTTTATTCATAACTTCTGAAGGTTATTTTATCAGAAGTTACACACTTTTCAGAAAATTATCCCCATACTGATGTTTTTGTTCATCAGTAGTTTCTCTCTTTTCAGAAGTTTTGTTTCAGACTTTTGTCTGTTTTGTAAGTGAAAAATGAAAATTTGCAAAATAATAAAATAAACACTTACAAATTTAGCATCCCAAGCATGGATACTAACTTCTGAAATGTTGATGTGTCAAGGGGTTTTGTGAAGATGTCAGCTATTTGATTAGCTGTTGCTACATGCTTCACTTCAATCTTGCCTTTTTCATAGCAATCTCTTATGAAATGGTACCTGATCTCAATGTGTTTGGTTTTTGAGAATTGTACCGGATTTTGAATGATGCTAATGGCAGATTTGTTGTCTACAAACAAAGGTGTCTTGGTCTCTTTGATTCCATAATCAAGAAGTTGATATTGGAGCCATTGTATCTGTGATGTACAACTTGCAGCTGCAATGTATTCAGCTTCAGCAGTTGAAGTTGCAACAGATGTTTGCTTCTTTGATTGCCATGACACTAGACAGTTACCCAGGAATTGACAACCACCAGATGTTGACTTTCTTGTCATCTTACACCCTGCATAGTCACTATCTGAAAAAGCTGATAACTTGGTATTGCTTGAAGCAGGATACCAAATTCCAAGTGTTGGAGTTCCTTTCAGATATCTGAAAATTCTTTTGACTGCTATAAGGTGTGATTCCCTTGGTGCTGATTGATATCTAGCACAGACACATGTTGAAAACATAATATCTGGTCTAGAAGCAGTTAAGTATAAAAGGGAACCTATCATGCATCTGTACATGGTTTGATCAACCTGTTTTCCTTGATCATCAGGTTCAACTTGTGTGATTGGTGTCATGGGAGTGGAACATGATTTACAGTTTTTTAAAGAAAATTTGTTCAATAATTCTTTAACATATTTTGATTGATGTATAAAAGTTCCATTTGTTTGTTGCTTGATCTGCAGTCCTAGAAAGTACTGCAGTTCTCCCATGGTACTCATCTCAAATTTTGATTGCATGAGTTTCTTAAAATCATCACACAGTTTTGTGTTTGTTAAACCAAAAATGATATCATCAACATAAATTTGAACAAGTAAGACATGATTTCCAACATGTTTAATGAAAAGAGTTTTATCAATGGCACCTCTTGTAAAGTTATTTTTGAGTAAAAAGGTGGAGAGTGTATCATACCAGGCTCTTGGAGCCTGTTTGAGCCCATAAAGAGCTTTGTCCAGTCTGTACACCCACTCAGGATGAGAAGGATCCTCAAAC
This sequence comes from Ambrosia trifida, assembly GCA_028751855.1. Taxonomy (NCBI): domain Eukaryota; kingdom Viridiplantae; phylum Streptophyta; class Magnoliopsida; order Asterales; family Asteraceae; genus Ambrosia; species Ambrosia trifida. The sequence goes on along the minus strand of CM054126.1, from coordinate 20,003,932 downwards.
CCAGGTGGCTGACAGACATACACCTCCTCTTTTATTTTTCCATACAAAAATGCACTTTTCACATCCATTTGATAAACTTTAATTTTGTTGGAAATGGCATAGGCCAGAAATAACCTGATGGCCTCAAGCCTTGCAACTGGAGCAAAGGTTTCATCATAGTCAATTCCCTCTTCTTGAGAGTACCCTTGAACTACCAGTCTTGCCTTGTTCTTGATTATCATACCAGCTTCATCTTGTTTGTTCCTGAAAACCCATCTTGTGCCAATTGGTTGCTTGTTTGGAGGTAAGGGACAGATTTCCCAGACCTGTTGCTTGTTGAACTGAAGCAGTTCATCTTGCATAGCTTGCACCCAATTATTGTCTTTGAGGGCTTCCTGGTACTTCTTTGGTTCCAACAGTGAAATAAAGGCTGAAAATAGGCAAAAGTTGGAAAGCTGGTTTCTGGTGAGAACACCTGAAGCTATATCACCCATGACTTGATCAAGTGGATGATCTCTGTGTTCAATCAGTTGTTGTAAACCACTGACAGGTGTAGGTGGCTCATGTTCTTCAAACAAACTACTGAGGTCTATAATATCTGGTTCAGCAGTTTTAGTTTCTTCAGTAGTTGCAGGTGCTGAAGCAGATGTTTGAGTTTGGCCTTCAGTATTTGTTGGATCAGAAGTTTGTGAAACTTCTGATGGTGTTGAAGTTGACTTAATGATTGTTTGAGGAGTCCATGGTGTAGGATCCTCATCTTCAAAACTTTGATCACCATAATAAGTAGGTTTGGAAGGAGTAACAGTCTTTTCAGGTCCAAAGTGGAAGTTGTCAAGGTCAAAGAGTTCAGCAGGATGTGCTGGAATAAGAGTGTGTTTTGACTCATTGAACTTGACATTCAAAGTTTCTTCTACTATCCTGGTGTGAGAGTTAAAAACCTTGTAGGCTTTTCTAGTTGAAGAGTAACCAAGAAAGTAACCTGAGTCAACTTTGGCAGCAAACTTTGAAATAGATTCCTTGATGTTCAAGATGAAACATTGACACCCAAAAGCCCTGAAAAAGGAGATAAGGGGCTTCATGCCATGAAGAACTTCATAGGCAGTCTTGGAATGTCTCTTGACCACAAGAACTCTATTCTGAACATAACATGATGTGTTAACTGCTTCTGCCCAAAAGTACAAGGGCAGTCCAGAATCAGCTAACATTGTTCTTGCTCCTTCTATTAATGTTCTGTTCTTCCTTTCTACTACACCATTTTGTTCAGGAGTTCTGGGAACATTGTATTGTCTAATAATCCCTTTAGACAAACAGAATTCATCCAGAGTTTTGTTCCTGAACTCTGTCCCATTGTCACTTCTAATGGTTTTGACAGATAGAGAATATTGTTTCTCTACTTGTAGAATGAAGAACTTGATGATTTTAGCAGCCTCATCCTTGGAGAATAAGAAGAATACCCATGTGAATCTTGAGTAGTCATCAATGATGACTAAGCAGTACTTCTTCTTACCAAGGCTCATAATCTTGACAGGTCCAAATAAGTCCATATGGAGTAGTTGAAGACATGCAGTTGTTTTTGATTCTTCAATAGACTTATAGGAGGACTTATGTTGTTTTCCCTTTAAACAGGATACACAGTGTTCTTGACACTGGTATACTTTCAAAGGTAGACCTCTGACCAAGCCCATTTTTGTGACTTTATTTATGGTTTTAAAGTTCACATGGCCAAGTCTCCTGTGCCAGAGATCTGTTTCTGAAGTTGATGCCCTTGAGAAGAAACAGGCAGTGTTGTTTAATACTTTGTCTTTCTCAATGTCCACTGCATAGACATTGCCACATCTTTTGGCAATCAGCAAAGTATGATCTTCAATGATCTTCTCTATCAACTTCTGGCCTTCTGGTGAGATGATCTTGCATGCTGTCTTTGTGAAAAAGGAAGAATATCCTTTATCACACATTTGTGACACACTCAGCAAGTTGTATTCAAGGTTTTCCACCAGATTGACCTTGTCAAACTGTATTTTGCTAGAGGAGACATTGCCATGTCCTAGCACATATCCCTTAGCATTGTTCCCAAAGGATACAGATCCTTCTCTTTGGCTGATAAAGTTGTTTATCAGGTATCTGCATCCAGTCATGTGCATAGAGCCTCCACTATCAACATACCATATGCTGTTTAAGCCCCTGGAAACTCTCTGCACATAAAAGCAAATTAGTTAGATCTAGGAACCCAAGCCTGTTTGGCTTTGGGTTTGCTCTTGAGAACAGTTACAGTTTGTTCTTGACCAGGTTGAGAAATCCATGTCTTTTTGGCAATGGATTTTTCATTAAGAACCATGGTGGTATCCTTTTCAGGACCACCATCAACCTTGGTCATCAGTAGTTGTACCATGTTCATTAGATTTTGTATCTCAGCAGTTTGTGAAACTGCTGATGATTTAGGTCTAACTACTGACAAAGAATTTTGAGAAAAAGATTTTGGTTGGGATTTTATCTTTTTCTGAGAAAAGGTGTTTTCAGGTTGTTGTTTCTTGGGTTTAAAGATTCTTTCATAATCATTTCTGATTTGATTTCCCACAACCTGTTGTTTAATTTTTTGATTGAACTGAATTCCTTTTCTGTATCTACAAAATTCAGTTTTGTGGTTGAACAGACCACAAATTTCACACTCTTTTGCCTTTTGTTTTTGATCTAAAGGCAAATTTCTGACATTAGTGTAAAGATTTTGCTCATCAGTAGTTTTCAGGATCTCAACTCCTGATGTAGATGAAACTACTGATGGCTCATTGTCAGATTTTGTTGATACTTCTGAAGTACTTTCTTTGAAAATACCAGGATTTCTATTTAGAAAGTTTTCATGGAAAGATGTGCAGTCTTTCCCTTCAGAAGTTTCATTTGAAACAATTCTTCTCCCATCTTCAGTAGTTTTGGGAGAGAAATCTGTTGGTGTTTCAACATGATGGTATCCTATGCCAAACTTAACATTTGAAGCACTTTGTTTGTTTAGCAATAATTGATACCCCTTACAAGATTCCACCCATTTTTCACATGTGATCCTGGTGTCAGCAAGCTCTTGTCTGACATCTCCCAGGTCATTTAGCATGATTTTAATTTGTGCTTGGGTTTCAATAGCTGAGTCAGTTAATTTAGAAACTTCTTTTGTTTTAGCACACAGTTTTCTTTCTAAATCACATTTTATCTGTGTGTATTTTCTTTCTAAATCATTGGCTTTACCTTGTAAGTGCACATTTGTCTCTCTTATGAGAGCAAAAGTTTCTTTGCAAGAATTTGAGCAAAGTTTTGTCAAAGATTCTTTTGATACCTGTGACAATGCAGATTTTGAAGTACAGCCTTCAAATGCCATTAAGGCAAAGTTCTTTCTGCCATTGTCTGGTTCTCCCCAGTTGATGTCAAACACTTTGTTGTCTGCATCAGGATTGCACTCTGTGGTGTCAAAAGGGAGACTGCTCCAGTCAACATACCCTGAGGTGAAAAGACTTTGTTGAGAGGGTTGTTGAGGCTGTGGAGGATGTTGAGCAGCTGGAAAGGGAGGGATTGATTGTGGGCTCTGCATCTGTTGAGCAGGCACTTGAACATATTGTACTTGTGGCATGTATTGCTGTTGAGGAGCTTGTGCCTGTACAAAATGAGCACTCCCTTGAGTTCCATTATTCCTATTATAATTGGGGTTATAGTTATTTCCAGATTGTGATTGGTTAAAGCTAGAGCTTCTACACTCTCTAGCAAAGTGTCCCAACTTCTGACACTTGTGACATCTCAATTTAGATTTGTCAAAACCAATTTTTGTATTACTGGTCAATCCTGGAAATTTCCTTCCTGACCTTTTATAAAACTTGTTAGTTTTAATGCTTAGCATGGCCAGTTGGTGTAATATGTCCATTTCTTCTAAGTCATCACTGCTAAAGTTTTTCAAATCATCCATGATAAAACATAGATTATCAGCAGTTTGACTTTGGTCATTATTGTCATAACCTGGGAAAGATCTTTCTGATGAGATCCCAGTTGTTATGTCAATATTGTCATAAGATCCATAGGAACAAGTTGGTGAATCTTGTCCCAAAAGTGCTGTACTACCTGGTAGGTAGTCATCAGCAGTTTTACCAGATGATTGTAATTTCTTCTTTTGATCAATTTCTCTCTCAAAAGTAAGAAATCTCCCATGGAGTTTTGTAAGAGTGAGGGAGCTAAAATCTGGTGAGGATCTTAAAACAATGGAGTATGTTTCCCATTTGTCTGGTAAAGACCTTAAAAATCTTTGTAGCATAGACACTGTTGTATAGGTCTGACCATTTAACTTTAGCTCAGATATTAATGAGGAGAATCTTTCAAATTGTTGAGTCAAAGTTTCCCCATTAATATGAGCAAATGTCTCATATTGTTGAGCTAAAATCTCTCTGGTGTTGGCAATCACCTCTTCAGTTCCTCCAAACTGTTCTTTAAGACAATCCCAGAGTTCTTTGGCACTTTCACAATGTAAAAGGCCAGAGTATATCTCATTTGGGAGATCCATTGCCAACATAGAGAATGCTTTTGCATCTAGCTCAAGTTTTAGGAAATCATCATCTGTATATTCTTTAGGGTCCTTAGGGACCTTAACATTAGTTTCAAGATTGACATTTACTGGTTTGTGAGGACCATATATCACAGATCTCCAACAACCTGTGTTGGTTTGTGACAAGGTATGTGCCATTCTCTTTTGCCATATGTTGTATTCATTTCTTACAAGCATGGCAGGTTTAGTGGCAGAACCAGTATTATGTGGATCCATTTTAAAGAGTATTGATTTGTTAGATGACTCTTTTAAGTGATGGATGTTGATAAAAAGTGAACTTTTGATCTTTTTATTGAGTATCAATAAGAGCTTTGTGTCTGATTCTCAATTTGTTAGATTGATATGTGATCAGATAAACCAATGCTCTGATACCAATTGTTGGGATCAGTTTTGCTCTTTTGCTAAGTAAGAACTTGCTATCTTGACACTTAAGTGTTTAGCAAGCCCTTGTATATCAGATTATAAGCACAGCGGAATGTATAAGTTAAAGCAACACTTTTTATACTAAGGAAGAGTTATTACTCCCCCTTGATGATTGAAATTAATAAATGACAAGTATTTATTATGAATCCAAGCAGTAAATGAGAATTAGATACTTAGACAGATTCACAATAAATACTGAAATGGAATAGAACAGTGAGAGTGTTTGAAGGATTTTTCTATTAAAATCAATGTCTAAAATAGAAGGTTGAAGCCTCCTATTTATAGACGATTACATACATGTATCTTGCCCAAAAAGCAAGTACAGAAACAACAGAAACAAGTTGCACAAGTTGCAACATTGAAACTAACAAATACAGCTAAAAGTAATAATAAACAATAAAACTACTGATGCAAAAGGCGGTGGAAAATATCTGATGCTAAGTGCTGATGAATGACAAACTACTGATGAGTAGTTTGTCTTCAGTACTTCTGAAGTGAACTTGTCTGGTTTGGACTTCAGAACTTCTGATGAAGTTTCTTCTTCAGCACTTCTCTTATCTTCTCTTCAGCAGTTCTTTGTTTTCTTTTCAGTACTTCTATACTTAGCCAAAATGACAGAAGTGAATTAGACTAAGGTTTCCAAAAGTGGTTTCACCAATCCTCTTTGTCCTAACAATAGACCTTATAATCTTTTATAAGAAAGACTTATGTTTTGATAATATCCTGCAAAGGAAGATTTTATTATACTGGTGACTTAGGCCTTTGGTTTAATCTGGGATCAAAAACCCTTTTGTTATATTTTGGTGATAAAACCATTATGTATCATCTTGAGAATAACTGGCGACAAGGCCTTTAGTAATAACTGGCGACAAGGCCTTTAGGAATAACTGGCGACAAAGCCCTTAGGAATAACTGGCGACAAGGCCCAAAGGGACGTTGAAAAACGTCTAACCATTAGAGACATTGAAAAATGTCTAAACCTTAAGAGCTCCATCGTATATCTCAAAGATAATGAAATTGTGAGCCACTTTTACATGGACTGATCCCCCATCCCGAGAATATACATGGGCATCGTGCGCTCCAGGCGAGGGTTGCTAACCCAATGTGAAAGGTGAAAACCTTTAAACCTTAGGAAGGTGTCGGACACCTTAACGGAGGAGAGGGTGGCCAGCCCCCTAGTCTTCTAAGCATTCCATCTTTAGGATGGTACTGCAAAATTCTCAGGATGGACTATTTCTAGACCATGTTTAGTGAAAATATAATCGATCGAAATAAATCAAGGATAAGTACTTACAGATGGAGATGGTTCATCTCTATCAGCCTTCACCGTCATTCCACCTGTGATTTGGATCATGGTTTCTCATATGCATCCTTAAGCATGGTAGTATTTCAAGTGTATAGCATTCCAAGCTCTTGGTAGAATCTCTCCTTCCATTGTTGACAGCCAATATGCTCCTTTCCCTGCTTCAGAATCGATTAAGTATGGACCTTCCCACTTGGGAGCTAGCTTACCATCGCTTGGTTTTGTTGTATTTTGGAAGGCTTTTCTCAATACCAAGTCTCCCACTTGAAATCTTCTTATCCTGATGTTCTTGTTGTAAGCTTTAGCAATCCTTTGTTTATATGCTGCCATCCTTAATTTAGTGGCATCCCTAAGTTCATCCACAATTTCCAAGTCTTGTAGTAATGCTTCAGAATTAGTAGTTGCATCCTGAAGATGCTTTCTTGCTGTAGGCATGACCATCTCTGTTGGAAGCATTGCTTCTGTTCCAAAGACCAAAGAGAAAGGTGTCTGACCAGTAGCATTCTTCGAAGTAGTCCTATCAGCCCAAAGTGCAAATGGAAGTTCTTCTGCCCATTTTCCTTTCTTTTCCCCAAGCTTCTTCTTCAAGTTGTTGACGATGATTTTGTTTGAGGATTCCGCTTGTCCATTAGCTTGAGGATGGACTGGTGTTGAAGTTACCATCTTGATCCCCCAACTCTCACAAAAGTCAGTTGTTCTTTTACTAATGAATTGAGAACCATTGTCACAAATGATTTCAGATGGTACTCCAAATCGTGTCAGGATGTTTCTTTTGATGAATGAGACCACTTCTTTATCTCTAACTTGCACAAATGCTTCGGCTTCAATCCATTTCGAGAAGTAATCTGTCATCACTAGCATGAATACCTTTCCTCCAGGAGCTTTGGGTAGCTTTCCTACTATGTCCATTCCCTATTTCATGAAGGGCCATGGTGAAACAATAGGATGTAGTGGTTTCAGCAGGCTGGTGAAGTATGTTGCTATGTCTTTGGCATGCATCACATTTTTGGGAATAAAGCATGGCATCCTTCTTCATAGTAGGCCAATAGTATCCCGTCCTCAGAGTCTTCGAGTAGAGTGATCTTCCTCCTGTATGATTTCCACAATCTCCTTCGTGGATGTCTTTGAGTACTTCGTTTGCTTCATCCTTGTTGAGACATCTCAAATATGGACCTGCAAGAGACTTTCTATACAAAATATTGTCTATAATTGTAAATTTAGATACCTTTATCCTGAAAGCCTTTGGATTTTCTTCATTAGAAATGACATCTTCTTGTAAATATTTGATTATGGGAGTCATCCATGATGAGTCATCTTGTTTCTGAGTGACCAAAACAGTGATATCCTCAGGATGGTCTGTTTTATCCTCAGGATGTGCTTGGCCATCCTCAGGATGCCACTCTTCAATCGCCGGTTTCAAGATGTGAATGATGGGAATCTTGGATCCTTCTGGTAAATTAAAGGAGGATCCCAGATTTGCTAGGCCGTCAGCTTCAGGATTTTCTTCCCTATGTACCTGTGTTAGTGAAAATTCTACAAAAGAAGTAGCTAAATTTTTAACGATTTCAAGATAAATGGCTAACTTTTGTCCTTTTACTGCATATGATCCATTGAAATGGTTAGTAATCAATAAAGAATCAACAAAGACTTCAATTTTAACAATATGTAAATCTCTAGCAAGTTGTAAACCAACAATGAGAGCTTCATTTTCAGCTTCATTATTGGTTGTTTGAAATGCACATCTAATGGCATGGGGTATCTTGTCCCCTTGTGGCGATTTTAGTAGTATTCCCAGACCTGTGCCTCTTGCATTCGAAGCACCATCATTGTATAGAGTCCATTTTTCTAAATTTTCATTTAGTTGTTGAACTTCATACTCTACTTCACTCAGGATGTCACTACTGAAATCAGCCACAAAGTCTGCTAGGGCCTGTGACTTGATTGCATTTCTAGGCTCATACTCTAAGTCAAATGCACTTAATTTAACTGACCATTTTGCCATTCTTCCAGACATTTCAAGTTTTCTTAATAAATTTTTGATGGGATAGTTAGTTTGAACATAAATTTTATGTGTTTCAAAATAATGCCTTAACTTAGTAGAAGCCATTATTAAAGCTAAAATAAGTTTTTCGAGATGTGAATACCTGGTTTCAGCATCTAGGAGGGTTTTACTTACATAATAGACAGGATGTTGTTGCCCTTCGAAGTCCTTTACCAATACAGCGTTTATTGCATTCCCAGAAACTGCAAGATATAGCTTTAATGCTTCTTCATGCCTCTGTCCACAGTCGAATTTGTTATTCTTTTTCAGGATGTCATAGAACTCTTTACATTTCTCTGAGGATTTCGAAATGAATCTATTCAGGGCTGCTATCCTGCCAGTCAGCCTTTGCACATCCTTAATATTTCTTGGGGATTTGAGATTAAGGATGGCCTTTATTTGTTTAGGGCTGGCTTCTATCCCTCTTTTTGTTACCAAATATCCAAGAAACTTCCCAGCTCTAACTCCAAAATGGCACTTTGCTGGGTTTAACTTCATGTTGCAAGCATCCAGGATGTCAAAAGCTTCTTTGAGATCCCGAAGATGATCTTCTGCTTTCTTGGATTTTACTACCAAGTCATCAATGTAGACCTCCATCGTGTCCCCAATCGTTTCTTTGAACATCATGTTCACTAGCCTCAAATAAGTGGCACCTGCATTTTTTAATCCAAATGGCATGGCTATATAACAATATATACCTGACGGTGTCATGAATGTTGTGTCCTCCTGATCATCCGGTTCCATTTGTATCTGTTGGAATCCTGAGGATGCATCCATGAATGTCAGCATCTCGTGGCCTGCTGTAGCGTCCACCATTGAATCTATGTGTGGTAGTGGGAATGGATCTTTAGGACAGGCCTTGTTAAGGTCTGTGTAGTCCACACACACTCTCCATTTCCCATTTTTCTTTTGGACTACCACAACATTCGCCAGCCATCTTGGGAATTTTACTTCCCTTATCATCTTAGACTTCAGCAGCCTGTCTACTTCTTCTTGGATGATGATATTTCTTTCTGGAGCAAACTTCCTTCTTTTTTTCTAAATGGGCTTGAAACTCTTATCAATTCCAAGTTTGTGAGTAATGACATCCTTTGATATGCCGATAATATCTTCATGTTTCCAAGCAAAAGTAGACATCCTACATTTAAGAAAAGATATTAGTGATTGTTCAATATCATGTGGGATATTCTTACCGATTTGCATAATGATATCCTTGTTGTTGTCATCAAGGCAGATGGCTTTTACATCCTGATCAGGATGTGCTTTAACATTCTGAGGATGGCACTGTGCATCCTGCTGTAATGGCTATGCTTGACGGGATGCGGCCTTCATTGATGTCATGTAGCAATCCTTAGCTTCTTGTTGATCGCTGTTGACCTTCACAACTCCCCAAGGTGTGGGTAGTTTCACATATTGATGATATGTTGAAGGCACTGCCTTCATATAATGTATCTAGGGTCTCCCCAGGATGACATTGTACCAGGATAGGGAATCTATCACACAAAATCTCTGGATAGAGTTCACCCCTTCTACATATACTGGTAGCTTGATGTCACCCACTGTGCTCTTGGTTTCTCCACTAAAGCCCACCAACACTGATGACCTGGAAACTATCTCTGATTCCGGGATGTTCATCCTCTTGAGGGCCTCGAGCTGGATGATGTTTACTGACCTTCCTCCATCTACAAGAATCCTGCGAACAAAGTGGTTAGCAATATATAAAGTAATAACCAAACCGTCATGATGAGGATCAAGGATGTTTTCTCTGTCTTCTTCCTCAAAACTTATCACTTTTAAGGTTGTCAGGATGGTCGTCTTCGTTGGTCTTTCTCCTTTTTCAGACTTTGTTTCCCTCGCCTGTCTTTTAGTAGCTGAGTATGAGGTTCCACAAATGTCTGACCCTCCTGAAATGAAGTTGATAATGCCAGCATCCTTAGGTGGGGATGCTGCTCTTTCCGGGATGTTTGTGCCATCCTGAGATCTTGAATTCTTTTTTCCCAGGAGATCCTTGAGGTGACCTTTGCTTAAGAGATATGCTATCTCCTTTCTTAGTGCAATGCAATCTTCAGTGATATGGCCAAAATCTTCGTGAAAGGTACACCATTTGGATTTGTCTTTCCATCCTGCCTTGTTGTCTTTCCTTGGCCATCTTGCTTTGTCCCCTAGATCCATCATGGCATACCCCAAACCTGTTACATCCACAGAAAAACAATAGTCTGACAATTTAGGGCAGTCATCCTCATCGTCATCCTCTACCACATTGACCTTCTTATTATCAGGCCTAGCATATGGTTTATGCTTATATGGTTCGTATGTAGGAGTGGATTTTTGATTGGGATGGTTATATTTTGAGGATGATTCTATCCTCTCTTGTATCTTCTTATCATCCTCAAGTCGGATGAATCTTAAGGCTTTGTTCCTGACTTCATCTAGGTTCCTGCATGGATTCATCACCAACTCTTGGTAGAATGGTGAATCTTTCTGCAGTCCCATCTTGAAAGCCTGAACCGCTGTTGTGACATTCAGGTTCGGGATGTCAAGTGCTTTCTTTCCAAACCTAGTAATGAATTCTCTTAGTGATTCCCCCTGTGGTTGAGTCACCCTGTACAGATCCCTTGTCAAACGTTCGAACGTTCGACTACAAGAAAACTGATTATTAAACATGTTAATTAAATCTGCAAAAGAAGTAATAGAATAGGGAGGAACACTTAGGAGCCATTTCAGGGCTAGACCAGTGAGAGTTGAACCAAATCCCTTGCATAAGCACGCTTCTTTTAGGTTGGTAGGGATTGGATTTATTTCCATCCTTTCCCTATATTGAGCCACGTGCTCTTCAGGATCTGTAGATCCATCATAAAGCTTCATACTTGGAGTTTGAAACCGTTTTGGAATCTCTGCATTGCATATGGGAGATGCAAATCTTGACACTCTATGGCATGCTGAGGATACTTCAGGGATGGGTTGTACTATCCCTGGCACACTTGATACCATATCCTTGATCTTCTGAAGTTCCCTTGCTAGCTGAGGGCTTATTCCTGTATCCTGCAAAGAAGCAACCTCATTAGCAGTAAAAGTACTAGAACTCAAATTGTTACCATTATTGTTATATCCTTGGGATGGCACAGGTGCATATCCTGTATCCCTGGTAGTCGCAATCCTGGGAGAAGTAGTTGTTTCTGGAGCAGAGAACCAAGTACTCATGGGAATAAAATCTCCTTGATGTACCCCTCTAGAGAAGCTAGAATTAAAATCTAACGCCCTGGGCTGCAATGGTGTCCCCATGTCTTCACTTGGCCTTCTTGAGGATGATTTAAGAGCCTGTATTTCTCTTATCAACATCCGGTTTGTGTCTTGTTGTTGATGTATCGAATCTTTCATTAGTTCAAACATAGAAGGTAATTCATCATTTGATACAAAAACAGGAGGAGTAGATCCAGATGGTCTAGGTGGGATTTGGGAAGTGGAACTTCTTGAAAGTGCAGGTGGAAGTGGTAAGGCAGTATTTCGGGTAGAAGTTGATGAAGGCATGGATGAGGAAACATTTTTCTGGGAAGACGACATAGTTGTCAAGTTTTGTAAAAAAGAAGTAAATGAAGAAAGTTTTTAACAAAGTTTTTTGTTAAAATAGCACCACTTGCCCCACGGTGGGCGCCAAATTGTTTTGGTCAAAAATTATCTAGTAAAAATAATCTTGTATTCCAAATTAGAAATTGTGAGGTAGTGTGCTAAGAATGTGAATTTGCTATTAAAACCAGTTATATTCTGAAAAGGTTCAATCAAGATGCAAAAAAAGAGTAAATTAGGGACAACTATGCTCGGGATGGCTTAGGTTTACTTTGGGATGGACAGTTATGTCCTCGGGATGGAACTGTTTGTAATGAACGAATGAGTAAGTACAATACAAAGAACAACACTCGATATACGAGGAAAGCCCTTGATCAATAGTAGATTGCCGGCATAAAACCTCGGGAGGAGACTAGGCCCCTGCCTTGTTTGTTAATATTAATTTGGTAAAAAAGTACAAGTTTGGATGAATATGTGGACGAGTGTACTAAGGTTACAATGATTGTGTATGTGTCTAAGTGTTTGTGTGCAGCTATAGAGTAAGCAAAGTGTATGTAAGTGTCCTATACTCACCCAATACTCCCATATATATAATACATGAGAATAACTAAAGGATCCCATGAAATCCGCTAAGTAGTTAAAGTCTTCAATGTTGTGTAACAGCTTCTTCAGGTGAACGTTGGAGGTCTTTCAACAGAAACTAGTCGTTGGTTGACTGTTTCTTCTTGGTCAGTCAATGATTCAGCTGTTTCCTTGTTTATCGCCGATATTAAATATGTATCGTTTACAAGTTTGACCCCATCTTCAATCATAGACCATGAGTTACACTTCTATCACTGATTTCTTCACTTGAGAGTTAAAATATGACGTTGCTTTATCATAAAGTTCCATATCATAACTTAGTTGTACGTGCAATCATATAAGAAAAGCTAATTCGTTAGTTCATTCTCAGGATGTGCACATGCTGAATTACAGTTACATCCTGAAGTCAGTAGAGTCCTTCAGCATCCCGAGGATGGTATATTGGGGATGTATGGTAAAATCATCCTGAGGATTTTCACCCACAACAGCAGTATCCTCCTAGTCATCAGGTTACATTTGGATTTGTTGAAATCCTGAGGATGCATCCATGAATGTCAGCATTTCATGTCCTGTTGTAGCATCCACCATTGAGTCAATGTGGGGAAGAGGGAATGGATCCTTAGGGCAAGCTTTGTTGAGGTCTGTATAGTCTACACATACTCTTCACTTCCCATTCTTCTTTTGTACCACAATGATGTCGGCCAACCATCTTGGGAACTTAACTTCCCTTATCATCCTTGATTTCAACAATCTATCTACTTCTTCTTGGACGATGACATTCCTTTCAGGTGCAAACTTTCTTCGTTTTTGTTGTACAGGCCTAAAATTTTTATCAATACCAAGTTTATGGGTAATAATATCTTTAGATATACCTGTCATATCTTCATGTTTCCATACAAAGGTAGACATCCTGCACTTCTAAAACGAGATTAGATGTTGTTCCAAAACTTCAGGGATATTTGTACCTATTTGCACAGTGATATCCTTGTTGGTTTAATCGATGCACACAACCTTCACATCCTGGTCAATACATCCTTTGTCATCCTTTAGGATATCGCGTGCATCCTGCTGTAATTGCTATTCTTGTCTGGATTGGGATGAAGCCTTCATTGACAAGGTGTACCATTCCTTTGCTTCTTGCTGGTCACTATTTACCTTGACAACTCCCCAAGGAGTAGGTAACTTGATGCATTGATGGTATGTTGAAGGGACTGCCTTCATATCATGTATCCATGGTCTACCTAGGATGACATTATAACAGGATAACGAGTCTATAACACAAAATCATTGTATATAATTTACACATTCGACATATATAGGCAGCTTTATCTCTCCAACATTGCTCTTGGTTTCTCCACTGAAGCCCACCAGGATGGATGACTTTTAAACTATTTCAGTTTTAGGTATGTTCATCCTTTTGAGTGCTTCTAGTTGGATTATGTTCACTGAGCTTCCTTCATCCACTAATATCCTATGAACAAAGTGGTTAGCAGTATACAATGTAATTACCAGACCATCATGGTGTGGGTCCAGGATATTATCTCGATCATCTTCCTCAAAACTGATCACCATTGCATTTGTAAGCATGGTGGTCTTTGTGAGCCTTTCTCCCTTCTCGGACTTGATTTCCCTGGCATGTCTGAGTAGGATGTGCCACATATATCCGAGCCTCCAGAGATGAACTTAATGATGCCAGCATCCCTAGGAGGGGAGGCTGCTCTTTCTGGGATGGTAGTTTCATCCTGAGTCTTAGTCTTCTTTTTGCCTAGGAGATCCTTAAGATGGCCTTTGCTAAGAAGATATGCAATCTCCTTTCTCAAGGCGATGCAATCCTCAGTTACATGGCCAAAGTCTTCATGGAAAGCACACCATTTGGACTTGCCTTTCCGTCCTGCTTTATCGTTCTTCTTTGGCCATCTTGCTTTTTCACCGAGATCCTTCATAGCATACATGAGACCTGTTACATCCACAGAAAAACAATAATCTAATAACTTAGGGCAATCCTCATCATCATCATCCTCAACCACGTGAACCTTTTTAATATCATTTTTAGGATAAGGTTTAGGTTTGTATGGTTCATATGTGGGTGTGGACTTCCGATTAGGATTGTTATATCTTGAGGATGCTTCTATCCTCTCCTGAATCTTTTTGTCATCCTCAATACGGATGAACCTCAATGCCCTATTTCTGACTTCATCGAGATTCCTACAGGGTTCATCACCAATTCTTGATAGAATGGTGAATCCTTCTGTAGTCCCATCTTGAAGGCTTGAACTGCAGTTGTGACATCCAAGTTTGGGATGTCAAGTGCTTCCTTCCCAAACCTCGTGATGTATTCCATGAGTGATTCTTCTTGTGGCTGTGTTACCCTGTATAGATCACTTGTTAAATGTTAAAATGTACGACTACATGAGAATTGATTATTAAACATATTAATCAAATGAGCAAATTTTAAGGAGGAATACTTAGCAGCCATTATAAGGTTGCACCAGTAAGGGTGGATCCGAAACCTTTACATAGACATGCCTCTTTAAGGTGAGCAGGAATGGAGTTTATCTCCATCCTATCCCTATATTGAGCCACATGTTCTTCAGGATCTGTGGATCCATCATAAATCTTCATACTTGGGGTCTGGAATCTCTTAGGGATTTCAGCATCACATATTGGAGGTGCAAATTGGGATATCCTGTGACATGCTGAGGATGCTTCAGGAATAGGCTGTACTATCCTTGGTACACTGGGCACCATGTCTTTGATCTTCTGGAGTTCTCTTTCCAATTGAGGGCTTATACTTGTATACTGCATAGAGCCAAAGTCATTAGTAGCAAAAGTATTAGTATTCATATTGTTACCAGAGTTATATCCTCGAGATGGTTCTGCTGTATATCCTGGATCCCTGATTGTTGACTGCTGGGGTAGTTTCAGGAGTAGTAGATCCTGAGTTCATGGGAATAAAATCTCCATGATGGTTGCCCCCAGAGATGGCAGAATTGAAGTCCAACGCCCTAGGATGCAGGGGTGTCACCACATCTTCAGCCGGTCTTTTTGAGGATGTCTTGAGAGATTGGATCTCCCTCATCAACATCTGGTTAGTTTCCAACTGTTTCTTCATTTGATCCTTAATCATTGTGAACATGGATAGGACCTCTTCATTTGAGACGAAAACATGAGGAGTTGAGCCAGATGCACCAACTCCGGTTCTGAAACTGGGTTGAGGAGTGGTTCGAGATATTGAATCAGAAATCCTTGAGAATGCAAGAGGTGGTGGTAAAGGCACATTTTGAGTATATGTTGAGGATGGCATAGATAAGGATACAAATTTTGGGTTTGATGCCATAGTTGTCAAATTTTTTGAAATGAATTGATTGAGGATAAATTTTAATAAAGTCTTTGTTAAAAATAGCACCACTTGCCCCACGGTGGGCGCCAAATTGTTTTGGTCAAAAATTAACTTAATAAAAATTAATATTGTTTTCTAAATAAGAATTGTGAGGTAGTGTGCTAAAAGTATTTGTTTAATTCAAAATCAGTTATATCTTAAGGATATTAAGTTCAAAATGTAAAATGAATAAGTTTTGACAACTACGTTCAAGATAATGAAGGGAATAACAAAAACAGACAGTTGTATCCTCATGATGGAACTGTCAAAGATAACACTAGATATGTGAACAGAAATGAAAATAAGCAATGCTAGAACACTCGATATACGAGGAAAACCCTTGATCAATGATGATCGCCGACACAAAACCTCGGAAGGAGTCAAAGCCCCTGACTTTGTTGTTTATATTAAAGAAAAATAATTAGTACAACTTTGGAAAGGAGATGGACGAATTACTAAGATTACAATGAGCGTAGTGAGTGTGTGAGTTTTTAGAAAGAAGGAGCAGATGATAATGTGTGTCTTACTCGTCCATAGCATCCCTATTTATATTATGAAATTATAACTAACATCCTGAGATATCCGGGATAACAACTACTCGGTCCACTAGCCGTTAGAGGCTCTCCCACGATTGTTTACAGCTTCAACGTCCATAAACTAAGTCTTCCGAGATTCCAGCAAGACTCAGTCAATCATATTTGTCGTCCATGGTTATCTGCATTCATGTATATTCAAGATGGTCAGTCAGTCCATCCTCAGGATGTAGGTAGGATAATACACAATTCTATCCTGATTCCAGCATATCCTTTAGTATCCTGAAGATGTCAAATAATAAACACAAGTAAATTATATTCTGAGGATTTCACCGCCAACACATAGTATTACAATGAAATACCGTTATAGCTAACCGATGATTTTTTGAAGCTCTCCTAACATTCATGATAACGAATTGGTTGATCACCTCTTTGCAGTTTATACTCTTTAAGAATTCGTGTACACTGGTTTTGGTTTTTTAGAAGGCATGATTTCTGAAAATCAAATGCAAATTCAATACCATCAAATATAACTCAATTCTAACAATTAAAAACCACTCAACTAGGCTCAAAATTCAACAAAACACCCAACTTAAAACACTCAATTTTAACAATGGGTGGTTATATTACCCCCCCTGCCCCACAAAGCGCCTCGCTTTGGCCAAAGCGAGACGTTCTGGTTACTTTTTTAACCACCTCGGTCCGAGGTTAATTAATTCTGATTTTGACACCAGGCGCCTCACTTTGGCCAAAGCGAGGCACTTCGAATCCAGGTTTTATTTTTGGGGTAGTTTTGGTGTTTTGAATTGGTTTTTTATTTTTTTATTTTTTTAATATAATTATTGTAAAAAAATTATAAAAATTAAAAACCAAAATAATAACCACCAACTTGTATCGACTTGATGTTTAATGGTGTGGTCCTTGAAAATAGCGATGGATGATATCGATCAAATTGCTAGAGGGTCATTGGTCTTCAGAGTTTCCAACCCCTAATACCATACAAATGATCATGTTTGAAAATGGAGAGCTCTTATGGAAGTTGCTAAAATAGTTAAACAAATGTATTTGTGAATAATACATTCATTAAAAAGACCATCTCTTTGTTAGTCACCCTCATAGGAAAATCGACTCTCACACTTATGCGTAGATCAAGGAGATTGATGAAGATATTCATCAAGACCTTTGGAAAATGTAAATCCAAGATCCATGATGAGCTAGATATTCCTCATGATGAGCAGGAATTGTTCACCTTCCCATTGATTTCAAGTATGTTGCCTTCATCATTGGCAGATATCTCTCCGACAACAACTGAATTTTACTTGCTTGCCTGAAAATGAAAATCCAAGATCCAGGATGAGCTAGATATTCCTCATGATGAGCAGGAATTGTTTACCTTCCCATTGATTTTAAGTATGTTGCCTTCATCGTTGACAGATATCTCTCCGACAACAACTGAATTTTACTTGCTTGCCTGAAAATGTAAATCCAAGATCCAAGATGAGCTAGATATTCTTCATGATGAGCAAGAATTGTTTACCTTCCCATTGATTTCAAGTATGTTGCCTTCATCGTTGACAGATATCTCTCCGACAACAACTGAATTTTACTTGCTTGCCTGAACATTTGTTTTACTAATTTCCGATTCTTGATAGTTTCATTATACTCGTGTTCAGCCTTTAAATAAAACAGTCGGATCGGCGATTTTGTTTACCCTCCTATTGATCAGAGAGATTTAAGCTAATCAAACTCATATCTCAATCCGGTGCAAGTTATGTTGGACCACTGTTCATCTTCTTCTTCAACTTGCTTTCTCTTGATCTTTACACTTGCTTTTGGAGCTCTGATCTTCTTCCTATTATCTTTGTTAAAAGCGTTCCAACTTCTTGCCTTCATAGTTAAGTCAAAAGCGGTCCAAATACCATGGTTGTTGGACATTTGTGTGAGAATGCATAGTACAAAATTCTTTTGACAAACGTCTGGCTAACCTGAAGTTCCTTTGCGACCTAGTTCCTTTTAACTATAAACAACATTAAAGAAGGCCTTGTGCTATTTCTTTTCAAACCCTTCCATCAAATACCTAACACCCTACAATAATTCACCATTCTATACATACAACACACACCTTCAAACCATTCCTCTTCTGTAATGATTAGGAACATTCCAAATAACTGTTTAGTTATGGATCCTTTGATCAGAAAATCAATTCTCAAACAATTCCTTTGATCAGGAACTACGCTGCAAATATAATAATAATTTTAATAATAATAACAATTTAAAATTATAAAAATCTGTCACATCACGATTTGCATCCCGGCAATAATAAGTAACCTACTAACCTCTATTAATAGACTTTATTTATTCTTCTTCATCTTCTTCTACTTGAAGTGCAGAGTAATAACTAACCCCCCATCTTCTCTGTTTAAAGTCCCAACTAAATGTAAACTGAAAGAACCAGGCTTCAAACACAACTTTTTGCTCAAGGTAATATTATTGTAATATAATATTTTTAGCTGATTGCACTAAATCTAGTCTTCAAGGTACCTCTTCCTTCAAGTTTCTTAGAATCATTTAAGATACTTCTTTTGATATCGGAGAGATATCTGTCAACCCATACAGAGTTCGTTGTACTGGTTATGGAAAGAAATCGACAGTAGGATCGACGCTAGCAAGCAACCCATATAGAGTGATGATAGTCGTTTTCGGCATTGTAAAGCGATCATTACTGTAATGATCAGGAACATTCCAAATAACTGCTCAGATATGGATCCTTTGATCAGAAAATATATTCTAAAACAATTCCTAAAATAAATCTTTTGATAATCGCTAAGGTTAGTGGATACCATAGATCAGAGAGATTTAAGCTAATCAAACTCATTACATATTCTCTCGATCACAATGTCCAACAACTTAATTTTACTTGCATGCATTGGAATCTCATTGCATATTCTCCATATCCATACCTTGTTTCAAGTATTCTGCAAAAGTCATTTGGTCTTCAAGACTTCTAGGAGTCAACAAAGGTTGACTTCTTTGAGCATTAACCATAACTATATTACATTATTATTATTATTATTTAAATTATTATTATATTTGCAACCTAGTTCTTTTCTACCAAAAACACACAAACGAAGTTTAAAGGTCGAACACGAGTATAATCAAACAAGGGTTCTGCGTTTCGGTACGTTTTAATTGATCGGTTAGTGGATACCTTGGATCAGAGAGATTTAAGCTAATCAAACTCATATCTCAAGCTGGTACAAGTTATGTTGGAGCAATGATTTTTTATTATTATTTTATTTATTGTTATTTTATTTCTGTTTTGAGGGTGTAATGATGATGATGGTTATGATTTGACAAACGATTTATGAAAGTATCAAGAATCGGAAATTAGTAAAATGATTTATGAAAGTATCAAGAATCGGGAATTAGTAAAATGATTTTATAATTCTTTAGAGGCTGAACACGAGTATAATCAAACAAGGGTTCCGCGTTTCAGTACGTTTTAATTGATCGGATGTGACTTCTAAAAAACACAAACGATCAATTAAACATTCCGTAACGCGTCAAATAGAGACCGGAAGTCCAGCATGTCGATTAGACATGCAAAAATTGTGTTTTGAAAAAATATGGGTATCGACTGTATAGTCGGAGCACCACGTACAATTATTCATGAAAGTTGTACAAACTCGGATGTTTCTACCAAAAAACACAAACGAGCAATAAACGACATGTAACGCATCAAACAACGAGATCCATATTTCAAACATGGAGCTAAACAACATCATAATATTTTAGACGTTAGGGTTTGATAAACAAAAAACATATTATTAAAAAGCAAAAAAAAAAACAAAATTTGGAACCTTAAATCGTACCGTGATATAAAGAGAGGCCTATTAGGAGTGTCGTGGAGGAAGATCGTTGGTTTGCTGTAGTCGATGATGGCGCAGAGGTTAGCGGGAATTTAAAATTTTGAATGATGTTCGTTGGTTTGCTCTCTATATACTAATTCATAACAGAGGTAGGAAAGTATTCATATATAAAAAACTTTAAAAAGTCACTATTCAACGAAATGTATCTACTCACAGTGACATCGAACACTTTATAAAGCAACAAATTCAAAATAGAGGTAGGAAAGTAAAGCTTCAGGTGAAAGTGGATACCATGGATCAGAGAGATTTAAGCTAATCAAACTCATATCTCAAAGCCGGTGCAGGTTATGTTAGAGATATCTGTCATCTTCTTCAACTTGCATTCTCTTGATCTTCACACTTGCTTTTGGAGCTCTGATCTTTTTCCTATTATCTTTGTCTAGCACAACTTAAAGCTCTGATCATGGGTGACATGATTGTGTTTATGTTTTTTTTATAAGATGAAAAAAGAAGTGCCAGTCCGACTGTTGATTTCTTTCCACAACCAGTATAACGAACTCTGTATGGATGATATCGATCAAACCTTCATAAAACAACCAAAACCACTGTTCGAAACCATAAAGCACAAGGATGAAGTCTTGGAAAAACCCACTAAGAAGCCCTAAAATTTCGGACCCTAACACGCACGAGACGAATGTCGCGTGTCATGAGTTCGACCAAGATGACACGCGAAATAGGTCACTATTCATATTAAAAGAACATTAAAAAGTCACTATTCAAACGAAATTTATCTACTCACAATGACATCGAACACTTTATATGAGTTTGATTAAATTAAATCTCTCTGATCCATTGTATCCACTTGACAAGATATGTGGTTTTAGTCCTTTACGCAGGTTTGCCAGAGGATCACTATTCATATATAAAGAACATTAAGTAACCAATTGACAAGGGTCACTATTCATCAGAGTTTCCAACCACTAATACCATACAATGACCATGTTTGAAAATGGAGAGTTCATATGGAAATTGCTAAAATAGTTAAACAAAAGCTGAAATGGATGGATCATTAGTTAATTTAATAAGATTTGGTGTTGAATTATAAGCAAAAAGGTAGACCACACCACTAGACGACTGCTCAATTCCAAAACAAATATTGTTCATGCAAGCAAGTAATATTCAGTTGTTGGACATTGTGATCGGGTACAGAGCAAGTTGTTGTCGAAGATATATCTGTCAACGATGAAGGCAACCTGAAACAACTGGAAAATATGTCAAAAGTAATCAAAGCATGCATCAATTTTTGTAGATAGAGTTCAATTTCCATGAAGATGGATCTCTGGATGGTTGGTAGCTCTAGGTAAGAACATTATGGATGATGATGATGATGATAATAATTTCTCTTCAGATTCTGATTGCACCGAATCTAGTTTTCAGATTATGTCGTATTGTATGGTGTGTGGGAATGTTATAAACTTGAAACTAATAAGTTACATTATTATTACTATTTAAATTATTATACAATAACAATGACATACTTTTTTACTTGAGAAGAAGAATGAACAACAGTGGAATTGGAATTTATGTTAGGAATTGGAGTGGACAAACCGAGGCCTATGGTGAATTCGTTTGGTGATGGTAAACCTAGAGAGGTTTTGCTTCAAGAGAAAGGTGTGGATTATCGGAATTGAATACTTAGAGATGACACGCGAAGCTTTAGACTCCAAGTGGATCCCTTGATTGCCAACTCACCTCCCGTAGAACATAGGCCTCTACAAAGTTTGATCAATTTGTGTTTTTCACTTATTTAATGAAATTTATCCCGCATACCGCATTCGAATTGGTTTTTTAATTTTTCTAAAAGTAGAAAAAACTAGAACAACATTAACAACTAACAAAAATATTATAGAACAAAAGATGAAAGTGTTCCTCTCTGTTACCAAGCATGTCAAGAAATGATAATTTTCAAATATGGCATATCAAGGTCTTCATTAGTACTTAACAGTGGTGAACAGTTGTTAGGAATTGAATTATTAGAGATGATAAAGGATAACGAAGATTAATGTTGTATATTTCCCGAAAGTACTGAATCTATTGTTCAAGCTTCCTGAATCTATTGTTCATCACATACTCTCTTTTATTAATAAAACACAAAAAATCGAACCAAAATAAACCAAGAAACACCAAAGAAAGTGTTCATGTCTGTTACCAAGCATGTCAAGAAATGATCATTTTCAAATATTGTAGATTAATGTTGTATTTTTTCCAGAAATAATGAAAAATAAATAAATAAACATTTTTAGAGTTATTTAATTTAGTTATTTTATAATATAAATTAAAAAAAAACTTCAAAAAAAAAAAACAACCAAAATTAAAATTTTGATCCAAAGCGTCTCACTTTAGCAAAAGCTAGACGTTTTGGATACAAAAAATCAGTTTTTCCCTGCCACCTCGTACACCTCGTTTGATTTAACCCAAGGTGCCTCGCTTTGGCCAAAGCGATAAATAAAAACTTTTAAAGTTATTTAATTTAGTTATTTTATAATATAAATAAAAAAAATAAAAATAAAAACACTTAAAAAACAACCAAAATTAAAACTTTGATCCAAAGCGCCTCGCTTTGGCCAAAGTAAGGCGTTTTGGATCAAAAAATAAGCTTTTTCCTGCCCCTTTGTACACCTCGTTTGATTTGACCCCAGGCGTCTCGCTTTGATCAAAATGAGATGCTTCGCGGGGAGTTGAAATAGAAGATTGAAGGGTGTGAATAGCTGGAGCCTTAACAATTAACTAGTATTCAATTATAACTAAGTTGTTGGAAGTGGAACAAAATATCATAATGTAGATGGCAACCGTAGATGGTGGTGGATGATGTGGGGCTGTCGGCTAGGTTCTCGCACAATCGATGCACTGTGTTTTATGTTTTTTTTTCTTTAATGTTATTAGTTATTATTAGTATTCGCTTAATGGATCAATATTGGGCCCAATAAGTTTTTAGGTTTTTAGGTATTGGGCAAATAAGTGTGTTAATTTTATAGTTAAGTTTATATATGTGTATGTGTGTGTGATACATATATTTAAAGGCCTAATCTGGGTGTTCAGCTCGCCTGTGCTTAGGGTCGGCTATGACAATGAGATAACTGGTATTGTTGTAATATCACTACATAAGAGGTAAGGAGGGCTCTTAGAAATATGGGAAGGCCAAGGGCTTAGTGGCTAAAATATTTGTTCAATATTATCTTCGATCAAAACCTCTAAGATGTTAAATCAGTGATAGAGTAATGTCTTAGTCTTTTTCTACATGAGGAGTAAGCTTCTAATCAACATTATGAAATTGTACTAAAGGGTTATAAAGGCACGACTTAGACACTTTAGGTGGCATCTACATTTTCTACAAACGTAGGATAAATGTGTGGTGTATAGATTTCTCTTATCTATGCCTAAGTGATCCATGTGTGTCGTACATCTTTTAGTCACTTTAGGTAGCACTCGCACTTTCTTTAGTTTTCCCGTCTTCTTTTCTTTTAGTAGATTTATGTATTTTGTTATTTCTTTTGTAAGATATGATCGGTTCTTGTCTACTCATCTTATCCTTCCTAGATCCTACTCATGAGTTAGACATTAATGGGTGTTTGTTTATATTATGTTTGTTATATTATATATAAAGGTTTATTTATTTTTTATAACGTTATGATAGATTCTACACCTGGTATAGTGATAGTTTCTTTTATCATATACCAAATACATCTCTTTTTTTTTTCGTATTATATATTGAAACTAGCTAGTAGAATAATTTTGATGTTCTTTTTTATACATAAGTCAGATAACTAATATATGTTATTGAACCTTGCATCATACCAATAAAATAGTATACCGTGATTTTAGTATACCGTATTTACTTAAAGAAAAAAAGAATTAAAAAACATTAATATGAGTTAGGATGTATAAACTACACCAACAAACCTAGGGGTACAAGTGGCAACAACCCTAAGCACCCCCTTGGTAGGGTTCAGGGCAACATCCTTGGCTACGTCCAGGGTTAGTGTCCTTGGTATGTAATCATAAGTCATATTTTCATTGGAAGTTGCTTCGTATTTTATGATTGATAGAAATAAAATTATAAGAAAGCTGATAAATGATTGTAATTAATGCATTTTTTGTTACCTTATAGCTATATCACTGGAAGTTGTAAACGATATGCATGATTGATGAAAATCACTAGGAAACTAATCATTAGTCATAACTTTTCATCACTAATTATCATCAATAGCATGTTACAATTGATCAATAGCAACTAACCATCAGTAGCAACTGACTATCAGTGGTATCCGGTCAGTTGTAGATAAGCATAAGTGGTAACTTGATTACCAACGGTAACCTGGTCACTACTGAAAGTCTCCTGTAAGGATTTTCCACTATAACCATCCACTATTAACCGGCAAATGACACATTGTGCTGATACATCTCCTATATAAGGAAGGTCTTTGGTGTATTTTAGATTGAGTTCATCGTATTAGACTTGCATTTTTGTTTTTTCAAACTATGAAATATTTAAATCTGGCAATGATTTATACACGCACTGACACATACATATTTTGCCATAAATTAAGTGTGTTAATATATGATGAAGATGTTGGGATGAACTAAGTGAGATCGACATTGTAATAGTTAAAACAAAGATGTAGACGTTGAAGAGGGAGGGGCCAAACTTAAGGCATATAAATAACAAAGAAAGTTTGATTTCTAGTCATGGGCTGCCATATGCGACATAAGTCATGTATGCTCACTACATAACACACCCACGAGGACTCCTCTTCTTATGTCCCTACCTTCTTTGGAACTTAGCTAACTTAATTGTATGGACATGCCATATATATTTCACATCAAATAAACAGTAAAACAACTTTATTTATATATATATATATATATATATATATTTGTTATAGATGACATTAACATGTGTTAATTATGAAATCCTAATATCAAAGCCAAAGAATAGATATTCACATTTGAACTCACTAGAGCATCAACTACTTAATGGTGCATAATATATACACTGATATATAAAATGGTTTATGCTGTATTATTAATTAGTTATAAGATCATCTTCAACCCCACGAACTCTGGGCAGCATTAGAGTTTCCAAGGGGGGAAGCTCTCAGGGGTGGACCTACTAAGGTGCGTACATAGTCATGGGACTTGTTAAAATATAAATCAAATGTTATGTTAATATGTTGAGTGACATTGGGCTCAATTGTTATGTTGCTATCTTGGGCCCATGTTATATTGCAGGCATTATTCTTGGGCTCCTATAAGACTTGGGCTTTATCAGACATTGGGCTCAATTGCTTTGTGTACGAGATATTATTCAGGCTTTAATCCTGATCGTTCATTCATGAACGATCCGTGTGATTGTGATCCAAGGGTGCAGAATGTGTACGAGTGTGTTTTCTCTGGGTTCAATGTACTTTGACTATAAATACCTTTGTACTTCATACGTGAGCTTCTTTAGCTCAGATTTTCTTTCTCTTTCGTCTGTATCCTCTCTAGATTAGGGTTTGTGGTCTGTACTCTGTTATTTCTTTGTATTTGTTTCCTTAGTTAGATGATCTTCTGATATTATTGATCAGACGATCTCTAACCTTGTATTGTCTTATAGATCTCTACGATTGTAGAGATCTAGGGTTTGGTTGGGTAAACTTTTGGGTTGGTAATAATAAGATTTTGTCACCGTTTTCTGTCGCTACATCTCTGTCTTGTGTTCTTGTGTTGATATTGTGGTTGTTGTTAAACATTAGTATAGATTCATATATTTTTACATGGTATCAGAGCTATAGGCTCTGTTATCATTGTCTTGTATTGGTTCTGGTGTCTTCCGCTGCAAATCTGAGCTGTCTAGGTCTAGTTCTCACCCTTAAAAGTGTCTATGAGAAGGATCTGATCTGATTCATAGATCTGGTTCTTCTTGGGTTGTGTGTACAATAGATCTGTTCTTTGGAATAGATCTGGTTTATTATCTTGGATTGGTTGTCTTGTTGTTGTGGTGCAGGTTCTGTACGTGGTCAACCTTTGTTGGCTTGGTATTGGATTGGAAAAAATTGCTTCAATTGCTCTCACAATCCTATACCCTAAGTGAAGGTATAGATTGTGAGATTGGCGAAACCCTAACTTGGGTTCCTCCCCACTGTGAGATTGTTCTTACTCTGTCTTTATTCTTTGTTGAGTCTAGGGCAATTGACCGGGTTAGGTGGACCGGTATTGTGCCAAGTACTTGGTGTCTTGTTTGGTTTATTGTCTGGTATTTGTCTTGTATGGTTTTTTGATTAGTTATAGAAAAGATCTCCTGTGTTAAGATCTGGGTGGGCACCCTTGAGTGATGAACCCACTATCTGACCCCTGACACAGCTTCGATCTCTTAGGGTTTTATCTGGTCTTTGTTATTGCGTCTTGGGTTAGCCTTCTGCTAATCTTGTTTTATTTTTGTTGGTGTGTTCTTGTCTGTTCTTTGTGAGTATCTTGTTGTATTATCATGGGTGATGTTGTGAACCCTGGTGGAGGGGCTCCCAACAATGGGGGTGCTGATGCTACTCTTATCAGTAAATTGGATATAAGTGATCCCTTATACTTACATCCAAGTGACACCTCTAGTCTGTCTATTATTAGTATGAAATTAAAAGGGACTGAAAATTATTCTGTCTGGTCTAGTTCTATGAAACTTGCTTTAGAAACTAAAAATAAAGCTGGGTTCATAGATGGTACATGTATTAAACCTGTTAATGATGAAGTATTAAGTAAACAATGGGATAGATGTAATTCTGTGGTCTTAAACTGGTTGTTAAATTCTGTCAGTGATGAACTATATCTAGGACAAGTCTTTTCTAAGTTGGCCACTGAGGTGTGGACTGACTTAAAAGAGACTTATGATAAAGTAGATGGGTCTGTTGTGTTTAATCTTTATCAGAAGATTAACTCTGTGAGTCAAAATGGTAGCTCTGTTGCTGAGTACTACCATAAACTGAACACCATGTGGAAACAATTTGATGCTACTGTGCAGTTGCCTTCCTGCACATGTCAAGCATCAAAAGACTTTAATGACTTTAATAGTCTAATAAAGTTGATGCAATTCCTCATGGGTTTGGATGATGTATACCAACCTGTCAGAACTAATCTGTTAATGCAGGACCCTTTACCAACTATTAAAAATGCCTTTGCTATTGTATCCAGAGAAGAATCTCATAGAGGTTCTGGATCAACAGTTAAAGGACAAAATGTTGCTTTCACATCTAAAACTAATCAATCTTTTGAAAGAAAGAAAGTCACTAATAGAGGTCCAAATCCAAATTTAAAATGCACCCATTGTAACATGTTAGGACATACCATTGACAGATGTTATGAGTTGGTTGGTTATCCTCCTGGGTTCAAAAAGAAACCAGGAGGACAAATGTCTAGGTCTAATATGTCTTGCAACATGTCTAACACTAAGCAAGTTGGTACTCCTACTGGCTTGCCTAGTAGCTCTTCGTCTGTTTTTCCCTTTTCATCTGAACAGATATCAAAACTCATGAGTCTAATCAGTGATAAGGGAGGAAATGAAGCACAAAACTCCAATACAGGAGGTAAAAGTGTCTTCATTAATGGTTTTTCTTGCCTTACTAAGATATCAAACTTGGCAAAAGTGTTAGAAAACTTTAGTAGTTGTTCAACCTTTGTCAAGTATGCTCTTAGTAAAGGATGGATAACAGATTCAGGAGCTAATCAACATATGACCAGTAATGACAAAGAAATGGTCAATTGTGTTGATGTTTCTGAATACAATATTCAGGTTAAACATCCAAATGGGACAAGTGCCAAAGTAACTAAGATAGGAGATATCAAGTTAGCTGATGGTGTTGTCCTATATGATGTCTTCTTGGTTCCTGATTATTGTGTAAACCTGTTATCTGTTCATAAGTTGTCTAGAGACAATAAACTTAGTGTGTTGTTTGATGAAGAGCATTGTTATATCCAGGATTCCAAATCCAAGAGAGTCCTGGTGACTGGTAACCAAAGTGATGGTCTCTATTTTGTTGGCACAAGTGTGAGTGTCAATAATTCTTGTTTTACTAGTATTAATGATGCCAATTTGTGGCATAGTAGGTTGGGGCATCCCTCTGATCAAGTTCTGTCTGTATTAAGGAAGAACTTAAACCTTGGACATAGGAACTCTCAGCCTTGTGAGATATGTCACAAGGCAAAACAAGTTAGAGTTCCTTTTCCCATTAGTGACCATAAGTCCAAACACATAGGTGAACTTGTTCACCTAGATGTTTGGGGACCTTATAAGGTCACTAGTAGGGAAGGGTATAAGTACTTCCTTACTGTTGTAGATGACTATTCAAGGTCTGTTTGGTGTTATATGTTAAAGAATAAAACAGAAGTCTTTGAAAACTTAACTGTTTTCTATGAACTTGTATTAACACAGTTTAGATCTAAGATAAAGATTTTTAGAAGTGATAATGGCACTGAATTTGTTAACAAACAAATGGAACAGTTTTGTAGTTTAAAAGGTATTATACACCAAACAACATGTGTCTATACTCCTCAGCAGAATGGAATTGCTGAAAGAAAGCATAGACACTTGTTAAATACAGCCAGAGCTCTTCTATTTCAAAGTGGACTGCCCCTTAGATTTTGGGCTGATTGTATTCTAACTGCCACTTACTTGATTAACAGGATTCCTTCTTCTGTCCTCTTAGGTAAGAGTCCCTATGAGTTAGTATATGGGTTCCCCCCTATTCTTGATCACATTAAGAATTTTGGTTGTCTATGTTTCAACACAGTCCTGGATAATAATGATAAACTATCTTTTAAGTCTGAAAAATGTGTTTTAATTGGGTATTCTAATTTCAAAAAAGGTTACAAACTGTGGTGTTTGGAATCAAAACAATGTATTTTTTCTAGAGATGTTAGATGTTATGAGGAAATTTTCCCTTTTAAACAATCTTTTGTTGTTGATAAAGAGTTAAATGTCTATGAAAAATCTATAAACCATTTAAATTTCTTTGACTCTGTTGAAACAAGTAGTCAAAAGTCTAATGAGGTTGAGAGTCCTGATCTTCCCGATGATGAAGGGGACCCAAATGGAACTCAATCTAGTCCCACTAGTAGGGTAAACAATGATGAGGGAATAGAACATGTTGAGCAAACCCAATCTGAGGGAAATCTTAGAAGATCAGATAGAGCTTCTAGTATGCCTAGGCACTTCAATGACTATGTCATTGAGGGTAAAGTTAAGTATGGGTTGGAAAAAGTTGTTAACTATTCTTGTTTGTCTAGTGAAAATTTGTCTCTTGTGTCTGTTTTGAATAAGTCAGTTGAACCCAGTTCCTATATTGAGGCTGCCAAGGATCCCAAGTGGGTAGAGGCAATGAATTCCGAAATGGAAGCCTTATATAGAAATAATACATGGGAAGTCACTGATTTACCTGTTGGGAGAAAACCAATAGGATGTAAATGGATTTATAAAATCAAATATAAATCCAATGGTGAAGTAGAGAGATACAAGGCCAGGTTAGTAGCCAAAGGCTACAACCAAAGAGAAGGTCTTGACTTTGGTGAGACCTTCTCTCCTGTTGTTAAGATGGTTACTGTAAGATGTATTATAAGTCTTGCAGTTCAACAGTCTTGGCCTCTGTATCAGTTAGATGTGAATAATGCATTCCTGTATGGGTCTATTTCTGAGGAAGTCTACATGATTCTACCAGAAGGGTACTCAAACAAGAGTGAGTCAAAAGTTTGTAAACTTGTAAAGTCTCTCTATGGGCTTAAACAAGCCCCTAGAAAGTGGAATGAGAAATTAGTTGATGTGTTAGTCAAAATTGGCTTTGTCCAAAGCCTATGTGATTATTCTTTGTTTGTAAAAAGGTCTGATAATAGTTTTACTGTTTTACTTGTGTATGTTGATGACATTGTCATCACAGGAAATAGTGAAAAAGAAATTGTTAGTGTAAAACAGTTTCTTAAGTCTAATTTTCAAATCAAGGATTTAGGGAAGTTAAAATATTTTCTTGGTATAGAAGTCCTTTACTCTCAAAAGGGCATTTGTCTATCCCAAAGGAAATATTGTCTTGAATTGTTAAGTGAGTTTGGGTATTTGGGTTGTAAACCAATTAACACACCTATAGAGCAAAGTTTTGTTGTAAGTGCAAAACATTCTAAAGAGACTAATCTCTTAGAAAATATAACTGGGTTTCAAAAACTGATTGGTAAACTTATATATTTGTCTTTAACTAGACCAGATATAAGTTACACAGTTCAGTTCTTAAGTCAGTTTATGCACAAACCTTCAAACTAT
This sequence comes from Ambrosia trifida, assembly GCA_028751855.1. Taxonomy (NCBI): domain Eukaryota; kingdom Viridiplantae; phylum Streptophyta; class Magnoliopsida; order Asterales; family Asteraceae; genus Ambrosia; species Ambrosia trifida. The sequence continues at coordinate 19,973,359 of CM054126.1, read as the reverse complement.
CATTTGAAGGTTGCTCTTAGGTTGTTAAGGTATTTAAAGTTGTCTCCTGGGAAAGGCATTCTGTATAAAAGGACAGATCAGTTCAATCTGAGCACATATGTTGACTCAGATTGGGCTAAGTGTTTGGTTTCCAGGAAGTCTGTCACTGGATTTTGTGTCTTCTTAGGTGGATCTTTGGTTTCTTGGAAATCAAAGAAACAAAGCACAATTTCAAGATCCAGTGCTGAGGCTGAGTATAGAGCTATGTGCTCTGCCTCATGTGAGATTATTTGGCTGATTAACATGTTAAAAGAGTTAAATATAGAAGTTAAACTTCCAGTTGAGCTTTATACTGACAGTAAAGCTGCTTTGTCTATTGCCTCTAATCCAGTTTTCCATGAGAAAACTAAACATTTTGAGGTTGATTTACATTTTATAAGAGAAAAAATTACAAGTGGTGTTATACAAGCTTTAAAAATCAGCTCTGAGAATCAGATAGCTGATATATTTACCAAGGGTCTTAATGTGTCACAACATAAGATTCTTTGTGATAAACTTGGAATGTATGACATGTTTGGCATTTGATTTATGGGGGCATGTTAAAATATAAATCAAATGTTATGTTAATATGTTGAGTGACATTGGGCTCAATTGTTATGTTGCTATCTTGGGCCCATGTTATATTGCAGGCATTATTCTTGGGCTCCTATAAGACTTGGGCTTTATCAGACATTGGGCTCAATTGCTTTGTGTACGAGATATTATTCAGGCTTTAATCCTGATCGTTCATTCATGAACGATCCGTGTGATTGTGATCCAAGGGTGCAGAATGTGTACGAGTGTGTTTTCTCTGGGTTCAATGTACTTTGACTATAAATACCTTTGTACTTCATACGTGAGCTTCTTTAGCTCAGATTTTCTTTCTCTTTCGTCTGTATCCTCTCTAGATTAGGGTTTGTGGTCTGTACTCTGTTATTTCTTTGTATTTGTTTCCTTAGTTAGATGATCTTCTGATATTATTGATCAGACGATCTCTAACCTTGTATTGTCTTATAGATCTCTACGATTGTAGAGATCTAGGGTTTGGTTGGGTAAACTTTTGGGTTGGTAATAATAAGATTTTGTCACCGTTTTCTGTCGCTACATCTCTGTCTTGTGTTCTTGTGTTGATATTGTGGTTGTTGTTAAACATTAGTATAGATTCATATATTTTTACAGGACTGCAGTGAATTTTTGTGTTTATATAGAGAAGATGTATGTACAAGTTTTTGAGTGACATTAATGTTTTTTGGACGATGACTTCATTAGTCAAATAAGCCAATTATGAGACGAAAATAAAAGGAGAGTTCAAAAATGGTGTAAATATTTTATTTTGCAACATTGTAAGCGTTTGTGAGCGTTTTGGAGGTTTTGGATAACTAGCTAATTGCATACTTTTGTCATTTGTCCTGCCTTAATTTTGGTCACATACCATAGATAGAAACTGAGCGAATGTCTTGTCTATTATCTTTTTTAGTATACGTCTTGTTTTGGCTATGTGTCTAATTTGGTATCGATCCCAAACTCAACAAGCATGTTGTGTCTATAAAATTTGATGGAATAGTAAGACAATTTAAGGTGCCTGGCTAGTTAGCGATTGACAACAACCAAGATAATCTGTTAACAAGGGAATAACAAATTAAATGCAACATGGTTTTAAACATTTAATCCAAGTATAATTATTTATATTCTAAAACGAAAGTCGGTCGAATATGAACATATTAAGCTTGTGTGGTACATAGGTCCACTCATATATATGAATTGATTTGAACAATTGATCGATGTGACTCATTTTTATCCTATTAAGTTCACAATTATTATGGTAGGGAACGCTCCTTAAATGAAGACGTTAATGGTTGTGTCTAAAACTAACGAGGATAGGCTATACATGTTATGTGAATGACAGAAAAACTTAATTATTCTGATTGAAAATCTTGGTCGTCTAAACTTTTTTTTTTTTTTATGTATTTTTGTGGGACCATCGGTAATTACCAACGAAAGCTTCCGTCCATGATGTTATAGCCGGTGATACTCGTTTTTGGTGGCATGGTTTAACTTTATGCCCTATAAAAACTATTGCCTTACGTCAAAACAAAACAAGATCAACTTATATTATTATGATTTATAAACATAAGGCGCGGATTATTGTTATGAAAATATGGAACTCTAGCTATGTCATCCCTTATCCGAAGCACATGTAATGTGAAATATTAAAAGTTGAAATTAGTTTGCAGGTTTTATGCAACTTTGCACGAATGGGGTGCACACGTTGTGGCAGACATTAAGGAGTCCACACAATTGCAACCAGTCAATACCGGATTCCATTGTTTTCTTAGTGGATTCCCCTTCACTATATATGATCATGACAGACCTTGTTGCTCACTACTTTATTCCAAAAAATATGCCTTACATTTCCAAATTCTCACTTATACAGTATCTTTGTTGAGATCAACGATATATATATAGAAATTGTTTTTTTTTTTTTTTTTTTTTTTTTTTTTTTTTTTTTTTTTTTTTTTACTAAGCTAGCAAAACCCGAATTCTTCATAATAACATGACACTACATATATGTTTTTTTTTTTCTTAAAAGAAAATTAACTCATAGAACTCGGTTTTTAGAATGAACCCGAGCATGCACTACTTGTTTTGTTTTTTTCTATTAGGATTAACTAATACAACTTATTAACTGTTGGGATTAACAAGACTAGTTATTTGAAGAAGATTGGATTGAGAATATGCCCTAAATATTGGATGGGGTGCTTTTTTATACTATTCTAACCAACTAAATAAATTAACATGTTTCAAGGATAATAAATTTATACTTATCAAACAAACCAAATGAGTTATACTAATTAAACAAGCAAACAAAACAAATACACACATGAATAAGATTATAAGTTTAATATAGAAGTAAAATTTGGAAGTTCGGTACAAAAGTTTTTAAATCATTTTTGTTTAAAAGTTAATAGATCTGTTCCCAAAGAAAAACTAATAGCAAATAGGACCCCAAAATAACTTTCTTCAGTGTATCTTGGAAACAAAATTAGTCTTTCATTTTTGTATCTTTGGATGGAGAGCCAAAAAGTCTAATGTTTAGTTGTGAGAAATGTTACCAACAAAAAAAAAATATAGAAAAAAATTTTGAATCTGTCACTGCATGCAGATCCCTATTGGATTGTATAAGATTATTTTTCAACCCATTTTCCCGTCTCCATCTTAATATTTAGTTCAAAATCACATCAATCTCTAGGTTTTATCTTTGTAAAACCATCCTCGTATCTATCTATATATAATTGATTAAATAATGTTTTTTATTATTATAATTTTCTTGTTGTTCCCCTTACAAGATGAACAAAATATGAATATATTTTTTTTTCTAACTAAAGTCTTTTCCATTAAAAATAAAATGATAAATTACATATAATGTTAAATTTCTTCTCAAATTATAATGATGTGGTTGACCCTTGACAGCCCCAAATTTTATAGCTTCTCATAGACTTATAAGTCATACCCATCATGCATGATCAAGTATGTTTGTAATTGTAATTGAAATATTGAATTAATGATGGTCCATGATTTCTGAAAGTGGGCTGGATTTTGTTTTGGCAAAAACAGCATTTCAAATAACCGAGCTTGGCCCAATTATTTCGAAAGCTAAGATAAGCTTACATTTTTTAGAAAGTGCTTCCGGCATTTGGGGCGATAATGACTTAAATTTGCGTGCCCATATTATAATTAAAAAAAAAATATGCTCAAATAGTCCTTATGATTTGCATAAATTTCATCTATAGTCTCTACCTTTTTAAAATTACACTCTTAGTTCTTACCTTTTGACATCGTTTAACTCGGATAGTCTCTAAAGTGGATGGTTTAACCGGTTGAACCACATTGTACCGGGCGATTCAACCAGGTTGATTAGTTAGCTATATAATTTCATAAATTACAACATTACCACAAAAAAAATCTAAAATTACATAATTACCTTCTAAAGTACTATCAAAAAGTTATTCAATAATTATAAAATAATCCAAAAGATAATCTATAGTTTTTAATTTTTTAAAAGTTATTCTTAATAAAAAAATAATAATCTAAAAATAACCCAAAAGCTAATCTATGCCGGTACCGGCATAGAGGTTCAAACAGGTATACCGGATTTTACCGGCGGTACAAAATCGATACCGTTTCTCATATTTACCGGAGTGTTTCATATCGGATTTCTATCCGAAAACGGTAATACCGGTATAACCGGCCGGTATTTACCGGTTTTTAAAACACTGATTTCTGACATGATTCGAAAACACAACATGAACCTAATACAAATTTGTGGGTTTGGGTTTAGCTGAAACGGATGCGGGTGAGTTTCAGGTTGCACCCGCTTAGCTAAACGAGTCGGGTTCGGGTCAACCCGGTCGAGTTGGTGAGGTGACCCGTTTAACCTATTTATACTATATTTTATTTTTTTTACAATATGTTTTATATCGTAAATTAAATTGGTTAAGTATTTTATGCTATAGTTATAACTTAAAACATAAATGACCTAAGGTTTTATAGTTAAAGTAATGTTTTATATACGTTGGTGTTATATGTAGTAAAATTTTAAGTTTAATATATTAATATGTGAATATATATACAGTATAAGGTTATATTGGAAACCCTTGTTATATGGTAATCTTTGGAAACTCTAACTTCTTGACTTTTTTTATATGAAAATTTTAGGGTATGTAATATACATGATTTTAAGCATTTTGGGCCAAAAAATGGAAAAAGCGCCGAACCATTTTTTTTTTAAAAAAAAATAAAAACCATCTTTGGGTAACAAATGGTTAACACGTGTTAGTTTCGCGTAACATGTGTTAGTCAAAACTTTATTTATTTTTTTTAAAAAAAAAACTACTCGGCGCTTTTTTGATTTTTTTTGGCTCAAAATGCTTAAAATCATGTATATTACATGCCCTATTTTTTCAAAAATAAAAAAAAAATTGGGAAGTCAGAGTTTCTAGAGTTTACCATATAACAAGGGTTTCCACATTATCCTTTCCCTATATATATATATATATATATATATATATATATATATATATATATATAATTTCGGGTTAACCCGCGAACATTCGGGTCGTGTTCGTGTTTATATGTATGACACGATTTTCAGGTTTAGATTCGTATAAAAATTTTAGGTTCGGGTCTAAACATGATACATTTATCACCTTACATTTGTTAATGGTATATGTTTTGGCTTCAACTCATGAATAAAAGAAATTCATTGGATTGGAATTGATTAAATTAGTAATGATCTATATCGGTAAGACTAACGTAAAAAGTAGCTTATGTTGAGAAACGTAAGAAAGAATAAGGGGCTGACACATGTCTTTAGCAAAAAAGAGTATTATTGTCCATCACCATAATTGTTCCATAATTGTTGATGTTTTTCAACGTTCACTCCCATTTTTAAAATGGTCATAACTTTTTCACACGAGATTATATTTTTTTTTAAAATTACACCATAAAAACAAGCTTTTCACCATCTTTCATTTCCATACCATTTTGCTATACTTTTAAAAAAAATTGTTGGGTTGATAACTTGCGTTTTATTGATGGTATACTTGCGTTTTAGAAACGCAAGTTATACTTGATAAGATGACCTGGTAAAACGACCTGATCAAACGCAAGTTATAAATGATAACACGCAAGTTACACATGCTAAAACGCAAGTTATACATGCTAAAACGCAAGTAAGTAATATCAAGTTTTTACATTTAGACGCAAGTTATTATTGTTTATTATTGTTTAAACGCAAGTAGATAATATTAAGTTTTTACATACATATAAGCAGGTTTACAGATTGATCATATAAGTAGGTAATAAGGATTATCTTTCTTTATAAATTAATAATTTTCAAGGAATTAGTTTGTGGGAATATAACGACAACAATATCCCACCATCACATGAGGTGAAAGAAGATATTAGCAAAACCATGAAAGAATGTCAAAGAATGTTAACGAAAGTGATCTTCGAACCTCCAGTTAGCAAAACCATGAAAGAATGTCAAAGAAGGTTAACGAAGGTGATCTTCGAACCTCCAGTAATTATTCACATCACAAAAATAGAGAAACATAGAAACAAAATTATTACTGTTCTCACATTGATTCAAAATTGATTTCCAACCTCGTGGCTCTCCACTTAACAAAGAAACAAACTAACAAAAACAAAAAGTTATTATTACATTCAGAATGGTTAAACGTAAGTAATAATATCAAGTTTTTACATTTAGATGCAAGTAGTATTAACCCAGCAAAAAAAAAAAATTAAAGTATAACAATATGGTATGCAAATGAAAGAGGATAAAATGGTTGTTTTTATATTATGTATTTTTTAAAAAAAAAATAATGTCGTAAGAAAAATTTATGGACGTTAAAAAAATGGGGGTGGAACTCAACCATTGTGTGTTATACCTATTTTGCCATTCTCCCCCTCTTTTAGAAACTCAACGTATACTTTTCCCCTTTTAACCTCCTCCAATTGAAGACGGTCGGCCAAAGCCTCATGAAGAGTCGATTCGGGTTGAGTTTCCCCTGGCGAATCAGTCAGTGGTTCTTCATCAAAAAATAATAATTGAGGGGTAGACTTACATTTGTGCGCCGATGAGTTCATCACATTTATAACATAACCCTTGGGCTCTCTTCTGTGCTAACTCCTCCGGTGTTAAACGACGAAAGCCAACGGAGTTTGGTGGGGGCTTAGGGTTAAGCGGTGTGGAAGGATTAATTGGAGAAGACGAGGTTGATAATTGCTTCGGAGTGGGTAAAATAGGCTTGGATCCCTGATTAATAAACACGCGACCTAACCCTTTTTCCATTTGAATACGGTTTTCATGTAACTGAGCATATTGGGTAGCGTCATCCACTGTGGTGGGCTTGTGAATCACTATCGATTGCTTAATATCGGCACGTAACCCGGAAAAAAAGCAACTGACTAAAAAATCCGGAGGAAGGGGCATCGGTCGAGTCGAAATTTCCTCAAACAGGTGCCGATAATCAGCTACCGTGGATGTCTGATACAGTTTGGCAAGTATCCCCTCCGGTTCCTCCAGATCTCGAACCCAAAAACGCTGGATTACAGCGTTGGTAAAAGCATTCCAGCCATTCAATTAAGAATTGCGAGTTACCCAATCATACCAATCAGCAACATCATCATCGAGATAGAACGAAGCTATAGTAACCCTGTCTCGATCGAGAATATTATAAAACTCGAAGTACCTGGTTGCTTGAGCCACCCATCGTTCAGGGTGAACGCCGGTGAAACAAGAAAGATGAATGGGGGCTGGTTTATGACGCCCAAGGATCGATGAACCATCAACCCCAGACGAACCAGAGCCATCAGAATTAGTAAAAGGCTTCTGGTGAGGAGTCAACGTATCCAAACGAAGCAACACCTTGTTCATCACCTTCTTGGTATCCTCTAACGAAGCAGCAATAGAACTTACATCAGAAGACAACTCGGTAACCGCCGAACTCAGTTCCGATTGAGAAGCCTGTGAGTGTTTTTGAAAATCCTGAAGAACTTTGATATTCTCATCAATTACCCGGAAACAAGTACCATCAGCCATGGAAGCTAATAGCAATGAAAGCACCAAATGGAATGATCTAAATTAATAAAACATTAATAAGCAAGAAAATGAGATGGGACATATGGAAAGCTTTATTAGAAATAGAAGATGGTTGGGAATTACAGAGGATATGAGATGAGAGAGAATCACAACAACTTGTTGTTGGATCAGTATTGCTCTTTGTATGAACTTGCTAGTGAACACTTAAGTGTCTAGCAAGTTCTTTTATCAGTTATAGCACAACGGAATGTTTTAAGTTAAAGCTACACTTATCAACAGGAGTTATTACTCCCCCTGGATGTTTGATAAAACTAAAGACAAGTATTTAATGAGAATCTAAGTATTGAATGAGAATGAATACTTAAACAGATTCTCAGTAAATGAAATGGAAATAACAATGATAAGCTTTGAAGGATTTCTGTATTAAAAATCAATGACTAAAACAGAGGGATGAACCCATCTATTTATAGACTTTACAAATATATGAACCTTGCCAAAAAGCAAGTTCAGAGACAAGTTGCAACAAGTTGCAATCTTGGAACTTGTACAAAAGTTAAAGTAATACTAAACTAATAAACTACTGAAACATAAGGCGGTGGAAAGATTCTTGAACAAGTGCTGATGAATGACAAACTACTAATGAGTAGTTTGTTTTCAGTAGTTCTTCAGTGAACTGTCTGGTTTGGACTTCAGAACTTCTGATGCATTTCTTCTTCAGTACTTGTAGAATCCTCTTCAGTACTTTTGTCTTCTTTCTTCAGTAGTTCTATACTTAGAATATTTTTGACAGAAGTGAATTAGACTTAGGTTTCCAAAAGTGGTTTCACCAATCCTCTTTGTCCTAACAATCCCCCCTGGATTGATGAAGCCAAAACCTTTCTAATTCTTTATTGTTTTCTTCTGTCATTCACAATCTTCCATATCCCTTTGAACATGGAATTCTTTAATTGATTAAGCTGCTCATCAGTAAGAGATCCCCTTTGAGGTTCCAGATGTTGAATTGTAAGCAAGTCCTGAGTTGATAATTTCTTCAGTTCATTCAAGGACTTGTAGGTTTTGCTTGTAAGATCTCTCCTTGTCACTAATACTGAGTTGTCATCAGTAAAGGACCATCCGATGATCAGCACTTTAGACTTGTCAAAGTCTGAAGTATAGGGAACCATGCTGGTCCCTTGGGAAGTTCCTGAGTGTTGAATGTTTTCAATTTCAGTGACTCTCAGGTGGGATTCACTTCTTTCTTCTTGTTGCACTAGATCAGGTAGTTTGAAAGTTGGTAAGTGATGTTCAGTAACTACCTTAGTGTACAGTTTGTCTTTGATGGTTTTCTGGATTTGGTAGGCAAATGTAGAAGGATCCCTAAACTGTGTTAACAGAGGCTTTTCTTCAATATCAAAGTCTGAATGGACTACTGTGTTTCCTTCTAGTAGTACCATCTTGAAGTCAGTCTTTATATTGTCCTCTGTCTTCTTCTTCTTGGTAGCAGGTCTTGTAACACCAGAAGTTCTAACTACTGAAGTTGATACTTCAGAAGTTTTGAACTTCTCTGGATTAGCAGCCTTTGCAGCCTTGTACTTCTTGTATGTGTCTAGTAGTCTTTCTTTTTTCCATCTTGACACAGAAGCTTTTGAACCATAGTTGTTTGCCACTAGTTCTTCAATCATCTCAGCTCACTTGGCTTTTCCATCTTTATTTGTTGCAAGTTTGTCTGCAACAATTTGAGCTCTTCTTGTTAGCTCATCCATGGAGAGTCCTTTCAGTGAAGAGGCTTTAGTCTTGCTGTTCTTTGTAATGTAAGACATCAGTTGTTGTCTTTTGTCTTCTTCAGCAACTTCTTCAAGGTTAGCCTGCCTTTGTAACTCTGCTCCATAAGTTTGTAATTTTTCATTGTAGCTTAAGTCATCCCTTGCTTCCAAAGCATTCCAAATCTCATATTCCTTAGCCTTTCTTTCGGCTGCAATCAAACTCTTCTCAAGTAGTTCTTTGGACATTGATAGTGGAGAAGGGTTCAATACAGTCATTGTTGTAGTTGTAGTAGGCCTTGGAATAGGAGTTGGTTATTGTTCAGTTGTTTTGGAAGGCTCTTCAGTTGGTTGTATGTTGGAAGTGTTAACTTCTGATGTGTTGACAACTGCTGAAGGTTTGTCAACTACTGAAGGATTGTCTTCAGTACTTTCTGAGTTATCATCAGAACTTTCATCAACATTAGAAGTTTCTTCATTATGGCCTTGGGATGTTTCAGCTTCTTCTATTTCTTTTTCAGAGACACCAAATTGTTGAGCCAGTTTTTGTCTTCTGGCTTTGTCTTTAAGTTCTCTTTCTTGGAGAGCCACTCTTGCTTTTACTCTAGCTTTTAATGACTCCTTTGGTTCCCTAATTTTCTCCCCCTTTTTGGATTCATCAAGTTTGGAAGGTTTGGAGAAGGTACCAGTGAGAATGGTGATCTGTTTTGAATTGTGGTCAATTTTGTTGGACAAATCATTCACTTTTGTCTTGATCACTTCGAGTTGGTTCTTGACAGACAGCTCCAAAGCAGCTATGTAGGTTCTGAAGTGATTGGTGATGAGTGTGTTCATCATATGGTATAAGGGACCATCTGGGCTGCATAGTTGGTTCAAGTCTATGCTTGTTGACCCAGGGAATTGGGTAGGCATTTGTAGTGAGGGGTGTGTTTTGGGGTGATCTTCTTGTTGTACAGAAGATGCCACTTTAGGGGAATCAGGGATCAAGTGGACTTTAACCTGATCTGGTGTGACCAGCTCTTTGAGCTTAGATACACCAGGTGCAGGACCTTCACCAGCAGCCATCAATTCAATGTTTTGTTGTGAATCATCATCCAAATCAATGGAATCATCTGAATCCCTGATTACATCCTCAATGAGGACAGTATCAGTTACATCATGAGCTGAGCCCAACTCAGTTGTCTCATGTACCTCTTTTTCTTGGTTCAAAGGATTTCCTACCTCAGGCATTAAGCCTTCATCAGTAGTTGCCACAAATAAGGTCTTAGCAATGTTACTTCTTTCCTCAGATCCACCACTGGGTGGTATGTGAGTAGTAGCAGCCTCAAATGTACCTAGAGTATCTAAGTTTGGGCTTAGAGACTCTGGTTCATCCTCATCTCTTTGGTTAGGGCTTTGAGTGTCCACATCCATGTCAAGTTCTAAGGCTATGTCCCCTGTTTGAAGTGGTTGTTGGGGACTGACATGTTCGGATGGGATTCTCTCTTTTAGCCCAGAGAGAAGCTTGGCAATTTCAATTTCTGGTTCAGAAGTTTGGGGTGCTGCTTCAGTAGTTTGGTCTATGGGTTCAGCAGTTTCAAAAGAAGGGTCTATTGGGATTGTTTTCTTGAATTTCTTTCTTTTGAAAAGGATTGTTATTGGTGCTCTTGGTGGGGTTTGAGATGGATGAGACTGAGAGGATGTTTCAGTCACATCTTTATCAAGTGCAGATTGCACATTAGCAAGTTCAGGCATCTCAACCTCCTGAACTGCCTTTCTTTTTGGGTTGGTGGGTTTTTGTTTTTGTTGCTTAGGTTTCTTGGCCTTTGGGGGTGTAGGTTTGGAAGATGAGGGTTCCATGGGGACTGTTTCTGGTTCCCCTTGGTCATCTTCTGGCCAGGCAGCCGGTTTGTTGTGCCTTGAGTATGCTTGTGAGGACAAAGGGTTTAAAATTGTAGTTTTACCCACAAGCACCTCTTCTCCAAGTTCTTTTATTATGCAATGCATAATAAATCTTGGGTACAACAAAAACTTCTTTTTAGTATTGAGATGATGTAACACCAACTCATTAAAGAAAAGTGATGATGCCCTGAATTTTGTTTCATTCACTATGGAATAAAAATAGGTTGAAAAGTTGAGGGCATCTGATCATAAGATCCAGTTTTTGGACTCAAACACATAATAATATAATGAAACAACAGTTTATACTTTGGTTCAAAATATTTCTTAAAAATTGTAGCATGTGAGAGAGTACCTTGGTAACCACACTCTGTCATGGTTAAGTGAATCTGAGAGTTTGGAAATTGGTCTGGGGCGTTTACATCATTCAAACCCAGCCTAATTGCCAAAGTAGCCAGTGTGATTGCCATTTTTCTCCCTTGGATGGTTGAGTTAAGGGAGATCACTTTGTTGTTCACCGTCACCGTTTCTGCGTTTGCCCAAAACTCATTTAGAGTTTCAGTGTGGATTGGAGGGTTGATGGTGAGGGCGGTGAAATATTGGGATTTGATGGCCAAATCAATGATTTCGTCGTATTGGGACCAGGCTTCATGTTTTTCGAAGTAGCCTCTTTGATTGTGTCCCTGTTTCAGTGTTAGAGCCATGTGGTTTGTGTGTGTGTGGATCGAACAGTGTTTTTGCAGGTCTTGAGAGTGTTTTGTGAGAGAGAAGGAGGGAATTTTTGCTTTTTGAAAGGATAAGTGTTGGAAAAGGTATTTATCAGAAGTTTATAACCGCCTAGGTCAAACTTCTGATGTGGGAAAAGTCTGATTTACCCTTTTTGACCAAACTGCTGATGAAGAACAAATATCATCAGTAGTTCCCACTTTCTCTTCAGTAGTTGTTAACAACTGATGAGAATGTTTTATAAATACTTTATTCATAACTTCTGAAGTTTATTTTATCAGAAGTTAATCATTTTTCAGAAAAATATTCCCATACTAATGTTTTGTTCATCAGTAGTTTCTCTCTTGTTTGTTTTTCAGAAGTTTTCAGACTTAAAAACAGATGTAAGTGAAAAATGAAAATATGTGCAGAAAAATAAAAAGAAACACTTACAAATTTAGCATCCCAAGCATGGATACTAACTTCTGAAATGTTGATGTGTCAAGGGGTTTAGTGAATATGTCAGCTATTTGATTAGCTATTGCTACATGTTTCACTTCAATCTTGCCTTTTTCATAGCAATCTCTTATAAAATGATACCTGATTTCAATATGTTTGGTTTTTGAAAACTGAACAGGATTTTGAATGATGCTAATGGCAGATTTGCTGTCTACAAGCAATGGTGTCTTGGTCTCTTTGATTCCATAATCAAGAAGTTGATATTGGAGCCATTGTATCTGTGATGTACAACTTGCAGCTGCAATGTATTTAGCTTCAGCAGTTGAAGTTGCAACAGATGTTTGTTTCTTTGATTGCCAGGACACTAGACAGTTTCCCAAGAATTGACAATCACCAGATGTTGATTTTCTTGACATTTTACACCCTGCATAGTCACTATCTGAAAAGGCTGATAACTTGGTATTGCTTGAAGCAGGATACCAAATTCCAAGTGTTGGAGTTCCTTTCAGATATCTGAAGATTCTTTTGACTGCAATTAGGTGTAATTCCCTAGGAGCTGATTGATATCTAGCACAGACACATGTTGAAAACATAATATCTGGTCTAGAAGCAGTTAGATATAAAAGGGAACCTATCATACATCTATACATGGTTTGATCAACCTGTTTTCCTTGATCATCCGGTTCAACTTGTGTGGTTGGTGTCATGGGAGTGGAACATGATTTACAGTCTTGTAAAGAAAATTTGTTTAATAATTCTTTAACATATTTTGATTGATTTATAAAAGTTCCATTTGTTTGTTGTTTAATTTGCAATCCCAGAAAGTACTGCAGTTCTCCCATTGTACTCATCTCAAATTTTGATTGCATGAGTTTCTTAAATTCATCACACAGTTTTGTGTTTGTTGAACCAAATATGATGTCATCAACATATATTTGAACAAGTAAGACATGATTTCCAACTTGTTTTATGAAAAGAGTTTTATCAATGGAGCCTCTTGTGAAGTTATTTTTTAGTAGAAAGTTAGAAAGTGTTTCATACCAGGCTCTTGGAGCCTGTTTGAGCCCATAAAGAGCTTTGTCTAGTTTGTACACCCACTCAGGATGAGAAGGATCCTCAAACCCAAGTGGCTGACAGACATACACTTCCTCTTTTATTTTTCCATACAAAAATGCACTTTTAACATCCATTTGAAAAACTATGATTTTGTTGAAAATGGCATAGGCCAGAAATAACCTGATGGCTTCAAGCCTTGCAACTGGAGCAAAGGTTTCATCATAATCAATTCCTTCTTCTTGAGAGTAACCTTGTACTAACAGTCTTGCCTTGTTCTTTATAATCATACCAGCCTCATCTTATTTGTTCCTAAAAACCCATCTTGTGCCAATTGGTTGCTTGTTTGGTGGTAAGGGACAGCTGTGACATCCGTCACTTTTTCATTATATATATATATATTTATATAATAATAATAATAATAATAATAATAAATAATGATAATAATGATATTATTAATAATAAAAAAAAAAAATCTGATTTGTTGGTTGTATTATCCTAAACAAGTTGTAGCCCAAACCAAACCCACCTTATAATTTTCAGCCACTATGTAGCCCACAACCAGCCCACCAACTGATTCGGCCCACCACCCTTAGTCCGGCCCACTACCCTTCTCCTCTCACCCTCTTATCTGTTTTAAAAGAAAAAAAAAACTGCTGATGCCGCTACTCGAACCCGGATCAGACTCAACACAACCACACGCCACAACCACCTGAGCCAAGGGCTCATATCTGATTTAACCCCAACTCATAAAGTATATATACACACATGTAAAGCTGTCTGTCTTCCTTTCCTTCTTCGCTGCACATTGTGCCGAACCAAACACCCTCCTTAAACTTTGCATTGACCAATAATCGGGGCAAATATGGAAACCATGATTAATGTGCTTGACACAACTTGGACCATACGCGTTTACACACTGAATTGACTCCTTAACGGCCCTTAATTGAAGCTTTTTACGCGTATTATCTTAAAGGTGGGTCAAAGATTCCTATAATTACAAACCCGAGTGTTAGCCTATAAATTGGACCTCCCTACACCTTCACCAATCGCCGAATAACATTCTCACACCTCCAATTTCTGTTACAACGTAATATTAAAGCCTTTGATCGTCCTTTTTGACGTTTTCATTGACCAAGCCTAATACCCGATCCTAAGTCGTGTAAGTTCTCTTTTTTTTTGTGGGTTTCAATGATCGGTCCATCGTGAACAATAGCCCCAAAGATTCAGGGGCTATTGGACACGAATTGTTTGATTATGGAAAGCTAGGGCTCGAATCTCTTGATTTGGGGAAGAACACCTTAGACAGATAACATATATAAATTTTTAGAACAGAAGATGAACAAATAACTGATCCAGACCAGCTGGTGTAGCCCCTGCCCTTAAAACATGAACCGGCCTGGGGGCCAAGGTTCGAGTCCCACCATGACCATTTTTTTTTTGTGATATTCTTTTATTCTTATATTTTCTTAATTCTTTTTAAAATCGTTTTAAAATACCAAAACCCTTTTATAAATTCTACAAAAATTATATCATGTTGATCTGAGATAAAAGTTCAACATCCAATTTTTTAGTTTTCAAAAATTTATTTATTTAATATATATAATAAATAAATCAAGTTTATTCTATTTTATTTATAAAAATCTATAAATATATCAAAACGATCTTATTAATTTCCACAAAAATTATCCTAAGTTTTTATAACATTAAGCTTTTCAGAAATGATTTTTATTTCAGAAAAATCATTTATTTTATATTTTTAATCAATTTTTGTTAGATTTAATCATAATTAAATCATAATAAATTCAATTTTCATTATTTTTGCATCAAAATTTTATATAAATTATTTCTAACTATTTAGAACAGAAATACAATTTTTAATTCGGAAATTCTTTGATTTTAATATTTTTTAGATATTAAAATCATATTTTGACAATTTGAAATAATTTGATTAAATATTCTCTTTTCAAGAAAATAATTTTATAAAAATTATTTTCATACTTAAAACCTCATGTTGTGATTATATTCAACTTAAAATTTTACAAAAAGACTTTTATTTATTTATTTACTAAATTTCTTATATTTAATAAGTAATTTGTTTATTAAACAAATAAACGTTTATTCCCAATTCGAAACCCTAGAGTTCCATGTATCCTAGAGTTATTCCTTACACATTATTAAATTCCTTAGGTTGATTCTTTGGAATATTTCCAACGCATAATTTGTTGTCCAGTTCCATTACAAGCTATTACGTAAACAGTGAGTATTCCTACCCCTTTTTGCTTTTATACATTTTTGGGGTGTTACATGTACACTATTACAATTTCAAATACAAGTTTACATTTTTAACAATACAATTCTAGTACTATGTGCATTGCTTACAACGTGCTTTATGCTTAGACAATACATGTGGATTACATTTGTACTTAGTGAAATCATTAACATGGTACAAGCCGACCTTAACATTGGATAGCGCTATTTGGATTGACAACCCGCCTAGATTGATTCTCCCCCTTTTTCATCGGAGAATCCGTGGCCAGTGTTAAGTTATCATCCATTTATTGGTTGAGTACACTACAGTTCATACAGTACATTATACAGTCACAGGGTTGATTTCGCTCATTTGTATGATACATAGTTTACATATTTGCACTGTAGCTTGCACTTGAATTGTATAACTTTTTAACCTACTATATATATCAAATCTAGGAATGCTCACCAACATTTCATATGTTGACCAAATCTATTTTGTACATGTTTCAGGTGCAGTTTGATCTAGTGCTTTAGCATGGAACATTTAGTGCTTTATTTTAATTCAGTTATTTCAATATTTACATTTCATTTAGACAATGTATTTTCCATTTCCATGTAAAACAATTTTGATTATTCAATAATATTTACATTTTAGTACCATGAGCTTTTGAACAATCGTCACTACGTGGCACCTCGATGATTCCGCCATCGGTTGGGGTGTTACAGATTGGTATCAGAGCCATGGTTATAGGGAATTAGGTTATTAGATAAAATGACCTAGACTATAACCGAACTTTAACTTGCATGCATAATATTTCCTGAATTACCCTACCCCTCATTTCCCTCTACTTTCCTTCTTCTATCTTTCCCTTCTTCTCTCTCTCCATTCTTCTCATCTTTCATCATGGTGCATAGAGATGGTGTCCTACAAAGAGTGGAAAGCCTACATCACCATGGAACAGGAGTAGTACCTTTCTATGAAGACACTCTTAGACATAATACCTACTCTTATTTTACTCCTTCAAAGTTGTTGAACTTTAATGAGTGTGATAAGGACACGTGCAATCTGGAAGGGTGGACGCCTGTACACTGGGTTTTCTGGCATAGGCAAGTATAGCGCATAAATCCATTTACGGACCTGTTATGCTTACCTGGGGATTCCTGGAGTGAGTGTCCACTTATAGGCTAAAGCACGTCTTCTTTGATCACCATTGGGTTCAATTCCTTTGAAAAGTCAACGTTCTTGTTGGGCTTTACAGCTAGACAAGGGCACTCCAAGCATTTTATGCAAGCTTTTTCAATAATACTCTCTCGGTTCATATACAATATTTTGTATTTTCATATATTGCTTACAAGTTCATACTTTCATAACCATCTATGGATTTCACAATCACACTTCACCTTACCCTCTTAGCCACTTTTTAAATATTCAACACCCTACCCAAATCATATTATTTCTTTTCTCCATATGTTATTTATTTTAAAAACTATAACCTCATACTTTAGCACAAACTAAAGATTTCTAAAACTAGTTTTATTACCTAGCAACTTTACAAAGTACATATTTTCCTCGAACTTAAATTCAATTGATTATTTATTGACGTAACAAACGATTTTCTATATAATATTTTAAACTATTACAAAGCCTACTTAGCTTGTACTATTTAACAACTTTTGCCTTATGTACAAAACCAAATTTTGAAAATATTTATTTTTTTTGGAATAATATCTAGTCTCTAGATTCTCCATCAACACTCACCCATTTTCAACTTGTTCAAATTTTTACAATATTTGGTATATACCACAATCATGTTTTCTTATACACTTGATTATAACTTTTGATCCAAACCTCAAAATTTACACTGCTACATAATCTCCTTACTATAAAAAAAAAAACTCTTTATCAACTATCTTCACATTCTCTCACAACCTTGATTCTGCTTCAAGATTTTTCATCATCTTCTCAAGAACTAAATTCATATCCTTCACCTTCTCACACATAAGCTAGTTACCCATGCTAATCAAACTACTAAAAACCTGATACTTAATTCTACAGGATTTTTCCAAAACATCATTGTTTATGAAACTTGATTTTCCCTTAATTTGACTATTCACTGTACATTTAATTATTCATGATACTCGTGTTTTCATTTTCTTGATCTTATTATCATTTTGTACCCAATTATGACATACTCATAGGCATATAACATCTAGAGATTTCCTTGCATGCTATTATGTACGAACACAAATTGGTAATCTATCATATTGGTTACGTTATCGTACACTTACATTTATTTGAAACGTTTAGACTTGATACTTGATTTTACAGAGCATTTCTAAGAAAACATCATTGCTTATTATATGAAACTTGATTTTTCCTTTAACTTGACTATTCATTGAACATCTAATTATTCATGATACTCGTACAACATTTAATTATTCATGATAACACTTACACTTAATGGTTGTAGTACTTACAAACTTGCTTGCATAAACTTGCTATCAATTTGCAATCTATGTGAATAATAATTGTTGCACTTAATAGAGGTCATCATGCCTTTTTCAACAGTCGGGAGAGGCCCTACAACCTGCTCCACGACTGGTGGAGGCTATCGAACATACTCAACGATTGGTAGAGGTCACTATGCCTTTTCAAACAGTCGGGAGAGGCCCTACAACCTACTCCACGGCTGGTGGAGGCTATCGAACCTGCTCAACAATCGGTGGGATCATAGAAGGACATAAAACCCTAATGTAAGGTAAATTGATGATTCCGGTCCGGAACGTAATCATGAATTTACAGGTACCTTAGGGTAGTGTGAAATTCTAGTTTTTGGTAGGCGTCCAATACGTTTTCAAGGTATCAAAGGTGTGGTGGGTTAGCTGCGGTACACCCTGTATACAAACACTAATGATGCATTGAAAATGAGACTGGAAGTCGGACCAGGAACAAGCTTTGTTTACTTGATAGTACATTTAGTGTTTCTATAGTCAGTCAACTCGTACATTTATCATAGAATTCCTAAAACTTGAAACTTAGTGAATTACTAGATTCTTATTCTCCTTATTATTCGAGACGAACCTAATCCAATCAAACCTCATATCCAAATCATTCGAACTTTCCAAACCACAGTTATCTTAATTTTTACCCAAGCATCCATAACCCTATGTTTCTAATAACTTCGGGACGAAGTTTCTAAAAGTAGGGGATGCTGTGACATCCGTCACTTTTTCATTATATATATATATATATATATATATATATTTATATAATAATAATAATAATAATAATAATAAATAATGATAATAATGATATTATTAATAATAAAAAAAAAAATCTGATTTGTTGGTTGTATTATCCTAAACAAGTTGTAGCCCAAACCAAACCCACCTTATAATTTTCAGCCACTATGTAGCCCACAACCAGCCCACCAACTGATTCGGCCCACCACCCTTAGTCCGGCCCACTACCCTTCTCCTCTCACCCTCTTATCTGTTTTAAAAGAAAAAAAAAACTGCTGATGCCGCTACTCGAACCCGGATCAGACTCAACACAACCACACGCCACAACCACCTGAGCCAAGGGCTCATATCTGATTTAACCCCAACTCATAAAGTATATATACACACATGTAAAGCTGTCTGTCTTCCTTTCCTTCTTCGCTGCACATTGTGCCGAACCAAACACCCTCCTTAAACTTTGCATTGACCAATAATCGGGGCAAATATGGAAACCATGATTAATGTGCTTGACACAACTTGGACCATACGCGTTTACACACTGAATTGACTCCTTAACGGCCCTTAATTGAAGCTTTTTACGCGTATTATCTTAAAGGTGGGTCAAAGATTCCTATAATTACAAACCCGAGTGTTAGCCTATAAATTGGACCTCCCTACACCTTCACCAATCGCCGAATAACATTCTCACACCTCCAATTTCTGTTACAACGTAATATTAAAGCCTTTGATCGTCCTTTTTGACGTTTTCATTGACCAAGCCTAATACCCGATCCTAAGTCGTGTAAGTTCTCTTTTTTTTTTTGTGGGTTTCAATGATCGGTCCATCGTGAACAATAGCCCCAAAGATTCAGGGGCTATTGGACACGAATTGTTTGATTATGGAAAGCTAGGGCTCGAATCTCTTGATTTGGGGAAGAACACCTTAGTCAGATAACATATATAAATTTTTAGAACAGAAGATGAACAAATAACTGATCCAGACCAGCTGGTGTAGCCCCTGCCCTTAAAACATGAACCGGCCTGGGGGCCAAGGTTCGAGTCCCACCATGACCATTTTTTTTTTGTGATATTCTTTTATTCTTATATTTTCTTAATTCTTTTTAAAATCGTTTTAAAATACCAAAACCCTTTTATAAATTCTACAAAAATTATATCATGTTGATCTGAGATAAAAGTTCAACATCCAATTTTTTAGTTTTCAAAAATTTATTTATTTAATATATATAATAAATAAATCAAGTTTATTCTATTTTATTTATAAAAATCTATAAATATATCAAAACGATCTTATTAATTTCCACAAAAATTATCCTAAGTTTTTATAACATTAAGCTTTTCAGAAATGATTTTTATTTCAGAAAAATCATTTATTTTATATTTTTAATCAATTTTTTTTAGATTTAATCATAATTAAATCATAATAAATTCAATTTTCATTATTTTTGCATCAAAATTTTATATAAATTATTTCTAACTATTTAGAACAGAAATACAATTTTTAATTCGGAAATTCTTTGATTTTAATATTTTTTAGATATTAAAATCATATTTTGACAATTTGAAATAATTTGATTAAATATTCTCTTTTCAAGAAAATAATTTTATAAAAATTATTTTCATACTTAAAACCTCATGTTGTGATTATATTCAACTTAAAATTTTACAAAAAGACTTTTATTTATTTATTTACTAAATTTCTTATATTTAATAAGTAATTTGTTTATTAAACAAATAAACGTTTATTCCCAATTCGAAACCCTAGAGTTCCATGTATCCTAGAGTTATTCCTTACACATTATTAAATTCCTTAGGTTGATTCTTTGGAATATTTCCAACGCATAATTTGTTGTCCAGTTCCATTACAAGCTATTACGTAAACAGTGAGTATTCCTACCCCTTTTTGCTTTTATACATTTTTGGGGTGTTACATGTACACTATTACAATTTCAAATACAAGTTTACATTTTTAACAATACAATTCTAGTACTATGTGCATTGCTTACAACGTGCTTTATGCTTAGACAATACATGTGGATTACATTTGTACTTAGTGAAATCATTAACATGGTACAAGCCGACCTTAACATTGGATAGCGCTATTTGGATTGACAACCCGCCTAGATTGATTCTCCCCCTTTTTCATCGGAGAATCCGTGGCCAGTGTTAAGTTATCATCCATTTATTGGTTGAGTACACTACAGTTCATACAGTACATTATACAGTCACAGGGTTGATTTCGCTCATTTGTATGATACATAGTTTACATATTTGCACTGTAGCTTGCACTTGAATTGTATAACTTTTTAACCTACTATATATATCAAATCTAGGAATGCTCACCAACATTTCATATGTTGACCAAATCTATTTTGTACATGTTTCAGGTGCAGTTTGATCTAGTGCTTTAGCATGGAACATTTAGTGCTTTATTTTAATTCAGTTATTTCAATATTTACATTTCATTTAGACAATGTATTTTCCATTTCCATGTAAAACAATTTTGATTATTCAATAATATTTACATTTTAGTACCATGAGCTTTTGAACAATCGTCACTACGTGGCACCTCGATGATTCCGCCATCGGTTGGGGTGTTACAACAGATTTCCCAAACCTGTTGCTTTTTGAATTGAAGCAACTCATCTTGCATGGCTTGCACCCAATTGTTGTCTTTGAGGGCTTCTTGGTACTTCTTAGGTTCCAACTGAGAAATAAATGCTGAGAAGAAGCAAAAGTTGGAAAGCTGGTTTCTTGTAAGAATACCTGATGCAATATCACCCATGATTTGTTCAAGTGGATGATCTTTGTGTTCGATCAGTTGTTGTAAACCACTGACAGGTGTAGGTGGCTCTTGTACTTCATCAAACAAACCACTGAGGTTTATAATGTCTGGTTCAGCAGTTTCAGTGTCTTCAGTAGTTTTAGGTGCTGAAGCAGATGTTTGAGTTTGTACATCAGCAGTTCTTGAATCAGAAGTTTGTGAAACTTCTGATGGTTTGGAAGTTGACTTAATGACTGTATTAGGAGTCCATGGTGCTGGATCCTCATCATCAAACCTCTGATCACCATAATAAGTAGGTTTAGATGAAGTAACAGTCTTTTCAGGTCCGAAATGAAAACTGTCAAGATCAAAAAGTTCAGCAGGATGTGCTGGAATAAGAGTGAGTTTTGACTCATTGAACTTGACATTCAGTGTTTCTTCTACTATCCTGATTCTTGAGTTAAAAACCTTGTAGGCTTTCCTAGTGGAAGAGTAACCAAGAAAGTAACCTGAATCAACTTTGGCAGCAAACTTTGAAATAGAGTCTTTGATGTTTAGAATGAAACATTGACATCCAAAAGCCCTGAAAAAGGAGATAAGGGGCTTTATGCCATGAAGAACTTCATAGGCAGTCTTGGAGTGTATCTTGTTGACAAGGACTCTATTTTGAACATAACATGCAGTGTTAACTGCTTCAGCCCAGAAATACAATGGTAGGCCTGAATCAGCTAACATTGTTCTTGCTCCTTCAATTAAGGTTCTGTTCTTCCTTTCTACTACACCATTTTGTTCAGGAGTTTTGGGAACACTGTATTGTCTAATAATCCCTTTAGACAAACAAAATTCATCCAGAGTTTTGTTCCTGAACTCTGTCCCATTGTCACTTCTAATGGCTTTGACAGACAGAGAATATTGTTTCTCTACTTGTAGAATGAAGAACTTGATGATTTCAGCAGCCTCATCCTTGGAAAATAAGAAGAATACCCATGTAAATCTTGAATAGTCATCAATGATGACCAAGCAGTACTTCTTCTTACCAAGGCTCATGATTTTTACAGGCCCAAATAAGTCCATATGAAGTAGTTGAAGACATGCAGTTGTTTTTGATTCTTTAATAGACTTATAGGAGGACTTATGCTATTTTCCCTTCAAACAGGATACACAGTGTTCTTGACACTGGTATACCTTCAAAGGTAGACCTCTGACCAAGCCCATTTTTGTGACTTTATTTATAGTTTTAAAGTTCACATGGCCAAGTCTCCTGTGCCAGAGATCAGTCTCTGAAGTTGATGCCTTTGAGAAGAAACAGGCAGTGTTGTTCAGTACTTTGTCCTTTTCAATGTCCACTGCATAGACATTGCCACATCTTTTGGCTATCAACAAAGTATGATCTTCAATGATCTTCTCTATCAACTTCTGGCCTTCTGGTGATATGATCTTGCATGTTGTCTTTGTGAAAAAGGAAGAATATCCTTTATCACACATTTGTGACACACTCAGCAAGTTGTACTCAAGGTTTTTAACCAGATTGACCTTGTCAAACTGTATTTTGCTAGAGGAGACATTGCCATGTCCTAGCACATATCCATTAGCATTGTTCCCAAAGGATACAGATCCTTCTCTTTGACTGATAAAATTGTTTATCAGGTATCTGCATCCAGTCATGTGCATTGAGCCTCCACTGTCAACATACCAAATGTTATTTAAGCCTCTGGAAACTCTGTGCACAAGATAGCAAATTAGTTAGTTTTGGGAACCCAAGCCAGTTTGGCTTTGGGTTTGCTCTTGAGAAGATTTACAGTTTGTTCTTGACCAAGTTGAGGAATCCATGTCTTTTTGGCAATGGATTTTTCATTAAGAGCAATGGTGGTATCCTTTTGAGGACCACCATCAACTTTGGTCATCAGTAGTTATACCATGATTATGAGATCTTTAATCTCAGCAGTTTGTGAAACTGCTGATGATTTAGGTCTAACTACTGAAAGAGAATTTTGAGAAAAAGATTTTTGTTGAGATTTTGTCTTTTTCTGAGAAAAGGTGTTTACTGGTTGTTGTTTCCTGGGAGAAAAAGTTTCTACAAAATTATTTCAGATTTGTTTTCCCACAACCAGTTGTTGAATTTTCTTGTTGTACTGAATACCTTTTCTGTATCTGCAAAATTCTGTCTTGTGGTTGAACAGACCACAGATTTCACATTCTTTTGTCTTTTCTTTTAAAGACAAGTTTCTGACTGTATTGATTGGTTTTAGGTCATCAGTAGTTTTCAGGTTCTCAACTCCTGATGTAGTTGAAACTACTGATGGCTTAATGTCACATTTTATCAGTACTTCTGAAGAACTTTCTTTGTGAGTTTTTAGAAAGTTTTCATGGAAAGATGTGCATTCTTTCTCTTCAGAAGTTTCACTTGAAACAATTTTTCTCCCATCTTCAGTAGTTTTGGGGGAAAAATCTGTTGGTGTTTCAGTGTGATTGTACCCTATGCCAAACCTAACATTTGAAGCACTTTGTTTGTTTAGCAATAGTTGGTACCCCTTACAAGATTCAACCCATTTTTCACAAGTGACCTTGTTATCAGCAAGCTCTTGTCTGACATCTCCTAGGTCATTTATCATGATTTTAATTTGTGCTTGGGTTTCAATAGCAGTGTTAGTTAATTTAGAAACTTCTTTTGTTTTTGCATCAAGTTTTCTTTCTAAATCACATTTCATTTGAGTGAATTTTCTCTCAGAGTTATTTGCTTTACCTTGTAAGTGCACATTAGTCTCTCTTATGAGAGCAAAAGATTCTTTACAAGAAGTTGAACAAAGTTTTGTCAAAGATTCTTTTGATACCTGTGACAAGGCAGATTTTGAGGTGCATCCCTCAAATGCCATCAAGGCAAAGTTCTTTCTGCCATTGTCAGGCTCTCCCCAGTTGATGTCAAACATTTTGTTGTCTGCATCAGGGTTACACTCAGTAGTGTCAAAAGGAAGACTGCTCCAGTCAACATACCCTGAAGTAAATAAACTTTGTTGTGAGGGTTGCTGAGTCTGTGGAGGTGGTTGAGCAGCTAGAAAGGGAGGGATTGATTGTTGGCTCTGCATCTGTTGAGTAGGCATCTGTACATATTGTACTTGTGGCACATATTGGTGTTGTGGAGCTTGTGCCTGTACAAAATGTGCACTCCCTTATGTTCCATTATTCCTGTTATAACTGGGGTTAAAATTATTTCCAAACTGAGATTGGTTAAAGCTAGAGCTTCTACACTCTCTAGCAAAGTGTCCCAACTTTTGACACTTGTGACATCTAAGTTTAGATTTGTCAAAACCAATTTTTGTGGAACTGTTGAGTCCTGGAAACTTCCTTCCTGACCTTTTGTAAAATTTGTTTGTTTTTATACTTAACATGGCCAGTTGGTGTAGAATATCCATTTCTTCCAAGTCATCACTGCTAAAATTTTTTAAATCATCCATGATAAAACACATGTTATCAGCAGTTTGACTAAAATCATTATTGTCATAACCTGGGAATGATCTTTCAGATAGCAGTTATGTCAATATGGTCAAAAGATCCAAAACTATTTGAACAAGTTGGTGAGTCTTGTCCCAATAGTGCTGTACTACCTGGTAGATAGTCATCAGCAGTTTTACCAGAACTTTGTAACTTTTTCTTTTGATCAATTTCTCTTTCAAAAGTAAGTAATCTCCCATGTAATTTTGTAAGAGTGAGGGAGCTAAAGTCTGGTGAAGATCTTAAGACTATAGAGTATGTTTCCCATTTTCAGGTAAAGACCTTAAAAATCTATGAAGCATAGATACAGTTGTGTAGGTCTGACCATTTAATTTTAGCTCAGATATTAATGAGGAGAATCTTTCAAATTGTTGTGTTAAAGTTTCCCCATTAATGTGAGCAAAAGTTTCATATTGTTGAGCCAGGATTTCTCTGGTGTTGGCAATCACCTCTTCAGTTCCTCCAAACTGTTCTTTAAGGCAGTCCCAAAGCTCTTTAGCACTATCACAATGTAATAGGCCAGAGTAGATTTCATTTGGGAGTGCCATTGCCAACATAGAGAAAGCTTTAGCATCAAGCTCAAGTTTTAGGAAATCATCATCTGTATAGTCTTTTGGGTCTTTTGGTATTTCTTCTTTAGTTTCAAGATTGATATTTACTGGTTTATGAGGACCATATATCACAGATTTCCAGCAACCTGTGTTGGTCTGTGATAAGGTATGTGCCATTCTCCTTTGCCAGATATTATATTCATTTCTTACTAGCATAGCAGGTTTGTTGGCAGAACCAATATTATGAGGATCCATTTTAAAGAGTATTGATTTGTCAAATATCTCTTAAAGTGATGGATGTTGATAAAAGTGAACTTTTAATCCTTTATTGAATATCAATAAGAGCCTGTGTCTGATTCTCAATGTGTTAGATTGATATGTGATCAGATAAACCAGTGCTCTGATACCAATTGTTGGATCAGTATTGCTCTTTGTATGAACTTGCTAGTGAACACTTAAGTGTCTAGCAAGTTCTTTTATCAGTTACAGCACAACGGAATGTTTTAATTAGTTAAAGCTACACTTATCAACAGGAGTTATTACTCCCCTTGGATGTTTGATAAAACTAAAGACAAGTATTTAATGAGAATCTAAGTATTGAATGAGAATGAATACTTAAACAGATTCTCAGTAAATGAAATGGAAATAACAATGATAAGCTTTGAAGGATTTCTGTATTAAAAATCAATGACTAAAACAGAGGGATGAACCCATCTATTTATAGACTTTACAAATACATGAACCTTGCCAATAAGCAAGTTCAGAGACAAGTTGCAACAAGTTGCAATCTTGGAACTTGTACAAAAAGTTAAAGTAATACTAAACTAATAAACTACTGAAACATAAGGCGGTGGAAAGATTCTTGAACAAGTGCTGATGAATGACAAACTACTGATGAGTAGTTTGTCTTCAGTAGTTCTTCAGTGAACTGTCTGGTTTGGACTTCAGAACTTCTGATGCATTTCTTCTTCAGTACTTGTAGAATCCTTCTTCAATACTTTTGTCTTCTTTCTTCAGTAGTTCTATACTTAGAATATTTTTGACAGAAGTGAATTAGACTTAGGTTTCCAAAAGTGGTTTCACCAATCCTCTTTGTCCTAACACTTGTGCACACTTTTCTTACCTCACACAACTGCCTATCCTTTCTCTATATGGTATCTCTCAAATAATTAATTAATTAATTTAATAATAATGAGGTGGCATTCACAGCACACACTTCTTCAATTTTAATGGCACGATCTTTTCACATGTACTCTTTCTTGGCTGGATGAATGGATTTGAAATTGAGTCACTTGAATTACCAATGGTATCATTTTCATTCACAACAGGCTACCACAACCGTTCCGGCTCCCGTACGAGTCAGAACCAACGCCGAACAACTTTTCACTCTGGTTTGTTTCATCATTGCGCGACAAGGTAATGGCTAAACCCAAAACATGCCAGATTTATCTAACGGTTTAGTTGTAGAGTAAAATGTGATCAAACTTGGAGGCAATGTTCCCAGTTTCCACACAGTTCGGTTTTCGTTCTGCAAAATAAATCCCAATCCTTAGTTATAAAAATCATCCAACTTGGTCGGTACAAGCACTTAGTAATACAAAAATATATGTTACGATGACACCTATAAGAAAGTTGGTTATCACAATTTAACAAGAGCAGTACCCTTCATCTAATGATCATGAATGTTACCAAGAGGTTATGTGCTCAAACCTACGCAATACGCTTTGTGTACAAGATTTGAGATGATAAAGATAAAACATCCAAACCTTAAAGCAACTTTTGCCCATCATCATTTGTTTAAGTAATCTTTAGACAAGATTAACTGAAAACTTGAATAAGGTATTCTAATAGCTTAACAATAATACCTTCTCTCTCTATTTTACTAAGGGGTGTGTGGTTTGGGTTTTTATAATATGTGGACTTAGATGGTTTTAATAAAACCATGTTTGTATCACGTGGTTTTGTGTATGTGTTTTCTTAGTACGTGATGTGGATGGTATAAGCGGTTGACTCCATTTGGCATAAGGGGTTCTTTAAATTTGGTTTTTTGAAAATGCTTATTATGCCTTTGTGGATCGGTTGATAGGATTATCTATCGCCCACTTTGATAAAAGAAAGTAAGATAATTTTACATTTATCTCAACTTCTATTTCAGTGTGCTTTTTTATGTTATTCAATTTGTATGTTGATTGTTTTTTACTTAATGTTATGGATCTGTATGTGAAAGTACATCATACAAAATGGTTAATTCGATCTTGCAATCAGTTAAATTTCCTGCCGTCAGAATAAGTTACTGTGGCAAATTAGTTATTTTTTCTAAAGTAAAAGAAAAGGTTACATTCATAAAACTTGATGACAAGTTTGAAGCCATATCCAGGGAACTACTCATTGCTTCAAAAGATGCAATGACTCACACGATGCAAGAAGGCGACACGGAGAATCCTTGTGGAACAAGGTAACAACACCAAACAGCCACCTCAATGAAAGCTTATCGACACCAACCTCCACACTACATCTTGACATAAGCATACCCCAAATTGATCACAACATTGTGCTAGGACATTCAAAGGGTTCATTGTAATATATCTAATGCACACCTTCAGTATATTGTTCTTCTTTTTGTGTCGCACTAACAAAAGGTCATTACTTAGATTTTCCAACCGAGCGACAATCATTGCCACCTGACTATGTACCCATTAGTGATGACACATCGATTAGACAAGATAACAACATAATGCAGGCAGGAACCTCCTACCTTGATATGGACCTAAAGATGCCCCCTCCAGATCACAACGATACGCCTGAAGATTCGGAAGGTTCATTTCAATTGACCTACCCCACATTTTTCATTAATTGTTTGGATTTTGTATTTGCACTAACAATATGTCATTACTTAGGTTCCCTAGCCAACAAACATCGATTGATACTTAACTTCCCAAACCATTTTGTCGGCGCTTCGAATCAAGAAGAAAATAACATAGAGGATATATACCACTTCGTATACATTGGCATACCCACGGCCTATCATCTCCTCAGGGAACAACGCCCATGTCGTCATTTCGGAGCCACACGTTTCCAATATGAATTCCTGAAAATTTGTTGCATGAATGGAAAGACAGTATTGGCGAACCACCGAATTCCAGACAAATTACACTAACTATTCACATCCCAAGAAGAAATAGGTAGGGTTTTTAGAAAACAATATTCGGGAATACAACACAAACTTCTCCTTCACATCGATGGAAGTCTCATAAGACACGTCAATGGCTAACATAAGAAATGGCGTATACACGTTCTGAGCTCATAAGGGAATATACCACAAAATTGACCAATTAGTATCACGTGATGGGAAACCCATGTATTTACAGTTGTAATTTTATGATCCAGATAATGAGTTAGACGATTGCCTTCAATGGCCAAATTTGGATCGCAATATCACCGAGGTCCTCACACGTGTTCTTTCCAACAACCCATATGTCACGACATTTCGAAGTCTCTCAGATCTAGGGCCATTAGATAATTACAGGGTCACTTTGAATGCATCAATCAAACTTGACCAATGTGTCTACAACCGACCCACCACATCCGAGGTAGCTGGTATTTGGGTAGAAGGTAACGACGATATCACATCACACAAAAGAAGCATTGTCGTCTATGGGAGGCCCGACTAACCGCAGACTATACAACCATACAAAAGTTGCTACGGCTTCCTCTCATATCCTTTAGTTTTTTTCACATAGTGAGCCGGTCCCACGCCAAGGAGTTGAACCTAATGCTACATATGATAATGAACAAGAAAGTGATGAAGACGACACAGAAGGTACATACGCATCCTCATCCTACTTACACACACACATACACACAGAAAACCAGCCATACGTGTAGTATTTGTTAGTGATTGCTAACTTGATCTCTGATGTCGTGTGGTTTTAGTGACTGAAACTTCTTTTTCATAAAATAGAAAGTTCTCGGTGGAAATACAAAAAACTTGGTGAAAAAGGTAATTAAGTCAAAAGTTTGAGGTGGGACACTTTTCAAGTTTTAAATTTATAAAATAAAAAGATAAATGCTAATCGTTCTAAACCCACACAATAGGCAAGTGTACCTATCGAGTATAGTATAGACATAAGCAAGTACCGAGTATCGAACCCTAAGACACGACTTTCCCTACTCAGTTTTAAGTTGCTAAAGTAAACTAAAGATAAATAAAAGTGAGAGATAACAAAAGTATCCAGGAAGAAACACAATGTCCAAAGAAAAGTGTTGCTTGGGGATCCAACTTGTCTTGGTACAGATTAACAATAAACGTTCAACTAATTGATGTGTCCAAGATGTGCATTACCGCATAATTATAAAGACGATTTGTGTTCTCATTTGTTATTGTGAGGGTCTCCCTACCCCGGTAAGCTCACCTCTTAACAGAGATGGAATGATCACTCAAAATTGTACATGTCCAACCCCGAATAACCTAACTCCCAATGTTGCGATATAGACATCTAAAAAAACTCTAAACTTTTATGAATAACTTGCTGGCGGCCGGAGCATGGCCGAACAAGCTACCACTTGACATCATAGAGGAGTCATGGTTGTCCCGCTCACGCTCATCCCCTACTTGAATTAATTAACTTTTCAAAAAGTGATTGGCCTATTACTAATTGTGCTGCAATATAGTAATGGAAGAGAATGAAGACCGTTCGCTTCCAACACAAGTTCACCAATTCTTGGTCTACGCCAAAGCTAACACATAGACCATGAAGCTAAGTCGCACGACCAAGTCCTGGCTTATCACTAGGACCAAGTATAAAGACTGTACCGACCCTAAGTGAGATTTTGATAGTAGAGAATTAAGCCACAAAGTGTGAGTGTTTCCAAACACAAATGAGCCAATCACTACACGTGGAATTAGGTTAGCTTACAAGTGCGTGGGTTGTTACACACCACAGGTACACTCATAAGTCCATCCACTTCCTATCAAAACACCCACAAGAACAAATACTAGATGATTAATTAGTTAGATCGTCAAACAATGTTAGAGTAGAAAGAATTAAATGAGAACACAAAACATCACTCAATAAACATAAATTATGTTGGATCAGTAATGCTCTTGATGTATTGCTTGCTAGTGAACACTTATGTGTTTAGCAAGTTCAATCAGATTTGCACAGTGGAATGATTAAGTAAAGTTACACTATCAACAGGAGTTATTACTCCCCTGGATGTTTGAAAAACTAAAGACAGGTTTAATGAGAATCTAAGTATTGAATGTGAATGATAATAAATACTCAAATAGATTCTCAATAAATGAAATGGAAAGAACAATAATAAGCTTTGAAGGATCTCTGTTTTCAATAAAAATCAATGTCTAAAATAGAGGATTGAACCCATCTATTTATAGACTTTACATATGCATGAACCTTGCCAAAAAGCAAGTCTGTAACAAGTAGCAACAAGTTGCATTCTTGGAACTTGTTCAAACAGATAAAGTAATATTAAACTAATAAACTACTGAAACATAAGTCGGTCAAAAAGATTCTTGTACAAGAGCTGATGAATGACAAACTACTGATGAGTAGTTTGTCTTCAGTAGTTCTTCAGTGAGCTGTCTGGTTAGACTTCAGAACTTCTGATACTTCTTCTTCAGTACTTGTTGAATCATTCTTCAGTACTTTAGTCTTCTTTCTTCAGTAGTTCTATACTTAGGATATTTTGCAGAAGTGAATTAGACTAAGGTTTACAAAAGTGGTTTCCTCAATCCTTTTTGTCCTAACAATTATATAATCCATACCAAGATAGTCTTCATCCTAGCAACACTCTACAAACCTAGCCAAGAAATGGCATTACAATAAGCTCACTAGATAGGTTTTGATATGAAAACATGGTGAGGGTTGCTAAAGGATTTAGAGGTTTTTTTTTTTTTTGATGATTTTATGTGGTTTCTCTCAAAGCTCACACTTTCTAAGTGTTTATGGAGTGATCCGAAACTCTAAATGTCACTTACAAGACCCTAAGATAGCATAAATGTTGGAGAGATTCGGGTGGAATGGGATGCCAATGATGAGTGAAGGTCTCCTTTTATAGAGCTTCCAGGGGGTGCACGCCCATGCTCCAAGGTGTGCACGCCGTGCTCAACAGTCGGGTACTGTCCGTTGGTACTGAAAGTCCCTCAGAGCATACTTTGTCCCTTGCACGCCCGAGCACCTTGATTTCTTCATCTAGATGGCTGAAAATGTTGAATGGTTGACTTTAGGCAGGAGCACGACCGTGCACAGTCTGCAACAATCTTCAAAGTCTTCAAAATCCTTCCCATTGTGCCAGTTTCCGCTTCTTTTTGCATGTTTACCTCCAAATGCCAGCAATTAACTCAAAGGAGCGATGAAGCTCTGTTTTGCAAAGATAAAGACACAAATACACACAAAAAGAGTGGTAACTATATGTATAAAACATGTATAAATGATGGCACATCATATCACCTCACACTTAGACGTTTGCCTGTCCCCAAGCAAACCATAGCTAGGCAACAACGGTAGAGTAAAAATAAGTGGGTGTAATATGACAAGTCACGAACAACCCACCTCCTAAGAGTCCCACCTACTAAATACATCCTTGGTAGATGTTCCGGATAGCCTTGGCGCGCCTAATCAAATGTCCCTCAAGTTTCTTACTTTATTGATTCCTCACCATTTCTGTTATTTCACTCGGGTGTTACTTAGGGGTGATCAGTCAGATTCAACCCAAGGCACGCACAGATCATAGGCTTGAGTGCAAATCAAATCTCCACCGCTGAATATGGGTGAGAAAATGTGAATCACAAGGTCTTTTATCGAGTGAAGATGATAAAGTCATGAATGGGTAGGATAGATGTCTACTGTCATGTCTGGATAGTGGGCTTGTGAAACTCCTCCCCCGAAGACTCATTACTCTGACGTCCCTACTTTACGAGCTGTTCGGTCTTCCACCTAATAATCCCCGCTAGGAATGTCCTAGGAATCAATCTTCAAATAGAGTTGTTTTCTTTAAGCCTGTTTATTGTGGAGCTTTTTCGACTTATTTCTCAAATTTTTTTTTTTTTTTGTAAAATGCTGCTTTCAGTGAAGCTTATTCTTTAGTACGATGCCTCTTCATGGCTATCTTCTCTCCTTTTGCCAAACGTCCTCGGTGGAAACCACGACACCACGACGTCTGGTCTATTCTCTTCATTCCAAGACTACCCAATAGTGTCACGATTGCCTTCAACCAGCTTCCTTTGCCAAAACCATGACAGGGGCTCGATGTGATGGAAGAAATGAAATAGGCTAATGCTCAATATGGGTGACTAGGTGAGGGTATATCTGTGAAAGGCTAATGAAAATGGAACGGGTGTATCCTAGGTGCCTTGATCATCTTCACACTCTCTCACCTCGCGTGCGGTCTCGAAATGTATAAGAGGCACAAGTTCTAACTATGACATGCCAAGGGTGAATATCTCTCATGGTCCAACTGAACGAGCAAGTGTGATATCTATATCAAAAGTGGGTGTGCTCAATAAGGCTTAAGATACTCACATGGAAAGGCCAGACTCACATTTATGAAGTAAAGACACCCTGAGTTAGTTCTTTTGGCCTTGCCAACACCTCCAATAATCCCCTATTCAAATCTTTGGGTGGACTCAAAGGGTTTGAAAAATGTTTTTAATTACTCTAAAAACGTTTTGAAAACTTTGCCTTAAACAGGTTTTGGTTTGCCAAGCTCAAGAGGTGGTAAAATTTATAAAATTTTATCACCTCACACCTAATTCTTTAGCATATTTTGAAATTATAGATTTATAAAAATTTTATGCTTAAAGAATCAAGTGGGACGTAGTTACGTCTTCTCCTAATAGGATTTCTGGAAGAAAGTTGTTCGAGCTAAAGTTGAGACTCAGGTTTTGAGAGAAAACACCTGGCATGGATATAACTAACTAAAACTAAAAACATAAAACTACTAACTAATAATAAACTACTAGGTCCTAGTGCCTAGAGGGCATACCTAACGGTTACAAGGAAGTAAAAGTGAACGATCATACCCGAGGGTCCTCAAATGCCTTTTCTTACCGTATGCACCCACACGTCGCTGTGACTCTAGCCCGTTTCTGGAAGAGCCACTCATTTGGGTCTTCGATGTCGTCATCTTCGTCCCCCTCTTGACCAGCAGGACCCCGGTTGTCACTTGGTCCGGTCATGCTAACCTTGGCTACTCGGTTGGCAACCTTTGTAACAGTGGCCGGAGTTTCAACCATGTTATCCTCTTCGTGGTCACCTTCGGTGATGCGAGAATCGTCTTTAAACTTAGGTGGTTCTCCGGTTGCCATTTTCAAGCTTAAAGATGGATTAGTTTTTTGTTCTAGCCAGTACGGATGGGGCCAATGAAGAAACAATGGTCTATCCTTAGATTAGGGAGGCTGAACCACGTTACTAAAAGCTTAATCCTTTTCTAGATGAATGACACATTGAGCTTTGGGAGTGATTAACCTGAAACAACCAAAATAATCCGATGTGGGGCGACCGCCTCGAATCCCGAGAGTAACTACTTAGCAGACACAAAAACGTAGTCGGCCTTAGTGTGTCCTTCAGGGTTTACTGAATGACCTATCCAAGGAGGTGAAGTCCTCCTTAAATAGGTTCCACATGGGCCTCAACATTCACCCTTAACTTACCCAATAGGCCAAGGCCCAGTTAAGGGCTTGCCTCCACATCAGCCCATGATTAACCCAATATAATCCGCTATATCATATTATATAAATCATAGAGATAGTGTGTACCATCTATTCCGCATGGCAATATGCCATTGGGAGATGCCTTGGGATTGGAAACGTGTCATACGCCTGTTAGCTACAGGTCTGAGGTGTCATGGTTGGTTAATTCCCTTTGTCGACTGTACTATTGTCTCCTCTGTTGTTATCCGTTAGTGGAGATTGTTGCTGAGGTGGCCTCGCGTGGTTTCATTGGTTGATGCGGGTAGGAATTGTACTTGATGTTCCCTTTGGCGAGTCCGCGACTGCGTGTTCCTAGCCCTGGGTCCTTGGTGGAGGTTCCTGATTGGCTGTTCGTGCTGCAGGTTGTACAGAATGTTTGGTTGGTTATGCATAGTTAGGTAATTCTGCCTTGCTGGCACGCTCTGATTGGCTGATCGTGCAACATGACCTCTACCACACGTCCAGCAGCTGTGATTGGTCCGTACAGACCTATACGTTTGTACCTTTTGCCTTCCACATGCTGTGCTGTGCCTTGTCCGCAGGTCTCCATGGTTAAACTGGAATGTGAGGTGTGGGTGATATGTCCGCGTGTGTCTGTATCCGCTTAACTCGTATCCGCCCGATTCTGTATCTGCCATCTACGCGGGCCATGGGCCGAATATGTTTTGGGCTCATTTAGGGTATGGGTTGTAAGTCCAGAATCCTCTCTACCGGGTATCAAACACGTACACAATCAAAGGCGGAAACAATGAATGTGTAGAAAAGAACAAAGAAGGAACATCAAATGCTTACTTATATTAAAAGTGCATATGACTTCTTGAGTCGTCTAGTACACGTACGAGCTTCAACAAAACAAAAGACAAGCCACCTAAAACAAGCTAAAGAACCCCCTATTTATAGATACATAGGGCGGCAACATACATGGGCCAATAAGGCCGAAACCCATAACAAAACCCAAGACAACGCAAACCTCTAAAGTCTAGCCCAAAAATATCCCCCTAGGTTTGTGTTGACTTGTGGTGTCTCTACTGCTTCTTGCTGCGCTTCTTAGAACTCTTCTTCTTTTCCTCCATTGCCCTCTTCCATTCTTCAGGCGACTTGCCAACATATGGACCAAAACAGTTCAGTTTCCACTCTTCCTCTTCTATCAGATGCCAACCCCGGTCTATCAACCTGAGCCACAACACTGGTGAATGATTTCGCACAAACTTCATAAGTGGGATCACACTGAATCTGATGTCTAGCCAGAACTTGAATGTCTTCAGAATGCAAACTCATCAGATCTCTAGCGTCAGATATTCTAAACTCATCACTATCACAAACGATCACTGCAAATGCAGAAGTAGGATCATAAACCCAGAACCTCATATCCTTCAAGCATCCCCTATCCATTGACTTGGTCAAAGGAATGGTCTTCAATTTTTCAGTAGGTGGCCACTGAACCGTCTTGAATGGTTTTCCATCAGCACCTCGCACACCTTTATACTTCACCAACATAGAGCTTGCAGTCTTCATATCCTTGAAATTCACCTTCGCTTGCTCCTGAATCTTCATATGAAACGTGAGTCCAATCCTATTTCTTGGATTTCTCGTCTGATTTATGAAAGGAGCTCTTGCAAGTTCTGTCAAATCAATCTTGGTCCAGGAGTTGAAGGCAGAAATAGAAGCATAGTATTCAACCGCTCCATTGCCTCTATGAACAACAAACACTCCCTTATCATCATTATATCTCTAACACTCTATTCTAGTTCGATTACCATAAGTATCATAACGATCACAGGTAATTGTCACATATCTTTCAGGATGCTCCTCCATTGGGTCAATAGATGGCTCAGCTAAATTCTTGAGAACATAGGAACTTCTAGGACGACGATCTCTCACTCTGGGAACCTGATCTTCGAAATATTTCTTCATGTGTTCTTCATGTTCTTTTTCTGAGCTTTCACATTCAGCAGGAGTCAATACTTTGTCAACAAAAGATGATGTCTCTGAAAATTCTTTTCCAAACTTGTCCTCTAGTTTCTGAGTCAAGTTGAGTAATCTAGCTGAAACATCACCCAATCCAGTTTCCAATTCAGTAATCTTTTGATCTTTTTTAGTGACCGTCTCCATCAAACTCTGCACCTGGGCAGTTAGCCATACATTCTCAGTCTCCAGATTCAGCACTTTAGCTTGCAATTTGTGAACATCCACTTCAGCAAAAACATCTTCATCACTGTCAATCTCTTCTTGATTTGCCTCTCTCTCTTCCGTTGTCATAAATTCAACATCCAACGTTTTCCCTGTTCTTTATCAGCTAGAAAGGCCATTTGAGCTCCCTGAAATGCTTCTTCATCAAACAAAACCTTACTCGAACCAGAAGCACCAGAAGATCCAGCTTCCTCATTTAGTCTCCCAGTGATTGGTGCCTTGCTCATGAATTGAGAAAAAGCTTCGGTTGCAATCACAGGCAAAGTAGTGGAGCTAATAGTAACAACGGGAATATCAGGTGAAGCACCAGCATCAGTCATGACAGTATCAGCAGCAGCAGCAGAAACAGTCTCATCAACAGAAACAGAAACATCAGCAGTAACATTCAACCTTGGATCTCTTCTACTTCTCTTCCTTGGCCTTAAATCAGAATTGGGGTCTTCAGCAACTTCAGTATCAACAGATGTCTCAACTGCAACATCGGATGGAGGAAT
The DNA here is from genome assembly GCA_028751855.1 of Ambrosia trifida. Lineage (NCBI taxonomy): Eukaryota > Viridiplantae > Streptophyta > Magnoliopsida > Asterales > Asteraceae > Ambrosia > Ambrosia trifida. Next base: position 19,936,210 of record CM054126.1, on the reverse strand, counting down.
CCTTTGTTCAGCCTCTCGAACGGTATTTAATATGCTTGAAAGCACCTCTGCTTGAGGAATAACAGTCTCAGAAGCAGTAGTGTCAGGAGCTTCAGTCACGATCTCTTCTCCAATCAACTCTGTCTCAGCTTCGGTTACTGACTTTATTTCAGCATTTTCAATAATAAAGTCATCTATCTCATCGTCATTTAGATCATCAAAATCAAAATTCTCAAACTGATCGTCGTCATTTCCCACGGTCTTCTCATCATCTTTACTTTCAACCTCATCTTCACTTTCCACCTCAGTCAAATCAACGTTTTCAGGAGGAGAACGTTGTTCCGTGGGTGGTGGTTTGACAATCTGAACATCATGTTCTTCAGCAACAAGAGCAGATGGCAAGTCTGATGCTTCTTCTACAATCTCACTAAACTTTCCAAACTTAATCAGTGGAAGTTTCCCGGTAAAAACCTGCCTTGAGTCTTTACGGACCTGCCTAATTAATCCAAAGATTAGAGAAGACATGCATTTATTATCATATGTTTCAACTGTCCTCTCGAGCTTTGGATACTTGGATTCTAGAATCATCTGCACAAATCTTGGAAACTTGTAAAAATACTTCTTGTTGAGGGTATTCACATTTGTCAACATGTCCTCAAAGATGCACTTTGAGTAATTGTAATCCCATTCCTCAATCAACGCCGCTATCCCAGAAGCGTACTTCACTCCCATCTGATCTAGTCCACTTTTGTTACCACCCAAGCTAGCCAAAAACATGTGTACTAATAGCCTCCAATAGCTTGGAAACAATTTCTTCAAGTATGGTGGTGTTGACAGTTCACCTTCATACCCCATCCTTTGCAGCACAGGAACAAGCTTATCTTTTGAAAAACTGACAGGATCATCTGGAGAGTCACCAAAAAGTAAAACGTCTCGAACATCTTGCTCCGAAATAGTCACCTTAGTTCCCCGAACCCTTGAACGAATCACAGTATCTCTCTTGTTAGCAGCTGAGTTGTCCCAAAATTCAGTGATCCAGTCGGTGAGAACAACTGGATTTTCTCTCATAGCGTGTGAAACTCTACACGTGTTGAGCCCCACAATCAAAGACTTGAATTCCTGCATATACTCTTCAGGAGGATCAGATAGATAGATAGCAAACAACATTGTGACTGTTCTCGAACTTGGGCACATGAGGAGTTGTCATTTCTGTACAAAACAAATTGGATTAGACATCAAGATTTAAACGTCAAGATTTTTAAGAAATTAAAAACATGGTTTTATGGGCCCCCTTCTTTCAGATTTCCAAGGATATTCGGGTCCATATTGATGTCTGTTTAAGGTCCGTTGGGCTTCACATCAACGAACAGGCCCAAATCATGTGAGTTCGAGTCATTCAGGGGTGTTCGAGGGTAGTTTGGTAAAAATACAGGTGAGTTCGAGGTGGTGGATTAGGTTCAAAGGCACTTTGTTCATTTTCAGTCTGAGTTCGATGAGTAAGTCTGAGTTCAAGGGCATTTTGGTCATTTGCCGTCTGAGTTCGATGACAAAGTCTGAGTTCGAAGGCATTTTAGTCATTTGTCGGCTAAGTTCGATGACCAGGTTTGAGTTCGAGGGCATTTTGGTCATTTGATGTGTGAGTTCGACTGAAAGGATAGAGTTAGAGGGCAGTTCGGTAAATCTCCCTCATCTGAGGTCGAACTCCCAACGCGTGGAGGTCACGCGCCACTTCGAACTCGAGTTCCCAGGCGCGTGAAATTCACGCGCCGCCGTCTGGACCGCTCGAACTCCCCCATTTCGTCGCCGCTTGATCATTTCTTCGCCTATGTCGAGCTTTCACACTTGCAAATCAACAAAGCACAACTATTTCCAAGCCAAAACAACATTATATTGAGGAATTACCTTATAATCTTCTTGATAATCTGGATGAACAATAAAACAATGATGAAACTTTGATCGCTGATCGTGTGGGTGTGTGAGAGAAGAAAGAGAAATTTTGATTTGTTTTTGTGATTATGAAGCGCCACCCCACCTTTTTGTTTAAACGAGATTTTGTGTGGCCCACCAAACGTGTGGTGGGCCCATCTCGTATCCCAATGCCCATTTGAAATCATTTGAGCTGTGTTTTGCAACCGGGTCCAAGTCAGATCGTGAACTGGCCTAACGTAAACTTAGCTAAAATTATTTAAACGAGACACTGAAGAAATTTTTTGTCACGAGATCAAATCACTGTGTTTCTGGCCGAGCTACACTTATCAACTCTAATCTACTTCAGTTGGTCTTAGCAATTGCCAGTATATTTGTCGCCTTAAACTTATTTCCTTAGCCCTTCTCGTATGATGATCTGTGATATTATTTATCATGTTTTGGTATATTTGGTACGAACACTTAAGCAAGTCACAATCAAATCCTAGAATATCAAGTGGTACACTCCATCATGCAAGCAGTTTCCCTACCGTATATTTTTCACAGTATCTGTTCTAGAATTCTGAAACCTTGACTGGGACTGGATTGAGAGAAGAGAAGAATAGATCAATGAGAGATTTAGGATAATATACAAGTCAGATGATTTATCAAATGACAAGGGCTCTGGGTTTTGGACTCTAGAGGGTCTCTTTTATGATATCCTGACTGTGTCCAGGTCAGCATATATCTGGATGCAGCAGAGGAGCAGCCAGGACATCTTTGGACACTGAGGTCTCTTTTAGGTGAAGGATGATCTATAGCACGACAACGAAAAACTAGGTCAGCATATATCTGGATGCAGCAGAAGCTTTCGTTGCCTAGCATCTCCAGGTCTTTGTTTACACAAAACAGAGGAGATACACGAGTTTTTCAGAAAAGGATTCAGACCTAGACCACAGTGTTATGCTTCGGGACATCACACAAGCATTCAAATAGAGATTGTACCTGGTTCCAAGTGATGTTCCTTACTGAGGTCGTGTCTTTATCTTTAAGTGCTTCACAAGATCATTAACATTTCAGCCTTCAGGACTAAGCCTACCAACATATCACACTAGAGCCAAACTGTTTCGATACACGTCTTACGTGTGTCAGCCTTAATCCAACTTGTGAAAGTTCATTTCATCTCTCGTTTTTTACACTAAAAATGTTTTGATCTTTTCTTAGGACACATCCCCCTAAATTTGTGCTTAAAATAAGAATTTAAAGAACAAATTTACAAACCTAAGACTAAGAAAGACCAAAAGACCCCCTTTTTTTTTATTGAGAAGACCAGTTCAGTCAATGGACCATTTTGAGCAGTTCAGATAGAGCTTCAAAGCGAGCTCGATTAACAGGTTTAGTAAAAAGATCTGCGACATTGTCCTTAGTGTGAATGTGTGTAGGCACAATTAAACCTTGGTTAAAAGAGTCTCGGATGAAATGTTCTTTTATGACAATGTGTTTTACTTTTGAAAATTGAACTGGATTTTTCACAATTTGGATAGCAGCATCATTATCACAATAAGTAGGAGTAAGAGAGAAATCCAAACCGTAATCTACCAACTGATGTTGTATCCAGATAACCTGAGAACAGCATGCGGAGGCAGCCACATATTTAGCTTCCGCTGTTGAGACGGATACTGTTTGCTGTTTCTTACATTGCCATGCAATAAGCCGATCGCCTAAGAATTGACACCCCGCAGAAGTAGATTTCCTGTCAATGTTACAACCTCCAAAATCCCTGTCAGAAAAAGCATGTAATTCAAAAGGAGAATCCCTAGGATACCAAAGACCAAATCTGAGTTTCCCCTTAAGGTATCTAAAGATTCTCTTGACAGCATGTAAATGAGAAGTTTTAGGATTAGCCTGATAACGTGCGCATTGACACACAGCGAACATGATGTCTGGTTTGCTAGCAGTCAGGTACATTAGCAAACCAATCATTGAACGATAGAGTGTTTCTTCTACGGCTTCTCCTTCCAGATCTTGAGTGAGACCTGGTCTCGCATACATTGGTGTGTCGGCTGGCTTTACATCATTGAAGCTGAATTTTGCAAGAATGTCATCCACATAATTACCTTGATGAATCAAGATACCCTTAGAGTTTTGACGAACTTGCAGACCTAAGAAAAAGGTCATTTCACCAAGAGCACTCATCTCAAACTGCTTTTTCATCACCTCTTCAAATTCCTTGCACAGTGCATCATTGGTGGAACCAAAGATGATATCGTCCACATAAATTTGCACCAGAATACGATCGTCATTCACTGTTTTGACGAATAGAATTTGATCAATAACACCACGAGTGTATTCATTAGCAAGCAGGTGTTCAGTCAAGGTAGCATACCAAGCACGAGGTGCCTGATGTAACCCATACAACGCTTTATCTAGTTTGTACACATGCTCTGGATATTTTGGATTTGTGAAACCCGATGGTTGACCAACATAGATCTCTTCTTTCACAGTTCCACACAGAAACGCTGTTTTGACATCCATCTGATAGATAGTAAATCCCTTAAATGATGCATAAGCAAGGAATATTCTGATTGCTTCCAACCTCGCAACCGGTGCATATGCCTCATCATAATCTAGTCCCTCAATCTGTTTGAACCCTTGCACAACCAACCTAGCTTTGTTTCTTACAATTACCCCACTATCATCTCGTTTGTTTCGGTAGACCCACCTCGTGCCAAGAGGTCGTTTTCCTGGAGGCAGTTTAACTAGCTTCCAAACCTTCAGTTTCTCAAACTGATTTAGTTCATCTTGCATAACATCAACCCAACTTGGTTCTTGCATGGCCATAGCAGTAGACTTTGGCTCAATTTGTGAAATGAAGCACGAGTACAAGCATCTATTGATGTCACCAGTTTGACTCCTTGTTAGAACACCTGCATCTACTGGACCAATGATGTTTTCCAGTGGGTGATCTCGTTGAACGCTTGTAAGAATGGCTATGTCTTGAACTGAAGAATCTCCAGGTAGAACTGTAGCACCACCCGTTGCAGTCTCGTCTACAGTATCAGGATCAACTTCGACTGCGTCATTATGCTCCACCGTGCACTCAATAGGAATGGGATCATGGAATGTAGGAACTGAAGTATCATAAGACAAATTTTCATCATTTGCCTGCTGCACAGGATCCGTAGTGGGAATGAATGGTTCTGCAGGAACTGAGAGTGGCTGTGTTAATGGAGATGTAGGTATAGCATCCCCCTCATCCTTTGCATTATCAATCACGGAGGATGAGTTTCTAGCAGTGGAAGTTGAGGAACCTGTGAAACCTGTATTCACACCACTAGAAACATCGTCAAAAATACGAAAAGATCGAAAGAGAGTTTCATAGTCAAATAACCAGTCTGGACCCACTCTAGCATCTGTTGCATTTTCTTCAAGCCAACTCACGTCAAACGACTCTACGATTTTCCTAGTTTGTTTGTTGTAGACCCTATATGCAGTCTTTCCAGCATAACCGACAAAATAACAGTCGTCAGCTTTCGCATCAAACTTTGGTGTAGCGTCCAGATGCAACAGTGTACACGGACAACCAAAAGCACGAAAATGCTTGACGGTGGGTTTGGTACCAAACAGCACTTCGTAGGGTGTTTTCATTCGAGCTTTGTTGACTTGAACTCGGTTCTGCACATAGCAGGTTGTGTTAACAGCCTCCGCCCAGAAGAATGTCGGAAGCTGTGAGTCACACAACATTGTGCGGGCAGCTTCAATTAAGGTGCGATTTTTTCTTTCAGCGACTCCATTCTGCTGTGGCGTCCTTGCTGAGTTGAATTGACGAGCAATCCCTTTCTGAGCGCAGTAATAGTTTAACTCTGCATTCTTGAATTCAGTTTCGTTGTCACATCGAATGCCCTTTACCTTCAAGTTGGTCTGATTCTCCATCAATATGATAAACTGTTTTACTATTTCTGCAGTCTCACTCTTGTTAGCCAAAAAGAAAACCCAAGTAAAACGTGAGTAGTCATCAGTTATTACTAAACAATATGCTTTACGAGAAATGCTGAGTACATTCACTGGGCCAAATAGGTCCATATGAAGTAATTTCAGCAGAGAATCAATAGTGTTTACCAACTTGGAGTAATGTGGTTTTCTATGATGCTTTCCTCTGGCACATGCAACACATTTTTCAATTGTTATAAAATCACGTACTGGCAAATCCCTTACCAATCCCAGTTTGCCCACTCGGTTCAAGTTTTTAGCATTTGCATGTCCAAGGCGACGATGCCATATAATTGCAGTATTTTGAGAGACTTTTGAGAAAAGACATGTGACGTTGTCAGAGGGAGGTTTGTTCATGTCAATGACATAAGCATCACCTCGACGTTCTGATTTTAGTAACACCCATTCATCTGGAATGACGACTCCAGGTTTCAATATTAAACATCCTTTGTCAGTGAAATGAGTTGAGTAGCCATTATCACAGATTTGTGACACACTTAGTAAACTATGCTTTAATTCAGGAACATAATTTACCTTATTAAACTGAAGAGCACCATTTCTTACCGTTCCTCTTTGTGTTATTTGACCCTTCTCACCTCCTGCAAAGGAGACAAACCCACCATAAAAAATTCAACATCGGTAAGCTGGGATAAGTCTCCTGTCATGTGCCTTGAACAACCACTATTAATGTACCAGAGACGAATGATAGTCCTCCACAGCCGTTCCTACACATGATGCAGGATCAGTTAGTTATAGGTACCCAGGCCATAGTTTTTTTGGGTACACCGTTGGTATCCATATATTGGACTTTTATCCATTGCATGTCAGCAGTTGAAACATTAGCACAGAGATTAGATTTATCATTCACAGAACAAGAAGAACCTACAGAAGGGGAAGAGATTGGAATAGAGCATTTTAGTTTCCAGTGAAATTTGTTTTTAGACACCATTCTTTTGTTCGAACTAGATTCTGCCATGTCATTCAGAGTCTGAGAATTTAACCTTTTACCAAACTATTTGAACCTTTTATTTCTATTCCAATCACCATCAGAAGGCTTCACCTTGGATTTGTCATTCCGCATTGCCTTAGGCTTCTCAACCTTCATTGGCTTGGTATGATTATGATTCCCGTTTGGAGCCTTCTGATGTTTCCAGCTTGCAAGATTTTGTTGATTTGTTTTACGATTTCTTGCAATATGTCCTGGGATTCCACATGTGTAACATGTCTGACGTTTTACATGTGGATCCCCCTGAGATCTTGTAGACTTTCCAGGCTCAAAGAGCTTGGAGACATCTCTATACCTGTGTGATGCTGTTTTGGAGTACAATGTCCTTTGTTTTGAAAAATTCTGTTTTTCATATTTTGGTAAAACCTGTTTTGGTGGGACATATTTCCATGTCCGTTCTGTACTGGATTGTTTAACCAAAAGATTTTTCGTTTTATCATAAGCATTTGGCAAAATAACAGAATCTGAATGAACAAACAAAGAGTCAGACGAAAAGTCACAAGGTTTTATGCTCAAAACAAACGAGCCGACACAAATATTTTTGTCCTTATCAGAAATTGAGAAATTGTTTTTCTGATTTTTATTATTAAATGCAAGTGAATCAGAGTCATCGACTCCATCCCCATCATCTACCCAATCCTCAACAATCACATTTTCTGCACAAGAATCAACCAAATTAGTAACATTCACATTATTAGAAACATCAAAGCAATTTTCTGTAGAGAAGTTTTCAGCCACAGAAGAAGTAGGAGATTCAGAAGATATTGAGCACGTTTTTTCTGAATCAAATGAGTTTGAAGTACACACAGAAACATATTCATTCACTTTGGACATGTCCTCAGATGATTCGGTGGTTTCACATGACTGATAGCTAGATGAGTCAGTCTTTCCTGAGTCTGGATCAGAGTCAGACTCAGGTTTAGTCATTGACGAATCATCTGAGTGAGACTTAGAATCGGTCGGATTATTTTCACTGTTTGCTTTTTGCTTTAGACAAAGCTCCCTAATTTGCTTCATGAAATCAAACTCATAGCTCACATTTGAGTTTTGCTGGGTGGTCGGAGCAGGAATTGGTTCACTAACTTGTATGTATTCATGTTTAGACTCTTTAGAAACACACAATGATTCATCAGATTCAGATGAAGAAGGAACCTCATCTTTGCTAACCTCAAAAACTCTATCAACCTCTTTATTTTTCTCATAATTTAATGTCTCAGTATGCTTTGAAACATCTTGAGACTTGACAAATGTTTTTGAAGGAGCCTGCTCTTGCTTAGATTGTTTTCATTTTGGTTTAGAGATTCTAATTGGGATTGATGCAGGTTTAGTGACTTCAACTTGATCCCGTGATGGTCGACTGGTTGGCTCTTCTATTGGTGGACCATATGCTTTCACAGGAAGAGCCAACAGTTCTTCATTCGACATAGGAATTGAGGAATAATTTTCATTGAAAGGTGGAGGAATTTCCACCAATCCAATGCCCTTATTTCTCACTTCCTTTGGTCTGTACTTTAACTGGGTATTGATCATTTTTTCAACTTTAGGACTAGAACAATCGAATTTTTTGAAATGAAAATCTACATTTTCAAATTTTGATTTTAAGTCGATCAATTCCGCGGTCAAAGTGTCAGACAGTCGTTTGAAGTGTAAATATCGACATTTATGATCACTCACCTCCTAATGCAAACGCTTGATATCAAGTTTTTGTTTTTCGACCATTTCTTTATAGGAGTTAAATTTCTTTTTAATGTCCCAAGTGGCCATCTTTTCGTACTCAAGCTGTTTGTATGCAGAGAGAGTTTCTTCTCTAAAACCCTTAATTTTAAGTTTACACCTTTCAGTGCAACATAATTCAGCTAAAGTTTCAGAATGTACCTCAGCCGCTGACGGAACATAATCGTCATCTATTTGTGCCATGAGTGCCTTGTACACAGTATCTTCAACAATCTTCAGATCCTCCATTTGAGAAGAGCAATCCCATCCACCTCCTGATTGAGCAACCATGGCTTTGTTGGAGTTAGAGGATTCGGATCCAGTGTGGGTGGTAGATGATTGACTTCCCGGAGTTGCAGTGGGAGAAGCGGCTGCAGGAGTAGAACTGTCTACTTCTTTCTTCGGCTTGGTGCATTCACGAGCAAAATGTCCAAGTTCATCACAGTTATAACAACGCATCTTCATCTTGTCCCAACCCAATTTCTTTGTTGGGTTTTCCTATACATTTCTTCCAGTCTTCTTCACAAACTTATTTGCTCTATGCACCACCATAGCTATCTGCCAAGTCAAGTCCATCTCTTCAATATCATCTTGATTAACGTCATTTAAGTCACATGCTCCAACATCTTTCGCAGTAAGTTGACCTGTCAGAAAAGCATTATAGCAATTCATGAATCCAGCAAATAAACCTAAGTTACTTTCAAGCTCCTTTGGAATTTTGACTGCTGACAAAGGTGCAGCTGAAGAAAGTGAAGCAGATGATGAAGGTCCAGCAGAGGTGGCTACAGAGGAAGCAGGCATAGCTGACCCTTTTGAAGCACTGGGTGCAAACATAGGTGGATACGAAGATCCACTTGCTGTGTAAGAGTACAACGAGGGACGCTGAGGTTCTTGCTGAGACATTAGGGCATTGCTGGGAGTTGCGATGATTGCATTATTATAACTGGCAGCCTGAGTCATGTATCGTTTCCTGTCATCAAGGTCATAGGACTTGATCAAGGATATGGTCTCAGAAAGAGTGAGTCTTGCTAAATCTTTGGTTCTCTTGATAAGGGTTACATTTGAGTCCCAACTCCTTGGAAGAGTATTTAGCAGCTTTTTGTTCATAACAGAGTTATCTACCACCATATCATTTGATTTCATCTCACTCACTAAAGCCAAAAAACGCTGGATCTGGCTTTCGAGTGATTCTCCAGGAATGTGATGGAAAGCGTTAAACTTCTGACTCAGCATCTCCCATCTGCTTTCTTTCATTTCTTCATTTCCCTCATACAGATTCTCAAGAGCTTCCCAAAGTTCTTTGGAAGTGGCATTGTCACGAACTCCAATTGATACTTCAGGTGAAAGTCCTTGATGAAGATAAGAAATTGCTCTTTCATCAATATCAGTCTTTTCATGATCTTCATCAGTATACATACTCTTTGGTTTGATAGAAGTGGCTCTAGTTATTTCGTTAACCACATAAGTGATCACACAGGGTCCGTTCAAGATAGATCTCAGAGCCTTTGCATCTTTAATTTTCATAACTTGAATAAATCTGAACTTCCACTCAGAATAGGACATTCCAAGTTGAAGAACAGGTATCTTCTGATGTGTGCCAATGACAGATTCCATGGCTTTGTCCACTTGAGCAGCTACAAGTAATTGATCAGTATTAAGTCCGTTCAAATTTGTTTGGTTAACCATTTGATCCATTTCTGAAAGAAAATTTTAAAGCTATTAGTGCAGATTTATATGGCTTAAATTTAGTCCAACAGTTATTGAAGTCCAGTCCAATATAGTAGCTCGAACACCAGTTAGTTAGTCGAACTTAGGCTAAGGTCGAACTCAGGCAAAAGGTCGAATTCAGGTAGTATGTCGAACTCAGGCAGTAGGTCGAACTCAGGCCAATAGGTCGAACTCAGGCAAATAGGTCGAACTCAGGCAAAAGGTCGAACTCAGGCCAATAGGTCGAACTCAGGCCAATAGGGCGAACTCAGGCCAATAGGTCGAACTCAGGTAGTAGGTCGAACTCAGGCCAAACGGGTCGAACTCAGCAGATGGTCGAACTCAGGCCAAGCAGGTCGAACTTAGCAGATGGTCGAACTCAGGCCAAGCAGGTCGAACTCAGCAGATGGTCGAACTCAGACCAAGCAGGTTGAACTCAGCAGATGGTCGAACTCAGGCCAATCAGGTTGAACTCATTTTGAATATGGAAACCTGCAAAAGATTAGCAATAAAGTTTCCAAGTTTTGCGAAAGATTTTTAAAACTTTTAAGGAGATAATCAAGCAATAAAACCCATTCCTTTTTTAAAAAAGGATTATCCCCTTAATTGTAGCAAACACGTTTGACTTTCAATAAACTCGGATCAAAACAAATTTTCATATGAAAATTTTGAACGAAGAACATTCATACACATAATCAAGAAACACGAGACAAATCTTCACAAAATGACACGATTAGCAATAACATATAATTATGAAATCAATATGAATCAAAAACCATAAAATCAACTTTTTTCGCAGCAATATCTTCTTTGATCTTCTCCTTTTTGATACCACAACCGAGCCTTCGAAAGACTTCTTAGGCTCTGATACCAATTGTAAGTCCAGAATCCTCTCTACCGGGTATCAAACACGTACACAATCAAAGGCGGAAACAATGAATGTGTAGAAAAGAACAAAGAAGGAACATCAAATGCTTGCTTATATTAGAAGTGCACACGACTTCTTGAGTCGTCTGGTACACGTACGAGCTTCAACAAAACAAAAGACAAGCCACCTAAAACAAGCTAAAGAACCCCCTATTTATAGATACATAGGGCGGTCAACATACATGGGCCAATAAGGCCGAAACCCATAACAAAACCCAAGACAACGCAAACCTCTAAAGTCTAGCCCAACATGGGTCCGTCCTGTTTTTAATGGAGTTTTGGGCCTTTATACCTTCACCGCAATTTAAGATCTTGGAATTGATAGTGAAACATGCTAGTGATGATGATGATGAGTCACGCCACCACCACTTGAAATTACCTGGATCAAACTTCACTATGTGCAAGTAGTGAAGAAGTAGGCCATCCCAACACGACACAAGTGGCTTGCCGAAATAACACAACTTCATCTTAGCGAAGTGATCATTCGAGTGATATGCTTTACCCCATGAGTCGTCAACAAGTTCTGTCATTGGGGGGGGCTATCACTCGTGAAATGTGGCAATTGAGATATTACCACGTTCTTTCCTAAGTTGCCAAAGTCTATTTCTTTTTGTCCTTCTTGCACCACTGTGTCTACCACTTCACTTCTACCCACGCTTTCTTCAATCTTACCTTCTTCATAAGCTTCCTTTTGTTGTGCCTCCAATGCCCTTGTTCTTGCTTCATCTTCCATTGCGAATTTCTTCAAGAGATAATTTTTTATTATCTCAAGATTTTTGGCAAACTTTTCCAAGTCTATGAGCAGAGGTTCGGACTTGGGCATAGGCTCGGGTTCGGACTCGGAAAAAGGGTTTGGTGATGGAGATGGCAAAAATGGTGGTGAATTTTCAAAGGAGTATTTTTCTTCAAAAGGGTAAGGTGAAGAAGTTGAAGAATCAAAAAGTGGTGTTATATCAGAGTATGGAAATGGTGACAGGTTATATGGGGGTGGGTCATAGGAAGGTAATTGTGTAGGAGTGAAGGTGAATATGGAGAAGGTTCACAAGGGTAAGAATTATGACTGTCAAAAGTGGGAAGACACAGAGAGTGGTATTCTTCAAATTTTGGGGGTAAGAAGGGCCACCACAATAGCTACATGGATGAATACAAAATAGGTAGTCTTCACAACTGTGGGGAAAAGGAGCTCCACCAAAATTGTCACATCCTTGTTGAACATAGCAACCATTTTCTACAACTCGATGATCCATCCTGCAAAATAAAGAAAACTAGACAAACGGGTTATATTAGCAACTTAAAACCTTTCTATGAAATATGTCGTGTCCCCGGCAATGGTCCCAAAACTTGATGTCATGTGGTTTTAGTGACTTAAACTTATTTTTCTTAAAATGGAAAGTTCCCGGTGGAAATACCAAAAACTTGGTGAAAAAGGTAATTAAGTCAAAACTTTAAGGCGAGACATTTTTCAAGTTTTAAGTTTATAAAATAAAACGATAAATGCTAATCGTTCTAAACCCACACAATAGGCAAGTGTACCTATCGAGTATAGTATAGACACAAGCAAGTACCGAGTATCGAACCCTAAGACATGACTTTCCCTACTCAGCTTTAAGTAGCTAAAGTAAAACTAAAGATAAATAAAAGTAAGAGTTAACGAAAGTAACCAGGAAGAAAACCAATGTCCAAAGAAAAGTGTTAAATGGGGATCCAACTTGTCTTGGTACGGATTAACAATAGACGTTCAACTGAGTGATATGTCCAAGATGCGTATTACCATATAACTATAAAGACGATTTGTGTTCTCATTTGTTATTGTGAGGGTCTCCCTACCCCGGTAAGCTCACCTCTTAACAGTGATGGACGGATCACCCAAAATTGTACATGTCCAACCCCGAATAACCTACCTCCCAATGTTGTGATACAGATATCTAACGACTCTAAACTTTTATGAATAACTTGTCGGCGGCCGGAGCATGGCCGAACAAGCTACCACTTGACATCATAGAGGAGTCGTGGTTGTCCCGCTCACGCTCATCCCCTACTTGAATTAATTAACTTTTCAAAAAGTGATTGGCCTATTACTAATTGTGCAGCATTGTAGTAATGGAAGATAATAAAACCGTTCGCTTCCAACACGGGTTGACCAATTCTTGGTCTGCGACAAAGCTAACACATAGACCATGAAGCTAGGTCGCACAACAAAGTATTGGCTTATCACTAGGACCAAGTATAAAGACCGTACCGACCCTAAGTGAGATTATGATAGTAGAGGATTAGGCCACAAAGAGTGAGTGTTTCCAAAACACAAATGGGACAACCACTACACGTGGAATTAAGTTAGCTTACAAGTGCGTGGGTTGTTACACACAACGAGTACACTCGTAAGTCAATCCAATTTCTATCAAAACACCCACAATAACAAATACAAGATGATGGACTGGTTAATTCGTCAAACAAAATAGAGTAGAAAGAATTAAATGAGAACACAAAACATCACTCAATAAACATAAACTATATAATCCATACCAAGATAGTCTTCACCCTAGCAACACTCTACAATCCTAGCCTAGAAATGGCATTACAACAAGCTCACTAGATAGGTTTTGATTTGAAAACATGGTGATGGTTGGTAAAGGATTTTTGAGGGTTTTTGGATGATTTTATGTGGTTTCTCTCAAAGCTCACACTTTCTAAGTGTTTATGCAGTGATCTTGTAAGGCCCTAACCAATTTACACGCGATTATCACTTAATCTTGCGGATTTTGGCATTACTCAAACTCACTCCTGATTAAAACTTTAATCCTTAGAACATTCAACTTTACATTTTCAGGTATTACAAACCTATACTATGGTTTGTGTTTTAAACGGAAATCTATTGCAGAAGCGTATGAGTGTTCGGGTGTGTTCGTCTCTTCTCACGACTTGATCCATGGTCTGGAGCTCCTAACGAATGCGTACCTAGCACCATTACATAAATAATGGTTAATGGGTTTTCCAATAATGCCTTTATTATAATGGAAGTGTCATTGCACGTCAAAACAGAACGAACTAGGCTAAACGGCCAAAACAAAATTTTTGGGAATGATCCCGCCGTAGGCTACGGCCATGGACGTAGCCTACGGTCTGAACATTCGGCGCATGTGCTTGTTTTCAGCTTTGGCCTTCATTACCTTGCTTGTTTCCCCTAAATCTTTTGGATGCTTTCAAAACCAAGTTCAAGGCCCACCCTAGGTACACTTGGGAACTTGTTTAATACCATTTATTGGGCTTGAAAGATGACTGTTTTCCATGGTTTATAACCCCTTCAGCTTAACTACAATCTGCACGATTTTCACCCAAATCAACCCGTTAAGGCCTTAGGTTATACCAAAACCTTATTTGACCATTCAAAAAGCGTAACCATCATTTTGTCAACCCATTTGACACTTGTTTAACTAAAAACATCGTCCAGTTTGTTTAATTATGACCCAGTTTATAGATTTAGCCTTTGGTAAATCCATAAGATTCCCAAAATACCCTTATCGGTCTATATTCCGTTTTAGTCACTCATGGACGACACAACTTGGTTACCACCCATAGTTTTCAACTTGCTAACATGTTTGAAAACCTCTAAGCCCTTGCGGACAAAACTTTCATGTGTGCAATTTAGACAAATAATGCACACCAAAACTTTCTTGTGTGTACTTTATAGAAAGAATGCACACCAAAACTTTTATGTGTGCACTTTATAGAAACAGTGCACACCAAAACCTCCATGTGTGCACTTTATAGAAACAGTGCACACCAAAATATTCATGTGTGCACTCTAGACAAATAGTGCACACCAAAACTTTCATGTGTGCACTTTATAGAAATAGCTTACCTAATTTGCACCCACACTTTATGTGGGTGTTTTAGTACCCATGCTACTTCGCCCGAAGGTGTTTATTTGACTACAGACTTACTGGGCGGCTTTGACCCATATCCATACCTTGTTCTCATCCCCCAAGATTCTTGGCATCAAGTGTCCATTCTCAAATGCATTTACCTGTATGCTTTCTAGATTGACAAACATTAGTTTCTCAGAACTCAAATGGCAATACTTCGCCATTTGATCCATTTAACCTCATGAGTCTAAATGCTTGTAACACAAGAATCAAGTGTTGGACTCAAATGATGAGGGCATTACCATTTGACCCATTTGGACTCATAGTTCGAGTTACTATGTTATCCAAGCTTTTACCTATGGTTCAAGTGACAACAACTTGACCTAATTGACAACATGCTTAACTACTTAATTCAAAAGATTTCATCGATTCATTTTAATTTAAAACATCATTTTCCACATATCCTTACTAATTGACCCGTTTGATGGATTTCACCATTCGGTCACATCTTATTGTTTAATTTAATACCATAAATCTTATTTTGATACTAGTTCACATAATTCGACCCACTTAAGGGATTTCACCCCTTTGGGGTTTACCTTTATTACCCACATAGGAATAAAACCAATATATACAACACTTAAATCATATTTATAATCTAATAGTGTAAGTAAAACCTACCTTGTATTCACCCTCATTTCCTTGCACTTAACGCTTGTATTCACTTGACCCGTTTGCTTGTTGATCCATTCTTTCCAATCTTGCACCTAGCTTGACAAGATCAACCTTCACTATACTCATAAGATTGATCAAGTTAGTCATCATGTCCAATAACTAACACATCTCATGAGTTTATTCACACCATTTCATCTAGGTTTGAGTTTGGGTCAGTTTGACTTCTAGAAGTCAAACTGTCCATAAACATATTCATGTACACTAGCTTAGGCAATGATGCACACAAGTACTAGGCTTTCATTCCCTATACTCATCTCATCCAAAAAAAAAACATTTCGTATTAAGAACATGGGTATCTAGACAATCACATGTGTTAAGTTCATAAAACACCTGATTTTCATTGCTGCACTTTTTGCGCAACAGCTGTTCAGGTCACTTTTACCCTTTCTATACCCCATGGTCTGATTTCGACTTTCAAATAAGAAATGTGCTTCGTTCAAATACCTTTCCAGGCATATAAAGAACACCTCCTAACGAGTTTTCTATGATTTTATATGATTTTTTGAAGATCAAGTCAGAAACATATTTTTGACCAAACAACTTTGCTGTCAAAACAGAAATGTCAACTTTACATGTTGTTTTGACCCACTAAAATTCAGAAATAGCTTCTCATGACTAAATATGAAATGTACTATGTGCAACAAGCTTTTCAACGATATAAGGCTCGTCTTCTAACTCCTAATAACGAATGAGATATGGCCTTTACAAGATGACTATCAAAAGCTGTCAAAAGTGATGAATTTCATACAATTTTACACCATTTGACCCAATTCAAGTTTCATGTAAGCATTTTATTAAACACTTCATGTGCACCCTTTTTTCAAGTGAATTCTAAGCCTTATGGACTTCTCAAACTTTACCATTTGACTAGCTAATCATCAACAATTGACCACTTTGATTTCTAACACATTTACAAAGCAAAAAAAGATAACTTATACAAGATTTCACCACATCCTTACATGGTTCATACCTAGGGTCAAAACCCACTTAACATAGGCATACAACATTCTAATTAGTTTCAAACCTACAATTAATCAAGATATCCACAAATCAAGCCCTCGATCTCTAGTCAAAGTTGCAGCTGTACATTAGCATATATTTTGCTCTTTATCTTTGCTATTTAGATCCTTGCTTATAGCTATTTCCTATTTTCCTTTTGTATATTCCTTCTGTATATATGTAAATCATTTCACAACGGGTGGTAGGAAATTGAAAAGGAAGGTTTAGAGGAGGTATGTCGTAATGGAAATTATAAGAGGTAGATGGTTCGGGAATGGTGTAAGGGAAGACGTGTTTATCAAAAGTAACATGTCGGGAAATATGAACCTTACCCGTGGTAGGATCAAAACACTTGCGTTTCGCCCGACAATTTTGTGGGGAGGTTTGTGGACAGGAGAAACGGAACAAGAGGCCATGTTGAGAGGCGAATCTTTTAAAAGCGTGGTTGTCAAATTCGCCTCCAAGGTCACATTGGAAGGTTTTAATTTTTCGGTTGAATTGGTTCATAATTAATTGGTGAAATTTGGAAAAGGTGGGAAAGGTTTTGGATTTATATTTAACGGGGTATGCCCAAACAAAATGTGAAAAATTATCAATCAAAACCATATAGTATTTGTAACCAGATTTACTGGTTACCGGTGAGGTCCACAAATCACAATGTGTAACATCGCGTGATTTTTAGTTTTACATATATTTTAAATACAATATTTAACAAATTCTAAGTTCGCCTTTATTCGCTTCTTTTATGTTACTCCTACCAATTCGTGACGAGTCGTCAATATAATTTATCCTAATTAATTTAGAAACTCATTTTAGTTAAGATCTTAATATATATATATATATATATTTATTTTAAATCATATATATTTATAATAATTCTTTTAGTTTAATTTGGTTATTCTTGAGACAAGTTGTATTTCCTTTATCTTGAGACAAGTTGTACTTCTCTTTTTAGACCTTTTAATGCTATGTACGTAATCTATCTTTAAATTATTTGTCACAATACTAGTGTCCTGAAGTCTTTGAACAATCTATCACAAGTCGCGCCTTGATGTATTCCGCCATTGGTTGGGGTGTGACAGATTGGTATCGGAGCCATGACTATAGGGAATTAGGAAAAATATACTTGTGAGACCTTTCAATGTTTTAGCTAGACTATAGTTGGGAACCTTATTGACCATTCTCTTATCATGCTAAATATACTTGTTCTTCCTAAATTGCTTCTACTCTAAATCTTTTGGACTATAAAAATTTACCTTCCTTATGATGGATTATCCTACACTCGAAGACACTCTTATACCACAAACGAAAGGAATCACTAAAATAGGCGTGGAACCCTCACTTTGATGACAACTTTTAATCCGCGTTATTCTCTTTGTGTTTTTTTGAAACTACACCAAGATAGGCGTGAATTCCTTACTTTGGTGGAAATTTCACAAATTCTCGTTCTAGAGGAAACTTACCAATTGAATGTTGGAATTAATTTTCCTACCTCGTTGGACAAGTGCAAAACCACACTCAAGAAACGACACCGCTAAGATAGGAGTGAAATCCGCAACTTAGCGACTAGTTTCAATTTGTAATAAACCCAAATTCTATGTTGCCCACAGTCAAAACATTTTACACGTGAACGTTTTCATTAAGAATCTAACTGTCTACTCTTATGTTAGATTTTATACATCTGAACGTAACCACATATGCACGAGTCTACACCATTATGTCATGAAACCATACATCCACGCCAAAAACGCGTGCGGCTAACAACATAAAAAAAAACTTGCTAAATGCCTTTTTCACATTATGTGCTTGCATGTCACGTTATTTGCTCTGTTTACAACACCAAAACTGTCTAATGCCTTAGCCTAATGTCTTTTCCTTTGTGTATAAGTATTTTGTGTCCACTAGCGACCCACACGTAACTAAGACAAATTATGTGGACCATACGACAATTGGACTAATTACGGGTGCACACGTAATTAAAAAAATTGGGTGCATGGAAAACATAACAAGTCCTAGTGTGTGTGACCTATCATGACTTGAATAACAACACGGATGAGGTATGATAATGGCATGGTGGATACGCCGCCGATACATCCTATATATAAATGTCCTGTCATACTACCAAAAGTATAGTTATTCGTGCTATGAGAAGTTTTGGGTGTCGAGTTAAAATTTTGACCAACACTTATGTTATTTATCTTTTGCGATACTGTTTATGTTACAGTTTACTAGTCTAATTATGCTTGCATTATTTATCTTTTATGCATATTATAACCTTGTTTTGAACAACACTCTCTACTATGCAACATCATCCTTGCTATGAATAATCTATACTTGTAATCTCCATCAACTTTGTTTCTTTCCTTTTGCCTTTCCTTGCTTAATCAGCAATCCTATCATTATCAAAAATCTCTTTCTAAGTCCCGTGACCACTGACCTTAACCCCTAAAAGCACTTATGCATTTAAAACAAGACGTATGCCTCACTTTCATATATCTTCTTGACTACTTATATACTGGATTTCAAAACTAAATAAATACTATTTATATCACCAAGAAGCTACTTTCAAATTGTTCAATTTCTCGTTTATTTTAGTCGCCTTCAAAAAAAACATTTCGTAAAATTTTCGACCTTGTGCAAACCAAGTATCTTTTACTAAAAACTACTCATTTTCACATATAGTCACTTATTATGCTCACATATTTACTATTCCACCCAATAACCCAAGGACATATTTTTTACAAGCCAAAGTTTCTACTACTTCTTATATGTTATACAGTATAATTTGCTTATCTTCCCAAAATTTTTACTATTTCGTATATGTTATACCGTATATTTACTTATCTACCCAAAATTTGTTACATTAACCCCATACTCAACCCTACCTATACGTATTCTTTTTCTTTCACTATTCACCAAAAATGTTTTAGTTGGTTAAACTTGCGAATTTTATCTACCATCCACCCACCATAGAAAAATGCTTTAGGCGGTTAAACTTTCAAATTTCTACGTACGACCTTGAGTTAAAAATTTTAAAAGTACTTCTCTTACGAGCATAATTACCGCACGGTGACTAGGTACAGTATTTGACTTAAACATAATTAACTATCAAGTTTTTGTTCTTAATAAACCCATAACAAACCACTTACCTATTTTTCAAAAGGTTGACTCTTAATTAAATTTCGAGACGAAATTTCCTAAAGTGGGGGAGACTGTAACATCGCGTGTTTTTTAGTTTTACATGTATTTTAAATACTATATTTAACAAATTCTAAGTTCGCCTTTATTCGCTTCTTTTATGTTACTCCTACCAATTCTTAACGAGTCGTCAATATAATTTATCCTAATTAATTTAGAAACTCATTTTAGTTAAGATCTTAATATATATTTATTTTTTATTTTTTTAAAACATATATATTTATAATAATTATTTTAGTTTAAAAAGAAAAGAAAAGAAAAGAAGCACAACTTAAATGGACGTTTGACTTTTGATAACATAGAAAATGCAATTCACATTGCCAATTCATTTGTTTTCTCTTTTGAAACTCGACGGACGAAGACGACAACATTACAACAATTACAACCATCATATTTCCATAACAACTAAACTTAACCTCCACCTAATCTCCTACTAACCACCCTAATAACTCCATTTAATACCCAACCACCTTTACCCCAACTATAAATATCCCCTTCCCTACACTCTCTAATCCTTTATTCACTCCAAATCACTCTCTAAACCTCCCAAATCTTCAAGTTTTCAAGTCAAACTTTCTGCATTGCATCAGTAAGTTTTTGGGCTTAAAACTTCACCTTTCTTTCTAATCTTTCACTTCCTTCCTTCTCAAATCTCCTTGGAGAAACCTCTAAGACCTATCCCTTGCTTTTCCACAGCAATATAAATGGATAGAGCACCACAAAGAGGCCTCAAAGACGATTGTTTTTTCTATTGTTCTTTTATGTTCTAGGATCTTTCTTGTAGAGATACCAACCAAGTCCACCAACAACTCAATGTTGGATGGATTTGTGGTATGGTAATGGTTGACAAAGGAGAGCCAAGGCTCATCCAAACAAGTCACCATACTCTACTTAAACCTCATAGTTATATTATGTATTAATCATATGTATACTTTCAAGCTTTAACCTTAATACTCTAATAACCGATTCTTGGAAAGTTTGTGGTTACACCCTACCTTACCAATATCTTGACCCATCTTGTAATACGGATTAGTTCCATACAAGAAAGGGGAATTCCCGTGTCCAAGACCCATGTTTTATCTATAAACAAAGTGGTCATGACATGAACATTCTTAAATGGATTCACATTCCTAACTCTAATTTGTAACATCCTAATCACCTCCATGGTGATTTTGTGCTTTGTTTAACTTCAACTCATGACCATCCGAATTGCCCTAAAGGCAATTTGTGCTTTGGTTCGCCTAAAAGGCTTGCTTGACTCTCTTGAATCTTATAATCCAACTCTTGAACCTAAAACGCTTTCCTTTCTAATTCTAGTTATTCGGAGCTAAAACTTCAATTCTCAAGACCCGTTTTTGGGAATTTATTAACGCACTCTAAGGTGAGTTGATACTTGTCCCCTTTTTATTATTTAACTCTTTGGGGCTCAACATGTATCTATACAAAAACCTTAAACAATTTCATACACTTATACTCTTATGCTCAATCAAATGCTTATATGCTATGCCATGCTAGAATCTAATTATATAAAGATACAATTACCAAAATTCTTTGTGAGTAGTGATTACTATAGCAATCTGAACGCTCTAAAATCTTCCACGTCTACTGCACTTACAACTGTACGGTTTTCCCTTCAGCTGAAACGGTAACCGGCACCTGCCCTCTCCACCGGTTGTTCACCGGAGTAGCCAGTAAGACGGTTTCAGTGCTTTTATTTTGGGTTTTAAAGTCACCGATCTTTCGGTCAAACACATATGTGCTTTATCCGTGTATGGCCTCAGTTTGTCGTCTTATTCCTTTTGTTGCCTGGCCTTTGCTTGGCCGATTGATGATGGCAGCGGTGTTTGTTGTGGTGTTGTTGCTGACAGGTTCGATTACCCCTGTTGCTGAGATAAATACTTCGCCACCGGCTACGGTCTCGGTGAGGTTCCGGTAGTTTTTTATCCCCTACTACATGTTTCTTTGCGACTACACCTTGCCAGTAGACGTCCGGTAATCGGATTTAGTTACGGTGACCGGTTTAGGGCTTTCGCACAGTAGCTTGAACCGCAATGAAGTTTCGCTGATACATGCTCTTTGATTGTTTGTGTATTTGAGCCTTGTCATTTAATTTCTGCTTTGTCTTGCTATTGGTTATATTTATCGGCTATGATGACGTCTTCGGCTACGGATTGGTTTGAGCATTGTGACCTTTGCTTAGCGGTTCCGCGCCTTATTCGCTTGGCATGTGTTAGAAATACTTACATAGTAATTGCCGCAACGCCTTTCATACATGAACCTCACATGTTTCCAAGTCCTTGTACTTTCTGCAATGAACTGTAACAGAAAACAAAATCAAAGAAAAAGGAACCGGGCTTGTGTTTGACACAATTCCCTTAAACATATTCGTCGTCTGTTCCCAGGGTACACCGGTTGAACAGTGCGGCGCGGTGCACTGCGGACTATCCCACTTGCCTGAAAAGAAACCGGAACATGGTTGCTACTCTTGAGTGTATGTGTGTTACAAGAGTTTTAGTGTATTTTTCCATGTATCTCATATATGACACAAAGGTCTCTAATATATACAAGAGGATGAAGAGTCTAACATAATTAGACACTTAATGTTAGTCTTTAAAACTATAATCAAGTGTCATAAGTTTTCCTTCAATTCACCACATGAAGAGTTATACACTTAATTTTAGTCTTAAAACTATAATAAAGTGTCATAAATAAATTAACTCTACTAAAGAGTTTTCCTTCAATAATTATAATTTCACTAAATTATAATTTCATTAACATAAACCTCCATTCACCTTTTAAACTTTCCAACAATCCCCCACATGAATGGAGATTGATCAGAACACGCATATTTCGAACAAACCCCCATATGAATAGGAGTCATTCTGAGAAGCAACCTCATTCCGATTAAATTTCAACAGTTGAGTTTTGCATACGATAGGTAGGTGTGACCCTTTGAACCTTCGCTTATGAAACACACTTAGCCCACTGGCTCTGAGTAGAACGCGGTGTCTTTGAACTCGTCTGCCGTTTGTGTGGACGACAATACGCTTCACACAAAACTCTCCTTGACAACGTCAAGTCCTCATTGTTGTGTCCGTTATGGTCATGGACACGTGCCTGGTTCTGCGAGAGCTATTAAGTATTGTGCCCCAACAATACCCTTCGAAGCGACCCCACTTCTCTCTCACATAGGTGATCTACTGGGACTGGTTACCTCAGTCAGATCATTAAAAGCTATAAGCTTAACCTCAACCTTGTCACTTTTTAGGAATGGACTAGGAAGCTTATTAAATCTTATAGTAAACTCCCTTTTTAATATGTGGGGTTTCCACCAACTCTCCCCCACAGTGACCTTCGCCAGTTCATACAATTAGGTTGTCCTATTGAACTCAGATCTTGGGATCTCCAGTCAGCTGAGTTAGGTTTCCTTCGCATAAACCTAGCCTTTAATGGGTTTTAGCCCCATTCCCATTGACGACTTCTGAACTAACTCTCTGCTTAAGCCTTTTGTTTAGCGGATCCGCGATGTTATCCTTTGACTTCACATAGTCAATAGTGATAACTCTTATAGAGATTAGTTGCCGTACCGTATTATGCCTACGTCTTATATACCTGTTCTTACTGATACACATTGTGATATGAGCTCTGTCAATTACCGATTGACTATCACAGCGTATGCATTAGGCCAATGCCGGCTTCGGCCACCTAGGTATATCTTTAACAAATTGACGTAGTCATTCTTCCTATTCATCCTCTTTATCTAAAGCGATGAATTATGATTCCATCGTGGATCTAGCAATAAACGGTTGCTTAGGTAATTTCCACATTATCGCAACACCTCCAAGTGTGAATAAATACCCACTCGTTGCCTTGGAATCATTCGTGTCAGATATCCAATTCGCATCACAGTAACCTTCAATAACTGCTGGATATCTTTATATTGCAGCCCGTAGTCTCGTATGTATCCTAATTACCAAAGCACCCGTGTCACGTAATTCCAATGAATTGAACGTAGGTTGCTCATGTATCTACTTAGCTTGCTTGCTAAGTCTGGTCTGATACAACTCATCAGATACATCAGGCTGCCAATAATTCTTGAGTACTCTAATTGGTTAACAGGCTCACCTCAATTCTTAGCTAGACGTTGACTCATGTCAATGAAATTTCTAGCCACGTTAGAGTCATTTCCATTGAATTTCTCAAGAATTATGTCCACATAATAGGACTGACTTATAACAAGTCTGTTTTAGGTTCGTGTGATTTGTACTTCCCAAAATCACATTCGTTCATATCAAACCTTCTATTTTCAAATGCAAGTCACCTCCACACTTAAGTGTTATTGGATAACTACCAAATGGGGTGATGAAAGTTTATTCCTTTCATATGTAGCTTGAAAACTTCTCAAGTACCATTTTTACATCCCTACGGATTGTTTCTTAAATGGCTCTTCACCCCACATTGCTTGCACTTTGATTAAGTTTGAGTAATATCACTCTTGATGACATTAGACACCCGTGATAAGATAGAGACTATCTATATCTTTGTGTTATAGAGGTCATCCATTGTATTACTCAACCCATATTTCTCACACGAACCGTTTTCTGAGCTATATGAGTTCTCCTCATATTCAGCTAAATAGTATCATAACCAATGAACTATTTATTCGGTCCTTTCGAGTCATCCTTTTTAATGAATTATATATTTGCTTTTACAAAATTCATTCTTATGTCGTCACATATGTTTGAATGTTCAAAATTAATTTATTCTCCGTGGAGCATCTAAATTAACAAGTATTAGTCTAGCATGCTTTAGACTACGAATACTTAGCATGTGAACAGAAGATGCCTCATTCTGATTCTTCACAGCCTTAAGAGATAACTCACTATCTCTCTCTAACATTCACGTCTTAGTTTAGACACAAAATGAGATTTTGTTTATCATTCCAAAACATTGGTTTAAAGAATGCTTCAAAACCATAATTAATTCTATCCATTAGGATCAAGACTCGTTTGCCTTTAATCTCCAAGGCTTCTCCATTGACTCTTTAGGACTTAAACATAAGTCTTAACATAAGTCACTTTGATGAACATATTCATCATCAACAAGTCAATTAGATTGACACTCAACGACATGACATTCACATATGCCTAAGTGATATGTATATATTTTGTTGAAACTACTTATTGGGTGACTCTCCCAAAATATATCATGAATCCTCCATATAATTCAACCAACATTGATGGTTTGTAGAGACTCTACACATCCATCACTATTCTAAGTCTTTTATAATAAATCTCGCAATATTTATTAAAGACTTATGAATAATAACATATATTTATATCATATGTTATAGTCATCAAAACTACATTTGTGCATTTCTACATAAATGCTCTCAACATTAGATGACATATCTCGTTTTCGTGTATTTAACTTCAATACACTTGCCACATTGATCATGATTATCTTAATGGGAATATATGAAGAGTTTTTCTTCTTAGTCACTTAATTAGAGACTTAATTTTATAAATAAAGCCTCTAATAAATTGACATAAAAGCTCTAATAAAGTAACATAAAAACTTTATTAGAAAACATGAAGCTCTCTCCAAGAGTTTACTCTTTATCCACCACATTAAGATTCCAAATTATAATTTCAATATAATCCAAAATATATATATAACATATTACATATATATTTAAACGGATTCATATAAAGATATATAAACATCAAATCTCAAAGTGTTATTCTCTTCAACACTTTACCGTTCGACGAAATAATAGCAATTATATCGTCTCGTGGCATGTTTCGAGGTACTCCCTCAATACACTGTTTAAAACAACACAGTTGTTTATACTTAACTACTCACAAGTAGTCGAACAAGTAAATATGTCCAAAACAACATCAAGTTGTTTTACACTAAATAGTCTCTCTAGACTATTATATGGTTCAAGTCATCATACTTCTCATACAAGTATCAAACCATATATAATTTGTAAAAGACATGTTTTACTCATACAACACATTTCTACTTTTACAAGTATTTTCCATAAACTATACATATTTATCTTTTGATTACAAATCAAAACCATAAACTCTAATATAGTTTTATTATTTAAACCATTCATAACACACTTGTTAGAGTATATGGTTTTCATTATTAACCATTTCTAATTCGTTCATTAGAAACTATACGTGTACCATATAAACATATACGGTTTCAAAATTAACCATTTCTAACATACTTGTTAGAATACAAACGATTACACGTTTTATCATATGGACCTTTTTCTAAGACACTCGTTTAGAAATAAATGATTACCAAAATCATTTTAAAGGTCATTGGTTTATATTCTCAACCGTTTCTAACCTGCTTGTTAGAAATACACGATTATGACAATCGTTTTAGACCTTGTTAGTTTATAAAAATAAACCGTTTCTAACACTCTCGTTAGAAAATTAAACCATTTACATAAATGGTATTAACTTTGGATTTTCCAAAATATACCCGTTTCAAACTCGCTCGTTCAAAACTGTCAAATTTTAACCAAACCGGTTAAATGTTGAAAAGGTTGAAACACCAAATTCTCCATAAACCCATGAGTTGAAACACCCCATTAAAACCTTTAAGAATATTTAACCCAACTTAATGGTATTCTTATTATTTTTAAGTTTCAACTTTGGAGTTTTAATTAGTATTCTTACTATCATGTCCAACACGTTTGTGTATTTTGTACAATAATCTTTTCTAACACACTTGTTAGAAAATATAAACATCTTATTTTGTCTTTACAAAATCATCAATTTCTAACACGCACGTTAGAAAAATCAATATATAAGTTTACAAATAAAACTTATGATTTTGTAAATAATAATTTCTAATACGCTTATTAGAAATGTATTATGACACGTTATTCTTTCAACGTCGTCGATTCTAACATGCTTGTTAGAAATACGTGTTTCAAAACCTTCTATTTTGAAACCTTTTAATTTTCCAATACTCTTATTAGAAAATGTAAACATTTCAAATACTTTGAAATTATCTTTCTAATATGCTTACTAGAAAGAAAACATTATAAAATGTTTTTCATGGGTTTACAAATATTATGACTTTTCTAATACTCTCATTAGAATTTTAGTATTTCAAAACCGTCTAACTATATGTTAATAATCAGGTTTATCTAAACACGAAACAAAACCCATGAACCCGAAAAACCATGAATATTCGGATTAAAGATTTCACTCAAATCACAAATTTAATCCGATTCGATGTACCACAACATATTTCAAAAGAAAAATATTTACAAACTTTCGCGAACCAAAAAGTCCTTAAGAAGAAGGTTTAAAGATTGGTTCCCAATCTACACGAAAGTCTGTTTTACTAGTCTGTTTAAGTTTGTTAGAAATACTTACATAGTAATTGCCGCAACGCCTTTCATACATGAACCTCACATGTTTCCAAGTCCTTGTACTTTCTGCAATGAACTGTAACAGAAAACAAAATCAAAGAAAAAGGAACCGGGCTTGTGTTTGACACAATTCCCTTAAACAGATTCGTCGTCTGTTCCCAGGGTACACCGGTTGAACAGTGCGGCGCGATGCACTGCGGACTATCCCACTTGCCTGAAAAGAAACCGGAACATGGTTGCTACTCTTGAGTGTATGTGTGTTATAAGAGTTTTAGTGTATTTTTCCATGTATCTCATATATGACACAAAGGTCTCTAATATATACAAGAGGATGAAGAGTCTAACATAATTAGACACTTAATGTTAGTCTTTAAAACTATAATCAAGTGTCATAAGTTTTCCTTCAATTCACCACATGAAGAGTTATACACTTAATTTTAGTCTTAAAACTATAATAAAGTGTCATAAATAAATTAACTCTACTAAAGAGTTTTCCTTCAATAATTATAATTTCACTAAATTATAATTTCATTAACATAAACCTCCATTCACCTTTTAAACTTTCCAACAGCATGCAGCGATGGCGGAATTATTCGTAAGATATTCCGCGTCTTGGCGGGGCAGCCGACGGATTCACAGGCGAACCAAATAGCGTGTCACCATCTCAGATTATCTGGGCAATTAGTTGCTGTTTCGAGCTATGTTTGCTTCTTTGTTAATGGTGTATTTGAGCCTTCTCATTTACTTTCTGATTTGTCTTGCTATTTGTTATATTTATCTCGGCTACAGGTTAGTCTCAGCTGACCTTTGCTTTGCCGCCTATGATAGGTATGCCGCTTTTGGTTTCGCGCGTTATTCGCTTGAAATGCAGCCATGGCGGAATTATCCGTGCGCTATTCCGTGTCTTGGCGGGGCATCCGACGGATTCACGCGCGAACCAAATAGCGTGTCGCCTTCTCAGATTATCTGAGCCATTAGCTGCGACCCCGTAATGATCTGTATGCGTTGTACAATGCAAATTGCGAGGTTGACCGATGTGATAAATGATCTTCCACATGTTGACTGCGTCCGTTATTTATATGCAATACGATGTGGTTGTCAATTGCCCGTGCCTGTTGATTGTGATAAATGCCATTGCTAATGTCGTGGGAGTATTTCTCTGCCTTGCTTTGTACTTCCAGTTTGTGCCATTGAAGTGCTTACTAACGCTTTTATTTAAGTTGTGTTTCGCGGCGAAAGTCCCTATCGGTTCTCGAATGGGTCAGGTTTTTTCGAGGTGTTTCCGTAGAAATGATTGCTGGCTATGATGTTAGCGTATACAATGCGATTATTGGTTGTGATAGCGTTACTGCAGCGCAACCGATTGGCTTGCCGTTGGGCGTCTGAGCCTCTTGATTGTGTTAACTGTGGCATGTCTTGCCTATGGTGTTATCTACTGCTTTGCAGCCGATTGCTTTTCCATTGCGCGTTTGCACCTCTTCATTCTGTTAATTGTGTCGTCTCATCTGAAACCTATAAGTATCGAGTAAGGTTGCTAATATGCTATTTTCTTTTGAATAGCTGGTAAAGTGATGCTAAAGGCCGGTTGCGCATTGCTTGGCTATGCTGAGTTCATAATCTGGTCAGACGAACTGATTTACTATCGTTTAGGTTGCTATTTTACAGGTTAAGATGTGTTTCGCTCTGCAACAAGTAACATGTTTCAGACACAACTTCATTTCTGTTTTGTTTGATATATAGAGAGTGTATTGTTCATGGTGTTTTACTTCTTTGTATCCGCTTTTTTGTTTATTAACGCGTGTACGACGTGGTCGCCGCCGCCGGCTGTGATGGTGCCTTTGCATTGCGGCCGATTGGCGATCTGCTCCAGAAATGGCCGTCGGCGCCGTTATTTGTCGCTGAAACTTTACTTTTTTGAACAACAACTCAGGTAATAATATAATACGCATCGGTATCATTCGTATTTGTTTTGTTCCTTCTACTGACTGTTATTAGTTTTATGCCTATTATGACATCCATATCGCTTCAGTTACACTTTCTGTGCCATTTTTTAGTTATTCTGTTGTTTAGTTAGCTTAGTCTATTGTTATTAACATGAATTATCTACGGCTTTCCTTTTCTTTATATAGTTTGCTTTAAAAAAACACTATTATAAATGCTCTAAATATGCATACAACAGTTAGATATGAAATGCATAACTTATATACGTAAAAACACTTATAAATTTTATGGCTTAGACATGTAAACCCATGGACTCACAATGTTGACTCAACTTTGTTCGTTTAGATAAATCTGTTTACGGATTCCGCTAAAAACTGACTTGGCCTGTATAGAATAATCCAAACTATGGTTTTGATAATAGGTTCATGGTAGGAATCTTAATAAATGCACTGCCAATTGACATAGCACATGGCGGTGCATCCGATTATGTTTTCGTCGATCGAAATGATTTACTACGGGGCTGAAACCACCCTTGGTTGAATGATGGCGCTGACGATTACGATTCACCACGTGGTACCATCGCCTTGGCGCGCCGCAACGCGCGCGCCGGGGTAAAACCTAGTTCTTACATACAAATGTCTATTAGCATACAACCCAACTTACATGTATAGTGATCAATGTCGTTTGGTCGGTCAAAAGAAAAGATTAAGTAGTATATGGAAGTCGAGTCGTCTCCACAGGGAATTGGTGGAAAGAGTAGTTTTGTAAATTTAACTATTAAACTAAAACCTAATTACTTTGCTTTTACTTTGAATTAAGAAAACGGATTTAAAAAGTTGTAAACAATAATAATAAGAAGTAACCCCCTCCGACTTTCCGGTTCAATTATTCACCCAAACCTGGTTAAATGATAGGATACCACATAGACATGGCTTTGTTAAACGATTTTAAATCAAGTGATAACCGAACACAAGTTTTTAATAATAACCTGTACAATTCAATTACCAACCCACATGTATCAATTACCTCCCAATAATCAAACTGCTCACGATGCATGAAAACCGAATGCGAATGATTAAAAGATAAGTAATTGAAACACACATAAATTGTTTAAATGATTAAAACCACAAATATTCTTCAAGTGAATGAAAAACAATCCAAGAACCATATCAAACAAGTTTAAAGGTTTCACAAACGAACCGTGCACCCGGAGGTGGTTACATAAAGAAACTAGCCGCTCATCATGATTATGTATGCTTCCATGGATGATTTTGATGATTGATGTATGAAAAGAATGATTAAAATGTGTTTTGGAATGGTAAAATTCGTCCTAGAATGGTCCAAGACGGCTAGGGTTGAAGTCTTTTTCGTTTATGGAGTAAAGAACCCTTAAATATGGCCAAAACCCAAAATTTCGCGTCCATAATCAGATAGGGGCGCAAGCTTGCGCCCCAGGTGAGGTAGGTTGCGCTCTATAGGGCGCAGAACAGCCAAATTTTGCCTATCAGCGCAAGCTTGCGCCCTCCTGAGGTAGGTTGCGCCCCTGTCTGCTAGTAGGTTGCGCCCCTGTGTAAAAATTGGCCATTCTTCGTGTTTTCATCCCCGGTGCTCTCGGGTGACTTCCAATCCTTCTTAACTTGTCCCGAAACCCTCGAATATGCTCCGCTTAATGCTTTTCACCACCGTGCACCTGCAAATCACAAACATTCTCAAAGTAACTATGTTCCATGCAATAAATCACATAAAAACACATAATTAAATACATCTTAACATGGTAAAACACCCTCTCATCACATCCCCACACTTACCTTTGATTGTCCCCAATCAAACCATCACAAAACACTACTCGCTTTGCTAACAAGCTGCTTCCAATTCCTTTACCGTTACTAATCTTCAAGGCCCCGAATCATACCCATCCCATAGACTTACACAATCGAGATTGACAGACTGACAAGCAAGTGTTGCACATTTTAAAATCAAGACTTGCCTAACTAAGCCTAACATGCTTATCATCATACACATATACTACACACCCCTCACAGTGGTCGCTCCTCTCGGTTTATATCTGGACTAGCTTGTAATGTGCTAGTAAAAGTCGCTCAAAAACCAAGAATGTAACCCTGTTATCATAGGTTTGTATGACAATCACACAAAAGTTGTAAACTATGCACACATCGAAAGGTCTTACGGGTTTTGGGCTTAGGGTAAAGGTAGGAATGATTTGGCTAAACAATTGGTTTAAATGCAAAGGTTTCAACACGCTTGAATGACTATCCTTATTCACAAAAACCCACTAAACAAAAAACTTTGGGCATATTTGACCCATAACACATACTTCTATTTTCTCTTTTTTCTTTCTTTTCTTTTTTCATATATATATTTTTTTCTTTTTTTTTCTTTTTTTTTTCGACTTAACATAACTCAATCACTTGAACAAAACACAAACACAATGGATGTCATCAATTTATTACACAAAGGTAAACTGGTTAATTTGGGTGATGTTATAAGTTTTTAATCAAATGAACGGGTATAGGCTCAACATGGGCTACTAAGGGTGATTTTTGGATAAACGGGTCAACAAACACAAATAAATGGTTGCAAACAAAACAAAGGGATTCCTAATTTGCCTTTCTCATCTATGTGCATGTTTTGCCTACAACTTTAGCATGTATCAAATCACACAAATTCTGCAACAAGGAAACATTTGGCCTACTCTCAACAAATGAAAATATATATATCAATATCTATCAATCTAGTAGGCTCAAATTCTCACAAAGTAGGGATATAGGTTGCCGACATGTAGCATATGCAATTCCTAAAAGCATGTTACCCCTAGTTAGGCATCTCTTTTCAGTTTCCATAAAAACGCTTGTCAGAAAAACTCTCATGAAACTTAAAGGGATGACCATGATCAAGGGTCTCATTTTTCATACTAGGCAAGGGACTCATTAGCAACTGAAAACGCGGCTTTTGTGCCTGATCAAGTGAAAAAGGTGACATCTTGCGAGAAAAAAAAAATTCCATTCATATTTTTCTTTCAAAATTTTGAAAATTTCTCAATTTTTCTCACAGTTATGTAAGTGTTCCCCCGACTATCCTAGGGTCACCCATCATCCCCACACTTGGGATACATTGTCCCCAATGTATGGTTTTCAGTCCTTCACTACTCAACATGTTCAACCTCCATCACTACCTACCAGAGCTGACTAGCACCCCAAAGTAACAAAACAAACCATTCCCTTCACGAACAGATTTTTCACACCACCAACTTTCAAAAACAAGCAACAACAAAAGAAAAGGAAGGAACACATGGACCTGATTTACTCCCCCATCAAATGCGCATCGACTGTGATGTGTATCGAATTGAATACTCAAAACCTATCATGTCCGCACAACTTCCCCACACTTGGTTGTTGCAGTAGCTATGAAACAACGAAAACACACAAAACAAATAAAAGAAAATAAAACAAAACACGTACCTCGGGCTGCCTCCCGAGAGCGCTAAGTTTATGAGTCTTTAGCCGGACTTCATACTTTCTATATCTCTCATGGTGGTCTTAGTGAACATTTACCCACCGAGTTTCCAATGTATGCTCGGTAGTTCACATGTCGAGACTTCACATTCTTTCTTAGCATAGACACGTTTTTAGGATCACTAAAGAGCCTCTTCACAATAATTTGACCAAGGTCCTCCCAACTCACCTTCCTCTTCTTTTCAATCAAACCACCATCCCTAACTTTTTCGGTTTTTATAATAAATATAAGAGGGTGGTTAGAATATGCAAGAGTTACCTGGTTCACTAGTTCTTTAGGAGGTGTATTTGCACATTTTTCAATCTTTAATGGTATGTCTGCAAGTGGTTGTACACAAGATGTCATATACTTTTTGAGGTTTGTAACTTCCTCTTGTATGGCTTCTTCTATCTCAACCGCGGGAATTTGAGTTATGTCTTCAACATGATTTAAACAACCAGCTTCATGCTTTGCAAGTTCCATTCCCACTTCTTTTACACCATCA
This sequence comes from Ambrosia trifida, assembly GCA_028751855.1. Taxonomy (NCBI): domain Eukaryota; kingdom Viridiplantae; phylum Streptophyta; class Magnoliopsida; order Asterales; family Asteraceae; genus Ambrosia; species Ambrosia trifida. The sequence continues at coordinate 19,902,824 of CM054126.1, read as the reverse complement.
TCCTCAGGCACAACCTTGTCCTCATGTGGCTCTTCAACGACTGAAGGAATTGGCATGGTATTGATTTCCATGACCTCTTCTTCAACTTCTTGGTTAGGAACATCCATAATCTCATCTACCACCTCATCATTAACCATACCCGGTTTTACTGTAAAATCTTCAGGAATAGGAGGATTTTGTGTGGTCTTGTTTCTCATAGCCTTTAAATATGCGATTTCCTCTGCTAATTGGTTAACTTGCTTTACCAATTCCATATGCATATTGTCCTGGATCTCGTAATCCTTCCGTATTTCCTGCATGAACTCCATAAGTGTATCTTTAAATGAAGCAACCGAGTCAACCAATTCTTCCACATGCTTTCCTTGATCTTGCCAATTTTCCTCATAATCAAAACGTGGACCTTGTTGATAGCCTTGAGTATGCATTTCTCTTTGATAATTTCTTTGGTTCCCCTGCTGACGGTTCTGATATTGTAGCTTCCTTTGATTGAATGAACTCCTTTGATACACATCATTTGGCTGATGATAGCCGTAGGAGTTCGCTGAATGTGGCTGAGGATGTGAAGATGATAGGGGTGAGCCTCCATGATTTTTGAAACCGAATATGATTCGATCTTGTTGTTCCTTATACGCTTCAATCTTCCTACGGGCCACTGGACAATCGTGAAACACATGATACGGGCTCCCGCAACAATCACATGGGTCATCTTCTACCCAGCTAATCATAGTGTCTTTGCATGTCACTGTGCCTGCACAAACTAACACACCAAGTGTAATACTGAACAAAAATAAAAAGAAATTAAATCAACTAACTAGAAAAATATTTTTTTTTGGTTTTAGGATTTTTATAAATAAACAATAAAAACAAAAAACTACACTAAGCGCACCTATTCCCTGGCAACGGTGCCATTTTGATCGATGTCGTTTGGTCGGTCAAAAGAAAAGATTAAGTAGTATATAGAAGTCGAGTCGTCTCCACAGGGAATTGGTGGAAAGAGTAGTTTTGTAAATTTAACTATTAAACTAAAACCTAATTACTTTGCTTTTACTTTGAATTAAGAAAACGGATTTAAAAAGTTGTAAACAATAATAATAAGAAGTAACCCCCTCCGACTTTCCGGTTTAATGATTCACCCAAACCTGGTTAAATGATAGGATACCACATAGACATGGCTTTGTTAAACGATTTTAAATCAAGTGATAACCGAACACAAGTTTTTAATAATAACCTGTACAATTCAATTACCAACCCACATGTATCAATTACCTCCCAATAATCAAACTGCTCACGATGCAAGAAAACCGAATGCAAATGATTAAAAGATAAGTAACTGAAACACACATAAATTGTTGAAATGATTAAAACCACAAATATTCTTCAAGTGAATGAAAAACAATCCAAGAACCATATCAAACAAGTTTAAAGGTTTCACAAACGAACCGTGCACCCGGAGGTGGTTACATAAAGAAACTAGCCGCTCATCATGATTATGTATGCTTCCATGGATGATTTTGATGATTGATGTATGAAAAGAATGATTAAAATGTGTTTTGGAATGGTAAAATTCGTCCTAGAATGGTCCAAGACGGCTAGGGTTGAAGTCTTTTTCGTTTATGGAGTAAAGAACCCTTAAATATGGCCAAAACCCGAAATTTCGCGTCCATAATCAGATAGGGGCGCAAGCTTGCGCCCCAGGTGAGGTAGGTTGCGCTCTATAGGGCGCAGAACAGCCAAATTTTGCCTATCAGCGCAAGCGTGCGCCCTCCTGAGGTAGGTTGCGCCCCTGTCTGCTAGTAGGTTGCGCCCCTGTGTAAAAATTGGCCATTCTTCGTGTTTTCATCCCCGGTGCTCTCGGGTGACTTCCAATCCTTCTTAACTTGTCCCGAAAGCCTCGAATATGCTTCGCTTAATGTTTTTCACCACCGTGCACCTGCAAATCACAAACATTCTCAAAGTAACTATGTTCCATGCAATAAATCACATAAAAACACATAATTAAATACATCTTAACATGGTAAAACACCCTCTCATCATATAGCGCTATAGGAGTGACACACCGCCCCCTTTATTGTAACACCCCAACCGATGGCGGAAACATCGGGATGTCACGTAGTGATGATTGTTCAGTAGCTCATGGTGAATAATGATTTCATTAAATGATTTAGATAATTTACATACAATGATTCAACAAGAATTCGTACATCAAATTGAATAAGACTATGCACATATCTTCAAGCAAATCTTCAAGCAAGTAGAACCTGAAACATGTTAAGTTGAAAATATTTTTGGGTCAACAATTGTTGGTGAGAATTACATAGGTTTTTGAGAAATAGTTGATATCAATAGTTTGTACAACACTCAGGGTTGTATGATGATAGAGTATGATACCGACATGCAACAATGCGTCCTTGTACAACCAAACCTTGTGTCGACTGATGACTAACTCGCAAGTTAGTTAAATGTTATTACTGTTATTGATCATCCCTGAGTCTATGCGGGGGATGGGTTTGTCAGACCTATAGCGCTATAATCTAAACAGGCGGCTTGATCATTGTTAATGATTGTACTGTGTCTTTTTGTTACAGTCAAATGATAGAATGATGTTGTAATTATATCACAAGCAAATATGAGTGAATGATAGTATAAAATGTTTAAACATGTTTCACCCCAAAAATAGTGAAAATAGAGTAAAGGGGCTATGTAAACTCACCTTGGTAAAATGTTATATCTGTTGGAAAATTGGATAATGGTGTTGCCCAATGTATCAAGTGTCACCCTATCATGAGGTAATAAATATGTCTAAGTCTATCAAGTCTACAATTGTACAGGTTTCTAGGGCTTCGAATTGGGGATAAATGCTTGTTTGATTAATATATAAAAAAAATATTCGCCAATTGAGAGAAATTTAGTAAATAAATGACCAAAACTCTTTTTATGAACTTTAAATTTAAGATGTTCACAAGAATGTTGTTTAAAGTATAAAAATAATTTTTTATAAAATTATTTTCTTTAAAATAGATTATTAAATCTATTTATCACATATTGCTAAACTTTAACTTTAATATTTAAAAATAAAAAAAATTAAGAAATATTAGTTTAAAAATTATATTTCTGTTCCAAATAATCAGAAATAATTTCTATAAAATTTTGGTGCAAAAATATTAAAAATTGGATTTATTATGATTTAATTACGATTAAAACTAACAAAAATTGATTAAAAATATAAAATAAATGATTTTTCTGAATTAAAAATTATTTCAGTAAAGTTTAACATTGTATAAACATGGAATAATTTTTGTAGAATTTAATAAAGTTGTTTTGATATTTTAATGGATTTTACAAATATAATAGAATAAAATTGATTTATTTATTTAAATATATTAAATAAATTAATTTTTGAAAACCAAAAGTTGTGAGTGAAAGCTTTTCATCAGTTTATCTAAAAATAATTTTTTTAGAATTATTAAAAGAGTTTTAATAAATTAAAATGAATTTATAAAATTTTAAGTAATAAAAGGTTAATTCTTGATTGTTTTAGAAGAAAAAAAATAGAACAAAGCATAAAAAGGTGCCACACCCGGGACTCGAACCCGCGTGGGTCAGTAGACGAGCCACAGACACAACCACCTGGTCTGGACCGGTGGTTGTGTTTGTTTCTTATTTATCAAATACAAATAACGAAAAACAAACTAGTGTTCTTCCCCAATTATTCAACCTCGAGCCCTAGAATTTTCGATTGATCAGTAATCACGACATTAACCCAATTAATCATGGGGTTAATGTCGTGCATAGGCCGACTAACAAATCCCACACAAGAAATATAACTTACAGTAACGATTTGACACAGAATTGCTCGGCCAAAACTCGGGTCAATTGTTGAACAGAAATCAACGAACTAGGGGTTTTTAAGAGAAATTAAAGATGAAGAGGGATTATTCGGCGAGTAGAGGAGGTCCAGAAGCAATCAATTTATAGGGTGATGATCTGTTTCTTCGAATTGGCAAGTTTGACTACGTGTTTAAGTCCATACGCGTAATATTATTAATTGGTGGTCAATTGGTTGGTAATTAGCGTGTATACAGATCATAAGAGGCTGATAATCAAGTAAACATTCCAAAATTGGATCAATCACGCGTTGAAGGATGATAATTAAGATGGCCGAGCATCACAGTTGACTTTTTCGTAGTCAACTGTCATATTACAACACATAATATAATTATAAATGGTTGGGTTTGAAACAGATAAGGCATCTAGATCAGCTGGTTGTGAGGGTGAGTGTGTGTGGGTTGTCCCGGGTTCGATACCCGTCTGAAGCATATCCCTTTTTTTTATTTAATCCGGTCAAGGGGGGTTTGGGCTTGGTTGTGGGCTTCAGTTATGGGATTTTGGGCTGGGATGGTTTGGGTAATGGACTAGGGGTTAGGGTAAGAAAATCACAATTCAAGTTATTTAGTATATGTTATAATTATATTTATTATTATTATTATTATTATTATTATTATTATTATTATTATTATTATATAGAGAGATATATGTATGAATAATTATAGTTGTGTAGGGGTTTCAAAATATCACCAAAAAAAAATAATACACTTGTCGTTTTAATCCGTAACGTATAACTAATAAATGCGTAATGTTACATTTATGGGTCCTGTTAAGTTTTTCTCAATTGTGTATTCGAGTGTTGATGCCTTTTGTATGGTTCTACATGCGCATGACTATGACATGATGATTTGAGTAAAAATTTCTTATACTATATACGTAGGTCAAAAACTAGTATGCTCACCAATGCTTTATGTGTTGACGGATATTTTATACGTGTTGTAGGAAATGTTTGATGCGAGGAAATCAAGAAACTTAATAGGATTGGCTAGAAACTCACACTAGTTTAATTTGGTTATTCTTGATATTGTATTTCCTTTATCTTGAGACAAGTTGTACTTCTATTTTTAGACCTTTCAATGCTATGAACGAAATCTATCTTTAAATTATTTGTCACAATACCTAGTGTCATGAAGTCTTTGAACAATCTATCACAAGTCGCGCCTCGATGTATTCTGCCATTGGTTGGGGTGTGACAAAATGAATGATGTCAAAAGGTGCAAAGCGAAAAGAAGTAGAATCATAAAATGGTACTCTTTTACTATTAGAAATTTGACATGAATTGCAAAGATTAGACACGTGGTTTTTATTACAAGAAAACTTAAAAGTACGACGCAAAACATCTAAGACTTGAGCCCCCGGGTGACCAAGACGATCGTGCCAAGGTAATGAAGTAGAAGCAATGAAGCAAGCATGAGGTGGAAGTTGAGGTGGTGTGAATGGGTAAAGATCCCCGGTGCTATTATGGCATGAAAGAAGCCTCTTAGTGACGAGATCCTTCAAAGAAAAACTAAAGGGGTCAAATTCGATAGATACATTATTATCACGGTAAAACGTCAAACAGAAATAAGGTTTTTAATGACATGTGGACTGTAAAGGATGTTTGGTAAAATGTAGGTACGGTTGGGTAGGGTATGAAAGCTCGTGCCAGATCCTTTAATTGGGACACAATGACCATTACCGACAAGAATTAATCTATTAACAGGAGATGAGTCAGGGATAAGGATTTTACCTTTATCTCGTGAGACATATGCTTCGGCTCCAGTGTCCATGAGATCCTCTTGCCATGAACCGTTTGGTTGGTTGACCTGCAAGTTAGCAAAAGTTGCGCTTAAATCGGTGGGACTTAGTGCATCATACCCATAAGGAGGAGCAGCATAGTAGCCATAGCCTATGGGAGCCGGGTGACCAGCAAAGTGAGCCTGTGGGGCTGAGATGGTGGGTTTGTGGGCTTCCAGTTAGGCTGAGTAGGATAAGGACATGGAGGCGGGTCCCACCAGGCCCAAGTGGGGTAAGTGGGCTATTAATGCTGCTGTGAAGTGTAAATGCTACCGCTGTTGGAGAAAAACGGCTGCTGATGTGAGCTGTAACCGCGGCCAGAAGGGCCATGGCCTCGTCCCCTGTATCCTCAGCCTCCGCGTCCTCTGCCCCGGTAGTGATTGCTGTTTGTTTTCTGATCTGCAGGGTGATTTTTGGTGGAAGAATTATGACCAGAAGATTGTGATGTGGGTGTATTGACAGCGATGAGGACTGAAGATGAAGAACCCTTTTGTGCCTCAATCCGAATTTCTTCGTCATGAATGAAACTAAGGGCCAAATCTCAGTCCGCATCATGGTTGTTGATAAAAGAGGCGGTGGTGTTGTATTCTTATGGTAGTCCATAGACAAGTCGAAGAATAAGACGGGACTCTCTAACCGGGTGATCGACATCGGCAAGTTGATTTGCCAAGCTTTTCGGTTGGCGGCAATAATCATCAAGGGAAGAGCAGGTTGTTAAGGTCAGGTTGCAGAACCGGGTTTCGAGGGTGGCAACCCTCGCCTTCTTGTTGCTGAGAACGATCTTTTCCAGGCGAACCCAAGTATCACGAGCAGTAGTCTAATTTTCAAGAATCCGATCCAAATAGTTATCTAAAATAGTGTTTAGGATCCATTGTAACACGAGTGCATCAAGTTCTTTCCACAACTCGTATTCAGGGGATGTAACATCAGGGGGAGTCGAACCATCAATGTGGTTAGCAACTTTGTAGGCAGTAACATGAAGGTTAAAGAGTTTGACCTAGGAAGAATAGGTTACGGTTGTGCCATCAAGGGTTCGAATCTTTGTATGGATATTGGTGACTAAGTAGGCAGGGTGTAAGGCGAGGGGTTTTGCTATAGTAGATGACTCGGCTGCACCTTGATCAGATTTGGTAATGGTGGCAGTTTAGAATAGATGGCGGCGATTGGGTTATTGACAGAAGCAGGGGTGAGTTATCGAACATAAGGTATAGAACAGAAAATGCAGAGGGTCGGCTGGTTGTAGGGTTTAGAAAAACCGGCCAAAGCCTGTTAATGGGAGAAGAAGGGTGTCGAAAAAAATAGAAGGGATATAAGCTAGGGTAAACAGAACCGTAGCTCTGATATCATATTAGAGATTGAATATGAGGTAATTTCTCTGTGTATTATTATGATGATATGATGCCCTTTATATAGGGAAGAATACATGAGAAAACCCTATCTATAATATGGAAACTATATCTCTAGCTATACAAGAGCTAAACCTAAAATAATACACAAATACACAATAAATAAATACAATCAATATAATTGGCTAATAATAACTTAGTTCGATTCTTGAACTGAACAAGTTTTATTTCACTGCACTGTCGTGTCTTCAGGTGAGTGTTCACGAGCTTCAGCCCTAGGTGTGGGTTTTCCCTGGCTCAGTTGATAAATTTATTCTGATGTGGTGAATTTCGCAAGTAGCCAATTTTAAAAATTTGTTTGCCATAAAAAAGTAAAGAGTCTATAATATCGCCCGTTACGTCTTCAATTTTTTTTTTTTTTTTTTTTTTTTTGAAAAGAGAATTTCATTAACACAAACTCGAAGCGCCCTCAAAGCAAGGGCCTACGAGCATACAACCAAAACATCAATCCAAAGGACAATTACACCATTTAGACCAATCGACATCTTTGAATCTAGACCTGTGACGGAACCAAAAATATGCCATAGACTTAACATTCTCTACAATCTCTATGGGCCTTCGTTTTTTATTGTTGAAGATCCGGTCGTTTCGCTCATTCCACAAAATCCAAAGCGTGGTATAAATAATTCCCCTGAATATTATCTTCTGATCTCTCGGCATATTATCAATCTCCGGCAAGTGAATCAAGTCATTGATATCAAAAATAAAATTATGGCTTAAACGGCACCAGGCCTCAATTCTATACCAAACCTCTTGCGCAAAAAAGCATCCAGTAAAGAGATGTAAAGCAGTTTCCAGCTCCTCTTGGCAGAAAGTACACCCCTGATTTAGAATAATAACCCCGCGTTTGATAAGTTCTGCGATAGTGGGGAGCCGATTGTGCACAACGCGCCATACCATGATCTTACACTTGAGTGGAACCCAACTCTTCCACTTGATAATAGGTATGTTGTTTACCATAAAAGGAGCCGCCATCAATTTTTTAGCCGAGGAAACAGAAAAATGACCGTCCCTTTCGCCGTTCCATTTCCACCGATCTCTACCACCACTCCAAGTTAATTCAAATAGGTCATTAATTAGCTGGAACAGCTCCACATTCTCATCATACGAAGCTGGAGGAGCTCGTCAATCCCACTGTAAAGTCGTTGTATTATTTAGGCGTTGGACCCGATTAGAAACAACCACCCATTTATCTCTTTCTAGCCTAAAGAGGTTGGGGTATAAGTCACGGAGCGGAACATCTCTTAACCACGTGTCAGTCCAAAAGTTTATATAGTTCCCATCACCAAGAGTCCCAACAATATACGAGTTTAAAATCCTACCATTATGAAGCTTTTTCTCTCCCATCTTGACAATTTTTCTCCAACACCCGCTTGACGTCGCCATACAAGGGAGCATAGCCCAAGGTCTATTCGCACCATGGCAATACGAAATAATTTTCTTCCACAAACTCGTATCTTCATTTTTAAACCGCCACGTCCATTTTAACAAAAGAGCATCATTAACCTCTTGCAACTTGGACACACCTAGGCCGCCCTTATTTTTAGGAGTAGTAACCAAATCCCAAGCAACCCACGGAATCTTTTTCTCATCCTTAGAACCCGACCAAAGAAATCGCCTCATAATAGCTTCTATAGCCTCAATAACGGCCTTCGGAGCTTTATAGAGAGATAGATATTAAATAGGTAAACTTTCGAGCACTGACTTTATGAGAACTAACCGCCCACCTATGGAAAGATTTTTGGCTTTCCAAGACACAAGGCGATTACGAACCACATCTACAACCGGATCCCAACTCCTGATACAAGACATTTTAGCCCCCATTTGTATACCAAGGTATGTGAACGGAATATCTCTTCTCTTACATCCCAAAAGATCCATCATGCCGTCCACCTCACCATCTTCCGTACCAATACCAAAAATGTTTGACTTATGAAGATTAATACGAAGGCCAGAACAAAGATAAAAAAATACGAAGAATTTTAGCAATACTTTTGATGTTATCTCTAGACCATTCCCCTATAATTAAGGCGTTGTCTGCATAAAAAAGGTGGGTTAACTCTGCTTCCCCCTCTGAGATACGAACACCCTTGAAGATTCCCAGAGTAGTAGCCTTATTCAACAACCATGAAAGAGCTTCCATTACAATAAGGAACAAGAATGGAGACAAAGGGTCTCCTCGACGAAGACCCTTTTCACACCCAAAGTCGAAGGTCGGCGAGCCATTTACCAAAACCGCGGCCCTAGATGAGTAGCAAATCCCTTTGACCCACTCGCACCACAACGGGTGAAAACCCATTTGAATTAAAATAGAAATCAAAAATTGCCAATTGACATTGTCGTAGGCCTTTTCGAAGTCTATCTTTAACATAAACGCCTTTCTTTTTCTTTTTTTTAACCAATCCATAACTTCACTAACCATGAGAGGACCATCAAGGATGAAACGACCTGCTAGAAAAGCCGATTGCGCCTCCGAAATAACCTAACCCATAACCTTTTTAAGACGGTTAGCAAGAATTTTGGAGATAACCTTACTAACCATCCCAATCAAGGTAATCGGTCTATAATCCTTAAGCCCCAACGGAGTTTTAACTTTCGGGATCAACGTGATGAAAGAGTTATCACATCCAGGACTAATAAAACCTGAAGCATGAAAGTCCACCATAATATTATAAAAATCATCTTCAAAATAATTCTAAAATCTTTTAACAAACCGAAAATTAAACCCGTCCGGCCCGGGAGCTTTGTTAGAACCGCACTCAAACGCCGCTTCTTTGATTTCTTTTTAGAGAACACGTCAACCAAGACATCTCGGTCAACATCACTAATTTTCTTCAAACATGTACATAACAACGTGGGCCTATGAGGCATGTTTTCTTTGAAATGGTTTCGAAAAAAACTTTAACACCTCTCTCTTGACCAAAGTTGGTTTAGTAACCCACTCGCCATTAATTAAGATACCCGGAATGGAGTTTCGCGCTTTTCTACGATTAACAACATTGTGAAAGAAAGAAGAATTCTCGTCTCCAAATGAAGCCCATTTAACCCGAGACTTTTGTCTAAGATCTCGCGCCTTGTGAAACTCAATCTCTTCTAACGCTTTCTTACACTCTGACCAAATCCAGAGATCTTCTTCATCCAAATCTTTACTCTCCATTTGAACCTTAAAATCCTCCTTTTCTCTTCTCAATCAGGCCTCATCTTCCAATTCTTTATATTTATATAAGCGAAACCACTCTTTTAACGAAGACCAAAGCATTTTCAGCTTATTTAATAAATTAGTGTCTGCGGCCCCTTCATTGTTCCATGTTTCGCAAACTGATTTAACCACTTCGAGACAACCTGGTCTATCAAGCCAAGAGTCGAACTAGGGGTGTCAATCGTGTCGGGTTGATGGGTTGGCGGGTTGGCGGGTTGATGGGTTGAAATGTGCAACCCGAACCCGACCCATATTATTATTCGTGTCAAATATTTCAACCCTAACCCAACCCACATAAAATCCGGGTCAACCCGAAGACGACCCGTTTAACCCATATTTTTAAATGAGTAATACATGTCCATGAGTTATAAGCGGGTTGTTGGGTTGTAAGCGGGTTATCAATAAAATGTTTAATGGTGAGTCTATAAGTGTGACAAATAAATAATATAGTGTGCCAAAAATAACACAATTATAACTAACCATGTACATAGAAATGGAAAAAGAAAAACAAAAATATAATATATTTTTTTTCTAAATACTTAAACGGGTTAACGAGTCAACCCATTTTATTTATGTGTCAACCCGAACCCGACCCATTTTTTTAAACGGGTCGTGTTAGTTGACCCGAACCCAACCCATTTTTTTAAACGGGTCGTGTTAGTTGACCCAAATCTATTTTTTTCGTGTCGGGTTCGGGTCGGTTTTCGGGTCGTGTCAATAATTGGCGCCCCTAAGTCGAACATTCTAAAAGGGTTAGGCCCAAAATTATTGTCTGCAACAGAAAAAACAAGTGGCGAGTGGTCTGAATATTCTCTCTTTAAAGCCCGGACACAAGCATTTGGCCACCTGTTAAACACATTATCACAAACAAAAATTCTATTGATGCGACTCCATGTGCATACACCTCTACGATTGGACATAAAAGTAAACTTCAAGCCTTTTAGATTGTATTCATGAAAACCTGCTTCATCAATGAAATCATTAAAATCGTTAGAGGTAACTGGATCAAAATTGGAATTCTTTCTTTCATGCATGTTTGTTTTTATATTATTCTTGTTCTTTTATGATTGTAAATCATGCAGAATAACATGTACAACACCTAACAAAAAGAGTACACAGCTTCCTTCCAAACTAACATAATAGCATATGCATTAATTGTAAAAACAGAAATGAATTGATGCACATGCTATGTTTTCACTTTTGTTTCTGAATGAAATAACCAATGCATTTTTTAAAATGGAAAAATAAAGTAAACAATAAATTTATATTTTTATTTTGAACAAATAGAAGATCTTTAGATGTATTAAAAAGAGGTGATACATATCTCTAATCTAAATGGTTTAGAGGTGACGTAAATAAAGAAGGGAAGAGATATTGTACAAAGTCTCTTAACATAAAAAGCGTAAGAAGGTTTCTGAGCCATTAGATTTAGAAGGTGGCAAGATGGTAATTAACAATTCTAATCATATTTGAGTTAATCTAACCAGGGGTAAATTAGGAAAAAAGCGTTTTAATTTTACAGAGATCGTATTAGACATCAAAAAACAAACGATTAAAACGTATAATCAAACAAAAATTTTCAACGATTGATCATGATTTTCAAATCGATTAAACCTTCATAATCAATACACAATCAAAAAACATTCGATTGAATCAAATCAAAAACGAGTTTGCAGAGAAACAACAAAAAACAGAGTATTACAGATAATGTGATCAAAACGTAAAATCATATTCAAAAATCAAAAATCATATCTGCATCATGCTCACCAATGAAGCTGTTTAAACCACCTTTAAAGTTCTTACAATTAGTAGCAGTTGCACCAACATGCTCAAAACCTCCATACTTAGTCTTCATAATATTAAAAGCTTTGACAGGACCCATATTCAGTGAAGACAGTTCACAAATCATCTCTTCTTGAGTATGTGTCAGCTTCCTATTCGCTGCTAGAAAATGAATGTCACTTTCATGTACAAAAGGATGATTATGAGCTTCCACAAAGCCATAAACCTTGAATGTCTTTCCATCCTCAGAAGTTAGCTTTATATGTGCCAAACATCCGGTCCGGATGGACGGCCTCTTCCTTGACTTACCACTTTTATTAGAACTCTCCGGACCTACTTTGAATGGCTTAAAACCCTCCTTGTAGCATACAAAGTATTTGAGTCTTAAAACACCTCTCCGCACATTTGACGTACCCTTTCGAATAGAAAAACCAACAGCCTTCGCATATTTGGCATAAAACTCATGTGCATTGTGACACCCGACATATTTGACTTAACATTTTATAAACTTATAAGTCTACCTTAGCGGGAAACATTTTATTTACGTGCTTATCTGGGTTAGTTGAGTCGGGATTATCTTACGTATAGTCCATGGTTCAATGATCTGGAGGATCATTGGCGTCTTTTTATATACACACGAGTCTTGAGTCCCGTTGTTGGTGAAATACATGAAGTAGATTGAGTATTATACATAGATTGATTCATATATGGGGTATTACATGCAAATACGTGTTTTAACGGTGTTGAGATGATTATCCATATTTATATATGTTTTAAATATGTTAGGATTGCATGTTCATGTGTTAGGATGTGTTAAAATGCGTTAAAACGACAAAACTGGAAAAACTGGAAAAGGCCAAGTCTGGTTCGACCTTAAGGGGTGTCGAATCAGACCATCAGCTTGTTAAAAACTTCATTCGACCACATGGTCCTTCATTCGACCCCTACATAGGGCCGAACCTACATATACTATAAATACCATACTTAGTCACTTTTCATCATTTCACAAACCCTAAACGCCTCTAAACACTCTCTTTCAACTTTTATCACTGGGGAAGGAGTTTTTTATCTCGTTTTTCATAATCTAACCCTATATATCATAACAAGTTAAGAACTAAGGTGTGTTCTTCATCCTAAATCCTTTTTGAGCAATTTTAATTCGTTTTCATAAAACCCCAAAGTTCCAGATCTGATCTAAGATAACTTTTATGATTAATAACCTTTCTAAAATCTTTCTAAACAAAACCTTATCATAAAACATGAGTTTTCTTATGGATTAATATGTGTTAATGATTCCTTGTGTTGTGTTATGTTTTGTTTGATGTTTGTATGATGTTTAGATGATGAAGAGATGTTCTATGATTGTTATAACTGATGAGTTTTGATTATCTTAGGTCACAAGTTATTGGATGATGATGTTTTGTCTAATTTGGGGATTTTGATAGATTTATGGATTGATACATGATATTGTTATGGATAATATGATTAGGGGTTTTGTTTCACATGATAACCTGAGTATTATAAGGTGATTGATGAATGATTTCATAAAAGTTTCCAAATTGGGTAAAGTTTTCATGCTTGATGTGACATCTCCATAATTTTGCCATTTCGGGTAAACATTAAAACGAACCGATTTGGAGTAAAATTAGTAGGGTTTCATGAGGATATGTTATTCATACTTGACTGTTGTGTTTCATGATGTTTCGTGATGTTTTCGGGTGGTTTTGATGCGTTTAAGGAAGATTGGCACTGTTGGGGGTCGAACCTAGGGCCCATTCGACCCACGTGGGGTCGAAGGTGGGACACCAGGGTCGAACCTAGCCTTCCACAGGTCGAATGTGTATCAGTTTGGTCGAACGAGCTTGATTTAGGTCGAATTAACACATGTTAAGGTCGAATGAACATGTGTTAAGGTCGAATGAAATTGTTTTAGGTTGCATAAACTTATATAGGGGTCGAAGGAGAACATTTTGGGTCAAACCAAGCTCATAGGGGTCGAACCAAGCTTATTTCCTTCCTGATTCGACCCAACTACTTCATATGTGCGATTCTTGATGCAAACTAAGTATTTTATGCCTAAACCTTACTTGTAATCTATGTGTACTTGATTTGTTTGTGTAATGGGTCACCAACGGGATGTCGAGTCGGTCTGGTGTGTCGGTCTAACAGTTAAACACGTTTTCAAACTTACTTAGTCATGATCTGGACAATCGGGGACTAGTTAACCTTGGGGTTATTAGTCAAAACACTTATGCGAACTTTATTGATAGATCGCCGGTATTTGGGATTATCAAGACTTTTCTTTATTCTTATTTCAAGAACGCAAACTAAGGTGAGTGTCACAGCCCCATCCTTTGTTGTTTTCGGAACTTTTCTAGGGGAGAAACATGCGGTACAAACTTTCTAACTTTAGACCAACATATTACATTATATCACATGGATACTTAGTGACTTTTATTTCATCTCTAAGTCCTGTGAATTCTTAGTGAACCATTAATATGTGGATACATAGCGGGGAAAGTGTGAATAGATCTATTGGGCCTGGCAAGCCCCACTCGGGCCGACTGGAGGTCGGTGGCGGGTGCATATTTGTCCTATATCTTGCGGCACCGAGTGATGAACCGGTGATGGGTTTGAGGCATTCTTAACGTTCAGCAGTGGTTCACGACACTATAGTATCATGTAGCGATGTCTAGCTAGCATCAGGTATAGATGTAAGGATTGTTGGGTCTGGTTTACTTTGTGACAAACTTTTGCAAACTTTATCTCTGTGACTCACCGGCACTGTATATGTTGTCTAACTTCGCATGTTTTCTCAGGTCGCTAAGGTAGCAGGGAGTCTTAGGCGCACTACGTCTAGTCTTGCATTTATAAGCAAACCGGGTTGTGTTTGCATTCATACTTCTGACTTTGGTTTTGTAAACATTTTAACCTTCCGCTGTCGTTGTCTACTTTACTTTTGAACTTATAAACTGCGTGGTTGGTATTTCTACGTAACTTTTATAGCATATAGTTGTCGTTTATTGTGACCGTTGACTTGGATCCTGGTATGTCACGCGCCTCGCGGTAAAACCCCGCAAGTGGAATTTGAGGGTGTGACATGCATGCTCAACACTTGGAAACTCCATATCTTTAACAGGCTTCAGTGAGTCAGGCACATCAGGAAT